>SJXQ01003856.1:0-25025 GCA_006408695.1 Aepyceros melampus | reverse complement strand
ATGAGATGGCTGGATGGCATCATGGACTCAATGGACGTGAGTCTGAGTGAACTCTGGGAGTTGGTGATGGACAGCGAGGGCTGGCGTACTGCAGTTCATGGGGTCGCAAAGAGTCGGACACGACTGTGTGACTGAACTGAAAAAAGAACTGGACATAAAACAACAGACTGGTTCCAAATCAGGAAAGGAGTACTTCAAGGTTGTATATTGTCACCTTGCTTATTTAACTTATATGGAGAATATATCATGAGAAACGCTGGGCTGGATGAAGCACAAGCTGAAATCGAGATTGCTGGGAGAAATAAAAATAACCTTAGATATGCAGATGACACCACCCTTACAGCAGAAAGTGGGGAAGAACTAAAGAGCCTCTTGATGAAAGTGAAAGAGGAAAGTGAAAAAGTTGGCTTAAAGCTCAACATTCAGAAAACTAAGATCATGGCATCTGGTCCCATCACTTCATGGCAAAAAGATGAGGAAATAGTGGAAACAGTGGCTGACTTTATTTTTAAGGGCTCCAAAATCACTGCAGATGGTGATTGCAGCCATGAAATTAGAAGACGTTTACTCCTTGGAAGTAAAGTTATGACCATCCTAGACAGCATATTAAAAAGTAAAGACATTACTTTGTCCACAAAGGTCCGTCTAGTCTAGTCAAGGCTATGGCTTTTCCAGAAGTATGTACAGATGTGAGAGGTGGACTATAAAGAAAGCTGAGTGCCAAAGAATTAATGCTTTTGAACTGTGGTGTTGGAGAAGACTCTTGAGATTCCCTTGGATTGCAAGGAGATCTAACTAGTCCATCCTAAAGGAAATCAGTCCTGGGTGTTCATTGGAAGGACTGATGTTGAAGCTGAAACTCCAATACTTTGGCCACCTGATGCAAAGAGCTGACTCATTTGAAAAGACCCTGATGCTGGGAAAGATTGAAGGTGGGAGAAGAAGGAGATGACAGAGAATGAGATGGTTAGATGGCATCACTGACTCAATGGACATGAGTTTGAGTAAACTCGGGAAGTTGGGATGGACAGGGAGGCCTGGCGTGCTGTGGTTCATGGGGTTGCAAAGAGTCAGACACGGCTGAGCGACTGAACTGAACTGAACTGAACTGACAGAATATTAAAAAGCAGAGACAGCACTTTGCTGACAATGGTCCATATAGTGAAACCTGTGGTTTTTCCAGTCGTCATAATGGATGTGAGAGTTGGACATAAAGAATACTGAGCACTGAAGTACTGATGCTTTGAACTGTGGTGCTGGACTCTTTAGAGTCCATTGGACAGCAAAGAGTTCAAATCAGTCACTTCTAAAGGAAACAAACAGTGAACATGCATTGGAAGGACTGATGTTGAAGCTGAAGCACAAGTACTTTGGCCACCTGATGCGAAGAGCTGACTCACTTGGAAAGACCCCGATTTGGGGAAAGATTGAAGGCTGGAGGAGAAGGGGATGACAGAAGATGAGATGGTTGGATTGCATCATTGTCTCAATGGATATGAGTTTGAGCAAGCTCCAAGGCATAGTGAAGGACATGGTAGCCTGTTGCTTTGCAGCCCATGGGTTCACAAAGAGTTGGATAGGACTGAGCAACTGAAAAAAAAATTTCATATTAAATATACATATAAGATATATACATATATGCATTAATACTTAAATATATCTGATTTTATTAAAATTTCAATCCCATGAAACAATGTATACATGTGGTATTTGTATTACCTATTTCATTAATCATCTCTGAGTTGCTTCTTATCTATTGTGTATAAAACCAGACTGATTTCTTGGAGATTAAAGATAATCCAGACCCTCGGGAAAATGAGAAAATTCGTCTTTATGAAGGCTTTGAAATCTCTTTTTGTTAGAGAGTCATAGAATTTTGTGTCTGTACATGTCATCAATCAGCTCTCACTGGATATCTTTCCATCCTCCAATACATCCTTGAGTAGAGAACACCAATTCTCTCCCTAAATGTTGTCGTGGCTGATTCATGTCGATGTATAGCAAAATGAATACAGTATTGTAAAGCAAAAAAAAAAAAAAAAAAAGACATAATTAAAAAAAAAAAAAGGAATAGGGATTGTGTCACTTCCCAAACTAGCCTGTTCATTTTCAGACAGAAATGATTATTAGAACAATCTTTATTTTGAGCTGAAGTATGTTTCTCTGTAGTGTCTATTTATTAATTCTAATTTTGTTTTTTGAGGTGACATAAAACCAGTGCATGTTTTTTATATGATGATTCTCAAATGTTTGAGAAAAATATTATCAGCTTTTTTCTTAGTGAAATAATTTCTTCTTTTTTTTTTAATGGCTACTCATATCTCATGACTTTAAACTTCATTACTATTTTGGTTATTTTCTTCTTGATCTGTTTCAATTTTTTAAGGCTCTTCAAAAGAATCTATTTTCAATACATAGTAATCCATATAGTAGATGAAAGTGTAGTGCAGAACCATGGATATATTTCTACATTTTATGTATAGCAAAATGAATACAGTATTGTAAAGCAAAAAAAAAAAAAAAAAAGACATAATTAAAAAAAAAAAAAGGAATAGGGATTGTGTCACTTCCCAAACTAGCCTGTTCATTTTCAGACAGAAATGATTATTAGAACAATCTTTATTTTGAGCTGAAGTATGTTTCTCTGTAGTGTCTATTTATTAATTCTAATTTTGTTTTTTGAGGTGACATAAAACCAGTGCATGTTTTTTATATGATGATTCTCAAATGTTTGAGAAAAATATTATCAGCTTTTTTCTTAGTGAAATAATTTCTTCTTTTTTTTTTAATGGCTACTCATATCTCATGACTTTAAACTTCATTACTATTTTGGTTATTTTCTTCTTGATCTGTTTCAATTTTTTAAGGCTCTTCAAAAGAATCTATTTTCAATACATAGTAATCCATATAGTAGATGAAAGTGTAGTGCAGAACCATGGATATATTTCTACATTTATTTTCCTAAAAGAGATTCTATTGAAGGTTGGAGCTGTCATGAGAATTATTAATATACAATACCATGAGTCAGTGAGGATTCATTTTAGATTTTTAAGACTAGTTTATTAATCTTCATAATTATCATATATGACATAACTAAAGACTTATTAATAAATTATAACTTTCAGGGAAGCAATTTGGAAAATTGAGGTAGTAAGACATAAAAGAGAACAGACTTCTTTCTTATCTTAATTATCCATATTTTGCATTCCAGTGTGTAGTATTAGTGCTTCACGCTCTATTTTGTGTTAACCCAAATATTTGTACAAATGGATCATTAAAAACAAAAGGTCCCAACAGAAGTTAAATTCACAGTGAGCTTTTCTGAGTCTCAAAGGAAAAGCACTTCTACAACAGTCAGTTTTTCCTGTTGACATACTAGTGACCAAGTTTATAAAAGCTAGTGTCACTGACTCCATGGGCGTGGGTCTGGGTGAACTCTGGGAGTTGGTGATGGACAGGGAAGCCTGGCGTGCTGCGATTCATGGGGTTGCAAAGAGTCGGACACAACTGAGCGACTGAACTGAACTATATTTTCAGCTTTATGAAAGAACTCTCCTATGGATTAAAAATATTGCCTTTAGCTTCAAGCAAGTATTTATTCCAAAAAAGGCAAAATATATTTAATAATAAGTGTTATTTATATTCTAGAGTTTATGTTTAATAGGTAGGGCATAGAAGTTAGTGGTTCTAGACTGTCAAGATTCAAATTCTATTGGGTGTGATAAAATAATTCTCGATGAAAAAACATCTGTTTGGAACAATACGGAGGTACAGAGAAAAGACACAATCCCTGGCATTGTGCTGAGGCAGGATATTGACTCCAGTAAGGTGGGATGAAATTTAGACAAGCTTCTATCTCTTACAGGGAACTGAACATAAAGTTAAGGCATCATCATTGTATTCAGATAAGTAGTCAGTTTTTGCTGTTTTGTTGTTACTGTTTGTTTGTTTTGTTTTTCACCACCCCACCCGCATATGGGATATTAGTTCCATGACCAGGGACAAATACGTGGCCCCTGCATTGGAGGTGTGAGGTCTTACACTCTGGACCACCATGGAAGTCCCAGTGGTCAGTTTTGAGATTTACATTGATAGGGTTAGGCAAATATTGAGTTAAACTTGGGGTAGAACATGAATAAGATAGCACTCTTTATCTTCAAGGATCTTGCTATTAGTGGAAAATACAGGTTTACAAGCAATTAATATGTTATGATAAGTGTATATTAAGGTCCCCTTAAGTGACAGAAGGATAATGGAGAGCAATAATTTTGGCAATTGGGGAAAAAGTGATGCATTCAGTTTTAAGACATGGTGAGTTTGGAATGTGTATCCAGCGAGCAGTGGGATATACATATCTAAAGTGTGCTAGGAAATGATCGGAGTTGGTTAGTTAGTTCAGTCGCTCAGTCGTGTCCGACTCTTTACGACCCCATGAATCGCTGCACGCCAGGCCTCCCTGTCCATCACCAACTCCCGGAGTTCACTCAAACTCATGTCCATCAAATCAGTGACACCATCCAGCCATCTCATCCTCAGTCATCCCCTTCTCCTCTGCCCCCAATCCCTCCCAGGATCAGAGTCTTTTCCAATGAGTCAACGCTTCACATGAGGTGGCCAAAGTCCTGGAGTTTCAGCTTTAGCATCATTCCTTCCAAAGAAATCCCAGGGCCAATCTCCTTCAGAATGGACTGGTTGGATCTCCTTGCAGTCCAAGGGACTCTCAAGAGTCTTCTCCAACACCGCAGTTCAAAAGCATCGATTCTTCAGTGCTCAGCCTTCTTCACAGTCCAACTCTCACTTCCATACATGACCACAGGAAAAACCATAGCAGATGTTTAAGGAGAGCAGGATGCAGGGGTGCAAAACAATTTATGAGGTACCGTATTTTGGCAGTCTATGAGTATAAATGAGACTGGAAAACATGCAGATGGCAGAAGTTCAACTCAATCAAAGATGCACAAACAACACATTCCATACATCACCCTTTGATGGCAGTTTGGCTTAACATCCTTCATGTTGTCAAGGTTGACTGAGGACCTCGGAAGGCTTGTACCTTCAGAAGAAAGCCTTTAATGAGTACCACTAATCAGGGAATGGAGACAAGAGGCAGAAAAATGCAAGTTTAAGTAAATTTGTGTTGTTGTTCAGTCTCCAAGTCGTATCTAGCTTTTTGAGACCCCATGGACTGTAGCATGCCAAGCACTTCTGTCTTCTAGTACTCCCACAGCTTGCTCCAATTCATGTCCAAATGAGCTGGTGATGCTATCTTTTTCATTCTCTGCCACCTGCCTTATCCACATGCCTTCAATCTTTCCCAGCATCAGGGTAGTTTGAAATGAGTTAGCTCTTTGCATCAAGTGGCTAAAGTATTAGAGCTTCAGCAAAAGTCCTTCCAATGACTAATCAGGGTTGATTTCCTTTAGGATTGAATATTTTGATTTCCTTACAGTTTAAGGAAGTCTCAAGAGTCTTCTCCAGCACTACAATGTGAAACATCAATTCCTTGGCACAAACCTTTATGCTCTAACTCTCACATCCATACATGACTATATGGACCTTTGCCTGCAAAGTGATCCTCTGCTTTTTAACACGCTATCTAGATCATAGCTTTCCTTCCAAGGAGCAAGTGACTGTAGTCACTGTCTGCAATAATTTTGGAGCCCAGGAAAATAAGGTCTGTCTCTACTTCCATTTTCCCCCTATTTTCCATGAAGTGATGGAAAGAGATGCCATGATCTAAGTTTTTTGAAAGTTGAGTTTTAAGCCAGCTTTTTCACTCTCCTCTTTCAACCTCATCAGTTCAGTTCAGTCGCGCAGTCGTGTCCGACTCTTTGCGACCCCATGAATCGCAGCACGCCAGGCCTCCCTGTCCATCACCAACTCCCTGAGTTCACTCAGACTCACGTCCATTGAGTCCATGATGCCATCCAGCCATCTCATCCTCGGTCATCCCTTTCTCCTCCTGCCCCCAATCCCTCCCAGCATCAGAGTCTTTTCCAATGAGTCAACTCTTCGCATAAGGTGGCCAAAGTACTGGAGCTTCAGTTTTAGCATCATTCCTTCCAAAGAAATCCCAGGGCTGATCTCCTTCAGAATGGACTGGTTGGATCTCCTTGCAGTCCAAGGGGCTCTCAAGAGTCTTCTCCAACACCACAGTTCAAAAGCATCAATTCTTCTGCGCTCAGCCTTCTTCACAGTCCAACTCTCACATCCATACATGACCACAGGAAAAACCATAGCCTTGACTAGATGGACCTTAGTTGGCAAAGTAGTCTCTGCTTTTGAATATACTATCTAGGTTGGTCATAACTTTTCTTCCAAGGGTCTTAATTCCTCTTCATTTTCTGCCATTAGAGTGGTGTCATCTGCATATCAGATTGTTGATGTTTCTCCTGGCAATCTTGATTCCAGTGTGTGACTTATCCAGCCCAGCATTTTGCATGATATACTCTGCATATAACTTAAATAAGTAGGGTGACAATATACAGCCTTGTCATACTCCTTTCCCAATTTTGAACTAGTCAGTTATCCCATTTCCAGTATTAACTGTTGCATCTCAACTTGCATATAGGTTTCTCAAGAGGAAAGTAAGGTGGCTGGTATTCCCATCTCTTGAAGAATTTTCCACAGTTTGTTGTGATCCACATGGTCAAAGTCTTTAGTATAGTCAATGAAGCAGAATTAGATACTTTTCTGAAACTCCTACTTTCTCTGTGCTTCAACGAATGTTGGCAATTTGATCTCTGATTCCTCTGCCTCTTTTAAATCTACCTTGTGCATCTGGAAGTTCTTGGTTCATGTACTGCTGAGCCTAGCTAAAAGAATTTTGAGCATTACCATGCTAGCATGTGAAAGGAACACAATTGTATGGTAGTTTGAACATTCTTTGGGATGGGAATGAAAACTGACATTTTCTAGTCCTGTGGCCATTGTTGAGTTTTCCAAATTTGCTGGCATATTGAGTGCAGGATTTTAGCAGTAGCATCTTTTAGGATTTGAAGTAGCTCAGCTGGAATTTCATCACTCCCACTACCTTTGTTTGTAGTAATAATTCTGGAGGCCTGCTTGAAGTCACTTGCCAGTGTCCAGCTATAGGTGAGTGACCACATTATCATGGTTATCTGAATCATTCAGTTCAGTTCAGTTCAGTCATTCAGTCGTGTCTGACTCCTTGTGACCCCGTGAATTGCAGCACGCCAGGCCTCCCTGTTCATCACCAATTCCTGGAGTTCACTCAAACTCATGTCCATCGAGTTGGTGATGCCACCCAGACATCTCATCCTCGATCGTCCCCTTCTCCTCCTGCCCCCAATCCCTCCCAGCATCAGAGTCTTTTCCAATGAGTCAGCTCTTTGCATGAGGTGGCCAAAGTACTGGAGCTTCAGCTTTAGCATCATTCCTTCCAAAGAACACCCTTAAGATATCTCATAGTTCTTATATGTATACCTACTACCTTTTGTTAATCTCTTCTGCTTTTGCTAAGTTCTTAATCATCTCTGTCCTTTATTATGCACAACTTTGCATGAAATGTTCCTTTAGTATCTCCAGTTTTTCTTTTAACAGATCTCTAGTCTTTACCATTCTACTGTTTTCTCCTCTACCTCCTTCCATTGTTCATTAAAAAGGCTATCTTATCTCTCCTTACTGTTCTGTGGTACATTGAATTCAGTTGGGTATGTCTTTCCCTTTCTCCCTTGCCTTTCACTTTTACCCTTTTCTCAGCTATTTGTAAAGCTGACTCAGACAGCCACTTTTCCTTCTTGCATTTCTTTTTCTTTGGGTTGGTTTGGTTACCACCTCCTGCACAATATTATGAAATTATGCCCATAGTCCTTCAGGCACTCTGTCTACCAGATCTAATCCCTTGAAGCTATTTGTCAGCTCCACTGCATAATCCTATAGGATTTGATTTAGGTCATACCTGAATGACATACTGGTTTTCCTTACTTTCTTCAGTCTAAGCCTGAATTTTGTGATATGGAGTTCAAGATCTAAGTCACAGTCAGTTCTAGGTCTTCTTTTTGCTGACTCTATATTGCTTCAACATCTTCAACTGCAAAAAACATAATCAATCTGATTTTAATATTCACCATATGGTGATGTCCAAGTGCAGAGATGTCTCTTCAGTTGTTCGAAAAGGGTCTTTGCAATGACCAGTGTGTTCTCTTGACAAAGCACTGTTAGACTTTGACCTGCTTCATTTTGTACTCCAAGGCCAAACTTGCCTGTATTCTGAGTATCTCTTGATTTCCTACTTTGGCATCCCAGTCCCCTGTGATAAAAATGACATCTTTTTTGGTGTTAGTTCTAGAAGGTATTGTAGTTCTTCCTAGAACCTTTCAACTTCAGCTTCTTCATCATCAGTTATTTGGGCATAGAGTTGGATTAGTATGAAGTTGAATGATTTGTCTTGGAAACAAGTTGAAATTATTCTGTTGTTTTTGAGATTGCACTCAAGTATTGCATTTCAGACTCTTTTGTTAACTATGAGAGTGACTCTATTTCTTCTAAGTAATACTTGCCCACAGTAATAGATTTAATGGGCAAATGAATAAAATTCTCCCATTTCCATCCGTTTTAGTTCACTGATTCCTAAGGTATTGATGTTTACTCTTGCCATCTCCTGCTTGACAATGTCCATTTTCCTTGATTCAAGAACCTAATATTCCAGTTTTTTTTTTTTTTTGCTATATAGTTCTTTTACAGTGAAAGGTTGTTGCTGAACCACGAAAAGATGCCAGGATTCTTGGCCTCCAGAGGAGAAGAATTCAATCCAGGGCTAGAGACGAGGCTTGATCACTCAGAGCTTTTGTGTAATAAAGTTTTATTAAAGTATAAAGGAGATAGAGAAAGCTTCTGACATAGACATCAGAAGGGAGCAGAAAGAGTACCCCCCTGCTAGTTTTTAGCTGGATGTTATCTAGTCACTAGCAGTCTGTTAATGAAAGAAAGGAATGTCTTAAAATTCAGAGAAGGGCACCAGGCCCCTGATCCATAAGATGTATTTTGGGATAATCTTGGCACCAGATGAGTCATCCTGGGCAATACAATGATTGACTTGAATCTTGTAGAAGGGCAGATTGCCATACAAATAATTTCATTTACATAGATTAGGGGAACAATGTCTGAGCATAACATAATTGTTTGTCAAGTTGGTTCTGAACCATTAGGTGGAATCGACTTGAAGACAGAGTCTGGGGTAAATGCATAGTATATTAACATAACTTAGGCAAGCATTTCCATAAAAAGAATGCATTGGTTAACTCAAGGTTTGAGAATAGTTAACCTCAGGTGGAACCAGGTGTCATTATGGCAACACATTATTTTAAGAGAAAACTTATTTTAAATTAGGATCTTCCCTCATGACTCAGATGGTAAAAGCATCTGCTTGCAATGTGGGAAAACCAGGTTCAATCCCTGGGTGGAGAAGATCCTCTGGAGAAGGAAATGGCAACCCACTCCAGTACTCTTGCCTGGAAAATTCTATGGATGAAGGAGCCTGGTGGGCTACAGTCCATGAGGTCACAGAGAGTCGGACATGGCTGAGCAACTTCACTTCTTTTTAAATTTGTACAGAGAAGTGATATATATATATCTCACTAGTTTGTTTCCTCCTGCTGCTTAAGAGAGAGGTAAAAATGTCTGACAATTGCAGCCTATTTCTCCATTTGGGGACCTCTGGCCTTCCTGCCTGTTACCCTCTCATTAGCATTGGACATTAATTTACCACTGGATACATCTACAGCTAAGCATCATTTCCACTTTGATCCAGTTCAGTTCAGTTCAGTCGCTCAGTCATGTCCGACTCTTTGTGACCTCATGAATCGCAGCACGCCAGGCCTCCCTGTCCATCACTATCTCCCGGAGTTCACTCAGACTCACATCCATCGAGTCAGTGATGCCATCCAGCCATCTCATCCTCGGCCGTCCCCTTCTCCTCCTGCCCCCAATCCCTCCCAGCATCAGAGTCTTTTCCAATGAGTCAACTCTTCACATGAGGTGGCCAAAGTACTGGAGCTTCAGCTTTAGCATCATTACTTTCAAAGAAATCCCAGGGCTGATCTCCTTCAGAATGGACGGGTTGGATCTCCTTGCAGTCCAAGGGACTCCCAAGAGTCTTCTCCAACACCACAGTTCAAAAGCATCAATTGTGCTTAAAACAGTAGAAATATAGGAGTCCCTAAAAAAGTAAAGGAAAATGACAATTGCATGCTGAATTTTAGAGAATTCTATCTATTTCAAAATTTTCCCTATGTCAGCCTAGGCTATGACATAGTAATTTTGGTATGAAATGCGTTTTCCAAATTGTCTTCAATTAAAAAAATTTTTGTAATAATGTAAGAAATTCATGCAATGAAATAAACATTTAACATGAGATGACAGAATACCAAAGTAGCAAAGTTGTTTCTATAATATCTAAAAACAATTTGCCCCTCTGGTTTTATGATTATATGTTTTTTGCTTATAGACATATATATGTTTTTACATTTATTTAAAAAATTTTAAAAAACCAAACCAAATGAGATTAGTAATCTCTGGACATGCCAGATGAACCTCCTCATTTGAACCATCTTATGTTCATTTTATCAACATGTACACTTTTAAGTAAGGTAAAATATAGGCATATCCTCAATGCACATTTTATAAAGAGTATAAATATTGGTAACATTATTACTGTCAAATAATTCAATTGGAAAGTATATTATATTTAAAAACAGCCTCAGAGAGGCTACCAAAAAAGGTTCAGGTGGTAAGCTTTTACTTTTGGATTTAGTACCATTTGAAATGGTTTAATCAGTTTGTTAATTGAAAGAGGCCTTAGAAAAAAATTAATAGGAAAGTTATAAAGAGAAAATACATTCTTAAAAGAAATTCTAAATAACCCTAAACTGTTCTAAAAGGTTTCTGTTATCAGTATGAATTTTCTGGAAATGTTTGCTATTGTGCAATATGCATGAATTTTCTCTGTGAACACTGTAAAGTTAGTCTTTCAGTCATGAGTTCTTTTGGACTGATGAATGTGCTGGGATGGCCCCACTTAAAACCATGTGACACTTAGGTTGACAGGAGCTTGCTCTAGCTGTTACATGCTAGAGACCAGCGACAAGCACCTACTTTGGCAGAGTGTCCCCGAGACAGTAAATCTTCTATCCGCATCTAAATAGTCCAAGTGGAAGGCTGTTTTCCTGTGCCAGTTCTGCCCTAGTCAAGAAGGCTGGTTCATTGGATTTTGTGTGTTTGAAGTGTGGAGAATATTTTGAGTGTAAGGTAACTTCTGAGATTTGTAACAAAAAGATGTGTTTGGATTATAGAATCTTGGAGAGCAAGATTTCTTTTAAATTCCTTAATGCCATCTAATACAATATTCTATATGTTCCATGAAAGACATACTCATTGCTTATTATAAAAAGGAAGAAAAGAAAAGGAAGAAGAAGGAAAGGTGACTGCTATTTTCAGTATTTCACTTAATATTTAAGAATGATACACTTATATCTTTAATTCATCCAACACATACAGTTTTACCTTTGAAACTAGGGAACTAGAACATTTTATCGGATACACCAAGGTACAGTAATCATCAATCTAGAATCAATATATATGATGACTATAGAAGGCAAATTGAGATTTCCCTGTTTCTTAGGTAAAATGATTTTTATGTTAGATAAGATGATGGTATGCCTTTCTTTTATGGTCCATCTCTTTCAAAGATGTGTATAAGAGACAGCATCCAGCCATCTCATCCTCGGCCGTCCCCTTCTCCTCCTGCCCCCAATCCCTCCCAGCATCAGAGTCTTTTCCAATGAGTCAACTCTTCACATGAGGTGGCCAAAGTACTGGAGCTTCAGCTTTAGCATCATTACTTTCAAAGAAATCCCAGGGCTGATCTCCTTCAGAATGGACGGGTTGGATCTCCTTGCAGTCCAAGGGACTCCCAAGAGTCTTCTCCAACACCACAGTTCAAAAGCATCAATTCTTCTGCGCTCAGCCTTCTTCACAGTCCAACTCTCACATCCATACATGACCACAGGAAAAACCATAGCCTTGACTAGATGGACCTTAGTTGGCAAAGTAATGTCTCTGCTTTTGAATATGCTATCTAGCTTGGTCATAACTTTTCTTCCAAGGAGTAAGCATCTTTTAATTTCATGGCTGCAGTCACCATATGCAGTGATTTTGGAGCTCAAAAAAACAAATCTGACACTGTTTCTACTGTTTCCCCATCTATTTCCCAGGAAGTGATGAGACCAGATCCAGCCACTTCATTATTTCTCTAGCTATTAGTAATTGCCCTCTAGTCTTCCCCAGTAGAATAATGGACACCTTCCAACCTGCGATGCTCATCTTCCAGCTTCATATCTTTTTGCCTTTTGATATTGTTCATGGGTCCAAGAATACTGGAGTGATTGGCCGTTCCCTCCTCCAGTGGACCACATTTTGTCAGAAGTCTTCACTTGGACCCATCTGTCTTGTCTTGGATGACCCTGCATGGTATGGTTCATAGCTTCATTGATTTACACAAGGCCCTTTTCCACAACAAGGCTGTGATTCGTGAAGGTGGTTTAAGTAATTAGGGTAGTTCAAAATGGAGAAATGTCTCTAGCTTTGTGTAGAATGTTGTTTTGTAGAATATGCTCAGTCAGCAAATCACATGTCATTTTAGTGACTTTCCGAGATAGGTCAGTGAGTGCAACCAACTAGCCACTAGTGAGTAAGAATAAAGTATTAGAATTTGCTGTATTTTTTCTAAATGTAGCAACTACATTCATCTTTACTGTATTTAATACATGCGTTGATACATACAATTTTGTCAAAAGATGGAGTACATACCATCTATCTTGATCCTGATGGGTGCAGAGGAGCTGGTAATTGTCCTCACACTTGGCCTTTTGTAATCAGTGTCTTGTGGGGCCTGTGACAGTTTACATGAGCTATGTTAATTTATAGATTACATCATTCCATTGGAACCAAACTAACCTCCACAAGAGAATATATGGCTTAAAAAAGATTACTGCCAGTGCATCAGCCCCAAGCATCCTGTATCAAACCTGGACTGGGGATTTGTTTCAAGGGATGGTACGAAGAGGGAGGTGGGAGGGGGATTCAGGATGGGAAACATGCGTACACCCATGGTGGATTCATGTTGATGTGTGACAGAATATTGTAAAGTAACAAACAAACAAAAAAAGATTACTGCTACACAAATTGTAAAGCTTTTTTCTAATTCTGTGAAGAATGCCATTGGAATTTGATAGGAATTGCATTTCTATGGAAACACAAAAGTATCCTGAATAGCCAAGGTAATCTTGAGAAAGAAAAATGGAGCAGGAGGAATCAGGCTCCCTGACTTCAAGGATACTACAAAGATACACTATTCAAAACAGTATGCTACTGGCACAAAAACAAATATAGACCAAAAGTACAAGATAGAAAGTCCAAATATAAAGCCATTCACCTATGGTTACTTTATGACAAAGTAGGCAATGGTGTAAAATGAAGAAAAGACGGCCTCTCCAGTAAGTGGTGCTGGAAAATCTGGACAGTTACATGTAAAAGAATGAAATTAGAATAGTACTTAACACTGTAACAAAAATAAACTCAAAGTGGATTAAACACCTAGATGTAAGACCAGCCATTATAAAACTCTTAGAGAAAAGCACATAAAAAGCAGTCTTTGACATAAATCACAGCACAATCCTTTTAAGGTCACATCCTAAAATAATGAAAATAAAAACAAACATCAACAATTGGGATCTAATGAAAGTTTAAGAGCTTTTGCACAGCAAAGGAAACCATTAACAAGATGAAAAGACAACTCTCAGAATGGGAGAAAATATTTGTAAATGAAGCAAGAAACAAAGGATTAATCTCCAAAATGTACAAATAGCTCATGTAGCTCAAAATAAAAAAAGCAAACAATACCACTAAAAAATGAGCAGAAGACCTAAATAGGCATCTCTCCAAGTAAGACATACAGATGGCCAAGAGGCACATGAAAAGATGCTCAGCATCACTAATTACTAGAGCAATGCAAATCAAAGCTACAATGAGGTATCATCTTATACTGGCCAGAATGACCATTATCAAAACATCTACAAACAATAAATGCTGGAGATGGTGTGGGGAAAAGGGAACCCTCTTACTCTGACAGTGGAAATGTAGATTGGTACAGTCACTATGGAGAACAGTATGGAGGTTCCTTAAACAACTAAATGTAGAATTTCCATATGACCCAGCAACCCAATACTGGGACATATATACTGAGGGAATCATAGCTTATAAGACACATGTACTTCAATTTCATTGTAGCACTATTTACAATAGCCAGGGCATGGAGATGATGTAGTTGAACCTAGAACCGGTCATACAAAGTGAAGTAAGTCAGAAATATATAAACTTCATATATTAATGCATATATTGTTGTTTAGTCTCTCAGTCATGTCTGACTTTTTGAAACCCCATGGACTGCAGCATTCTAGATTTCCCTGTCCTTCACCATTTCCCAGAGCTTGCTCAAACTCATGCCCATTGAGCCAGTGATGCCATCCAACCATCTCATTCTCTGCCATCCCCTTCTCCTGCCTTCAATCTTTCCCAGCATCAGGATCTTTTCTAATGAGTTGGCTCTTCCCATCAGGTGGCCAAAGCATTGGAGTTTCACCATCAGTCCTTCTAATGAATATTAGAATGCATGCATTAAGAATTTATAAAAAAATGCTACTGATGAAACTATTTGTAGGGCAGGAATAGAGGCACAGATGTAGAGAATGGATTTGTGGACATAGTGGGGGAAGGAGAGGGGGAAAAATGAGAGAGTAGCTTTGACATATATACACTACAGTGTGTAAAATAGCTAGCAAGAAGCTGCTGTATAGCACAGGGAACTCAGCTCTTTGCTCTGTGGTAGGGTAAAATGGGGGGAGTAGGAGGGGGGCTTAAGAAGGAGTGGTGGTGGTGGTGAAGTCGCTCAGTCGTGTCCGACTCTTTGCGACCCCATAGACTAAGCCTATCAGGCTCCTCTGTCCATGGGATTTTCCAGGCAAGAGTACTGGAGTGGACTGCCATTTCCTTCTCCAGGGGATCTTCCCAACCCAGGAATCGAACCCAGGTCTCCCGCATTGCAGACAGACGCTTTACCGTCTGAGCCACTCTTACTTCACTAAGAAGAAGTAGATATATGTATATATATGGCTGATTCACAATGTGGTACAGCAGAAACTAAAGATTGCAAAGCAATTATATTCCAATTAAAAATGGCAAAAAGAGTAAACAATATGTTATTAATACAGAATGACCAAGTAATTTATGGAAAAGGGAATGGTAAAAACTTTTGCTATTCTTGCCTAAAGAACTACATGCTCAGTATGAAAAGATAAAATGATATGACACCAGAAGATAAACCCCCCAGGTTTGTAGGTGTCCAATATGTTCCTGGGGAAGAGTGGAGAAATAGCTCCAGAAAGAATGAAAAGGCTGGAACATGTTGATGTATGGCAAAACCCATTACAATATTATAAAATAATTATCCTCCAATTTAAATAAATTAATTAATTAAAAAAAGATTTACCATCATATCTAATTTGTACTGAAACACTGCAAGAAAATAAAGATGAACTCATTATTTGCCAAAAAAAAAAAAAAAAGAAAGAAAGAAAGAAAGAAAGAAAAGCCTGGGACAAAGTGGATGATGCTCAGTTGTGGAACTTGGAATGTTATGTCCATGGATCAAGGTAATATGGACGTGGTCAACCAGGAGGTGGCAAAAATGAATATCAACATTTTAGGAATCAGTGGAGTAAAATGAACAGGAATGGGCGAATTTACTTCAGATGACCATTATATATATCTGCTACTGTTGGCGAGAATCCCTTAGAAGAAATCGAATAAGCCTCTTAGTCAACAAAAGACATATATCCCCTCCCTCCTGAGCCACCTGTACCCTGAAATGCAGTACTTGGGTACAATCTCAAAAACAACACAATGATCTCAGTCTGTTTCCAAGGCAAAGCATTCAGCATCACAGTAATCCAAGTCTATATCCCAACCACTAATGCCAAAGAAGCTGATGTTGAATCATTCTATGCAGACCTACAAGATTTCTAGAACTAACACCAAAAAAAAAAAAAAAAGACATTCCATCAGAGCGGACTGGAATGTGAAACTAAGAATTGAAGAGATACCCTGTATGGTAGGCAAGTTTCACCTTGGAGTACAAAATGAAGCAAAGCAAAGGCTAACAGCGTTTTGCTGAGAGAGCACTCTGATCATGCCAAACACATTCTTCAAAAACACAACAGATGGACATGGACATCACCAGATGGTCAACATCAAAATCAGATTGATTATATTTTTTTTCAGTCAAATATGGAGAAGATTTATACAGTCAGTAAAACAAGATCTGGAGCTGACAGTGGCTCAGATAATGAGCTCTTTATTGCAAAATTCAGCTTAAGGTGGAGAAAATAGGGAAAACCACTAGGCCATTCAGCTATGACCTAAATCAAATCCCTTATGATTGTATACTGGAGGTGATGAATAGATTCAAGGGATTAGATCTGGTAAACAGAGTGCCTGAAGAAGTATGGATGGAAATTGTAATATTGTACAGGAGGCAGTGATCAAAACTATGCCAAAGAAAAAGACTCCGGAAGAAGCCCAAATGGTTGTCTGAGGAGCCCTTATAAATAGCTGAGAAAAGAAGAGAAGAGAAAGGCAAAGGAGAAAGGGAAAGATAATCCCATCTGAATGCAGAGTCCAAGAGAATGGTAAGGAGAGATGCAAAAGCCTTCTTAAGTGAACAATGCAAAGAAATAGAGGAAACCAATAGAATGGGAAAGACTAGAGGTCACTCATTGGAGATTTCAATTGGAGATCACTTCAATGTCAATTGGAGATCACTTCAATTTCAATTTGGAGATCATTGCCAAAAAAATTGGAAATGTTCCAACGGAACATTTCATGGAAAGATGGGTACAACAAAGGATAGAAATAGCAAAGACCTATCAGAAGGAGAAGAGATTAAGAAGATGTGGTAAGAATACACAGAAGAACTATATAATAGAGGTCAACCCAGATGACCATGATGGTGTGGTCACTTACCTGTAGCTGAACATCCTGGGGTGTGCCATCAAGTTAGCCTTAAGAAGCACTACTAGAACAAAACTAGTGGAGGTGATGGAATTCCAGTTGATCTATTTCAAATCCTGAAAGATGCTGCTGCTAAAGTGCTGCATTCAATATGGAAAAATCAGCAGTGTCCACAGGACTGGAAATGTCAGTTTTCATTCCAGTCTCAAAGAATATCCAACTACCATATAATGGCCCTCATTTCATATGCTAGCAAGGTAATGCTCAACATCTTCCAAGCTAGGCTTCAATAGTACATGAATTGAAAACTTCCAGATGTGAAAGCTGGATTTTAAAGAGATAGAGGAACCAGAGATCAAGTTGCCAACACTTGTTGGATCTTGGAGAAAGCAAGGTAATTTCAGAAAAACATTTACTTATATTTCATTGACTATGCTAAAGCATTTGACTGTGTGAATCATAACAAACTGTGGAAAATAAAGATATGGGAATACCGGACCACCTTACCTGTCTCCTGAGAAACCTGTATGCATGTCAAGAATCAACAGTTAGAACCAGACATGGGACGATGACAGGTTCAAAATTGGGAAAGGAGTATGTCAAGGCTGTATATTATTACCCTGATTATTTAACTTATATACAGAGTACATCACGTGAAATGTCAGGCTAGATGAATCCCAAGTTGGAATCAAGACTGCTGGGAGAAATATCAACAACCTCTGATATGCAGATGATACCACTCTAGTGGCAGAAAGCAAAAAAAGAACTAAAGAGCAGCTTGATGAGGGTGAAAGAGGAGAGAAAAAAGCAGGCTTAAACCTCAACATTTAAAAAACTAAGTTCATGGCATCTGGTCCCATCACTTCATGGCAAAGAGATGGGGAGAAAGTGGAAACAGTGGTAGATTTTATTTTCTTGGGCTCCAAAATCCATTTGGGCTCCTAAGTGGGTGGCACCTGCAGCCACAAAATTGAAAGACGCTTGATACTTGCAGGAAAAACTATGACAAACTTAAACAGGGACATCACTTTGCCAATCAAGATCCATACAGTCAAAGCTATGGTTTCTCCAGTAGTCATGTATGGATGAGAGTTGTACCATAAAGACTGAGCCTTGAAGAATTGATGCTTTCAAAATGTGGCACTGAAGAAAACTCTTGAGAGTCCATTGGACAGCAAGGAGATCAAACCAGTCAATCCTAAAAGAAATCAACTCACTGGAAAAGACACTGATGCTGGGAAGATTGAAGGTCAATGGAGAAGAGAGTGACAGAGAATGAGACTGTTGGATGGTGTCACCAACTCAGTGGACATAAATTTGAAGAAACTGTGGGAAATAGTGATGGACAGAGAAACCTGGCATGCTGCAGTCCATGAGGTCACACGGATTTCAATATGAGTTAGTGACTGAAGAGCAGCAAATAATTTATCACCAGACCTGGGTCACTTAAAAGCTACATAGGTTGCTACTAGTAATTACAACTGTAGACCTCTCTCAGTCAAGCCTGGACATATGACCACTTTGTGAACTCATCATTTAAAAAAAGAGATTATTACCAAGAAATCTTGATTGAGATAATATTGATATTATTAATGTAATACTAATCAGTTAACAAGAAAGTCTGAGCTGACATGTCTCCTATTCCAAGTATGAGTTTTCATCTGTCCCATTAGAAGTAAAACATGATCATGATACTGTCAGATTTGTCAACTTCTTTTGTTTGGTCAGTGTAGAAGGGCACTCAAGTACCATATGTCAGAATCCCCCACCGTTCATAGATTTCTCCTAAAATCCATCAATGACTCTCCTTTTTCACTTACAATATGATTTGATTTGTGAAATGTGGTTCATAACAGAAACTGTCTAACTATGACCCTTAGACTAAATCTAGCCCACAGGAATAGGCTCTACATCTTAAATAGTTGGCAAAAAGAATACTTCTTGAGGTGTGAAAATTATATGAGATTCAATTTTCAATATCTATGGATAAAGTTCTATTGGAACTCAACTTCCTCATTATTATTATTATTTTAAATATTATCTATGCCTGGTTTTGCACTATAGCAGCAGAGCTGATTAGTTGCAACAGAGACCAAATGACCTGCAATGTCTAAAATATTTATTATCTGGTCTTTGGAAAAAAAATGTTTGACAACTCTTGGGTTATATGCAGATTGTAAAATTCATATGATATATAAAGTGAATATCTTAATATAAAATTTTAAAACATTCATTGCAGGATTATTACTCAAAAGTGGTCTCAGAGTAAGTGGCAGACATGTTCTAGTTGACTAGAATATATCAGTGAAGAAAATGAGGTGCCAGCCCTTATGGAACTAACATTCCAGCAAGGGGAAACTGTCAAGAATCAATCAGCATAATAGTGAAAAGTGAAGTCTCTCAGTCATGTCCGACTCTTTGCGACCCCATGGACTGTAGCCCACCAGGCTCCTCCATCCATGAGATTCTCCAGGCAAGAATACTGGAGTGGGTTGCCATTTCCTTCTCCAGGGGATCTCCTTGACAATCAACATAATAAATAAGTAAATTATAGAGCATGATAGAAGATGGTAAGTTCAATGGGAAAAGAAAAGGTAGAGGATGGAGAATACACCTGGTAGAATAGGGGATAGGTGTGCTTTGTTATTCAATTTGTTTCCCTAACTTTAGTAATTTATTATAATTTTTCTTCCAAACCTCTTTTGTAAATATAGGACCAATCATATAATTTAAATATTTTCTGTTTTAAGACACTTGATAGAAAACAAAATTCTTAACTATAGGACTTACGTGTCCTTTGTGTTAATGGGAAAGAAAAAGAAGAAATCCAGATAAAATGTTGTAAACCTTGGAACACTTCCAGAAACAGAAACCGAATTGGAAAGATGATTGAGGAGACTCCTTGGCAGATAATGCATATAATCTTCTAAGCTGAACCCTGGGTGCAGATCAGTAGTTTTCCAACATGTTAAATAGAAACAAGTAATGCTTTTTAAACAACATCCTGTTGTAGCATCGTATCAATAATAGTAGCTCACCTAACAGCTAGCTATTCTTCTGGATCTCACCATTTTAAAAACATTTTATTTACTTTTTAATTGAATGATAATTGCTTTACAGAATTTTGTCATTTTCTGCCAAACCTCAACATGAATCAGCCCCCTCTAGGTTGCTACAAAGCCCTGTTTGAGTTTTCTGAGACATACAGCAAATTCCCATTGACTATCTGTTTTACATAAGGTAATATAAGTTTCCATGTTACTCTTTCCATACATCTCACCCTCTCTCCCCCTCCCTGTGTCCATAAGTCTATTGTCTATGTCTGTTTCTCCATTGCTGCCCTGTAAATAAATTCTTCAGTATCACTGTTTCTAGATTCTGTCTATATGCATTAGAACACGATATCTATCTTTCTCTTTCTGACTTACTTCACTCTGTATAATTGGCTCTAGGTTTATCCACCTCATTAGAACTGACTCAAATGTGTTTCTTTTTATGGATGAGTAATATTGCATTGTGTATAAGTACTACAACTTCTTTATCCACTCATCTGTTGATGGACACATAAGTTGTTTTCATGTTCTAGCTATTGTAAATAGTGCTGCAAAGAAAAATGGGATACATGTATCTTTTTCAATTTTGGTTTCCTCAGGGTATATGCCTAGGAGTGGACTGCTGGATCATATGGTGGTTTTATTCCTAGGTTTTAAGGAATCTCCATACCATCTTCCATAGTGGCTGTATCAATTTACATTCCCACCAACAGTGCAAGAGCATTCCCTTTCCTCCACACCCTCTCCAACAGTAATTGTTTGTAAACTTTTTGATGACAGCCATTCTGACCACCAGTTTGAGGTGACATTTCCTTGTAGTTTTGATTCACATTTCTCTAATAATGAGTGACGTTGAGCATATTTTCATGTGTTTGTTAACCATCTGTATGTTTGTATGTCTTCTTTGGAGAAATGTCTGTTTAGGTGTTTTTCCCACTTTTTGGTTGGGTTTTTCTGGTTTTAAGTTGTATAAGCTGCCTGTATATTTTGGAAATTAATCTTTGTTGTTTCATTTGCTATTATTTTCTCCCATTCTAAGTGTTGCCATTTCACCATGCTTATAGTTTCTTTTGCTGTGCGAAAGCTTTTAAGTTTAATCAAGTCCCACATGTTTACTTTTGTTTTTATTTCCATTAGTCTAGGAGGTGGGTCATAGAGGATCTCCCTTTGATTTATGTCATTGAGTATTCTGCCTTTGTTTTCCCCTAGAGTTTTATAGCTTCTGATCTTACATTTAGGTCTTTAATCCATTTTAGTTTATCTTTGTGTGTTGTGTTAGGAAGTGTTCTAATTTCATTCTTTTACATGTAATTGTCAGAGCACCATTTATTGAAGAGGCTATCTTTGCCCCACTGTATATTCTTGCCTCCTTTGTCAAAAATAAGGTACCCATAGGTGCATGGGCTTATTTCTGGGCTTTCTATCTGTTCCATTGGTCTATATTTCTGTTTTTGTGCCAGTACCATACTGTCTTGATGACTGTAGCTTTGTAGTATAATCTGAAGACAGGAAGATTGATTCCTCCAGCTCCATTCTTCTTTCTCAAGGCTGCTTTGGCTATTTTGAGAGTTTGTGCTTCCATATGAATTGAGAAATTTTTTGTTCTAGTTCTGTGAAGAATGCCATTGGTAATTTGATAGGGATCATATTGGTAGATTTCATTTGGTAGTATAGTCATTTTCACAATATTGATTCTTCTTACCCAGAAACAGGATATCTCTCTATCTGTTTATGTCATCTTTGATTTCTTTCATCAGTGTCTTATAATTTTCTGTGTACAGTTCTTTTGTCTCCTTAGGTAAGTTTATTCCTAGATATCTAATTCTTTTTGTTGCAATGGTGAATGGGATTGATTCCTCAATTTCTTTTTCTGATTTTTCATTGTTAGTATATAGAAATGCAAGTGATTGCTGTGTATTGATTTTGCATCCTGTGACTTTGCTAAATTCACTGATTAGCTCTGCTAATTTTCTGATAGCATTTTTCAGGTTTTCTACATAAAGTATCATGTCATCTGCAAACAGCGAGAGTTTTACTTCTTTTCCAATCTGGATTCATTTTATTTCTTTTTCTTCTCTCATTGCTGTAGCTAGAACTTCCAAAACTGTGTTGAACAATAGTGGTGAAAGTGCACACCCTTGTCTTGTTCCTGATCTTAGGGGGAATTCTTTTAGTTTTTCACCATTTAGAATAATGTTTGCTGTAGGTTTATCATACTTGGCTTTTACTATGTTGAGGTTGGCTCCTTCTATGCCCATTTTTTGAAGACTTTTAATATAAATGGGTGCTGAATTTTGTCAAAGGATTTTCCTGCATCCATTGAGATTATCAAATGGTTTTTATCTTTCAATTTGTTAATATGGTGTATCACATTGGTTGATTTGCATATATTGAATAATCCTTGCATCCCTGGAATAAACCCAACTTGATCATAGTGTATGAGCTTAATGTGTTGTTAAATTCTGTTTGCTAAAATTTTGCTGAGGATTTTTGCATTTATATTCATCAGTGATATTGATTTACATTTTCTTTCTTTGGGTTTTCTTTGTCTGATTTTGGTATTAGGGTGATGGTGGCCTTGTAAAATGAGTTTGGAAGTGCTCCTTCCTCTGCAATTTTTAGAAGGATAGGCATTAGCTCTTCTCTCATGCAAAGAGTTGACTCACTGGAAAAGACTCTGATGCTGGGAAGGATTGGGGGCAGGAGGAGAAGGGGATGACGAAGGATGAGATGGCTGGATGGCATCATGGACTCGATGGACGTGAGTCTAAGTGAACTCTGGGAGATGGTGATGGACAGGGAGGCCTGGCGTGCTGCACTTCATGAGGTTGCAAAGATTCAGATACGACTGAGTGACTGAACTGAACTGAAATGAAATGTGTGATAGAATTCTCCCATGAAGCCATCTGGTCTTGGGCTTTTGTTTTTTGGGAGATTTTTGAACACAGCTTCAACTTCATTACCTGTAATTGGGTTGTTCATAATCTCTATTTCTTCCTAGTTCAGTCTTGGAAGATTGAACATTTCTAATACTCTGTCCATTTCTTCCAGGTTATCTGTTTTGTTGCCATATAGTTGATCATAATATTCTCTTATAATCCTTTGTATTTCTGCCTTGTTTATTGTAACCTCTTTTTTCATTTCTAATATTGTTGATTTGATTCTTGTCTCTTTTTTCTTGATGAGCCTGGCTAAAAGTTTGTCAATTTTGTTTATCTTCTCAAAGAACCAGCTTTTAGTTTTTATTAATCCTTACTGTTGTTTCTTTCATTACTTTTTCATTTATTTCTGCTTGGATTTTATGATTTCTTTCCTTCTGCTTTTTTTTTGTTGTTGTTGTTCTTTTTTCAGTTGTTTTAGTGTAAATTTAGGTTGTTTATTCAATGTTTTTCTTGTTTCGTAAGATAGAATTGTTTTGCTATAAACTTCTTTCTTAGAAATGCTTTCTCTGCATCCCATAGGTTTTGATTTGTAGTGCTTTCATTGTCATTTGTTTCTAGAAACTTTTTGATTTCCCTTTTGATTTCTTCAGTAATGTGTTGGTTATTTAGAAACATATTGTTTAATCTCCAAGTGCTTTTTTTCTTGTAATTGATATCTAGTCTCATAGCGTTGTTGTCAGAAAAGATGCATGTTATTTAAATTTTCTTAAATTTACTGAGATTTGACCTGTGACCCAAGATGTGGTCTCTCCTGGAGAATGTTCCACGTTCACTTGAGAAGAAGGTGTATTCTTCTGCATTTGGATAGAATGTCCTGAAGCTATTAAGGAGATCCATATCATCTAATGCATCATTAAAGACTTGTGTTTCCTTATTCATTTTCTGTTTTGATGATCTGTCCATTGGTGTGGGTGGGGTGTTAAAGTCACCTACTATTATTGCCTTACTGTCAATTTCTCCTTTTATGTCTGTTAGTGTTTGTCTTATGTATTGAGGTGCTCCTATGTTGGGTCCATAGATATTTACAATTGCTATGTCTTCCTCTTGGATTGATCCTTTGATTATTATGTGGTGTTCTTCTTATCTACTGTAATCTTCTTTATGTTAAGGTCTATTTTGTTTGATATGAGGATTGCTACTCCGGCTTTCTTTTTCTTCCCATTTGCATGGAATGTATTTTTCCATTCTCTAAACTTCAGTCTATATGTGTCTTGAGGTCTGAAGTGGGTTTCTTGTAGACAGCATATGTATGGGTCTTGTTTATGTATCCATTCAGCCAGTCTGTGTCTTTTGGTTGGAGCATTTAATCCATTTATATTTAAAGTAATTATTGATATATAAGTTCCTATTGCCATTTTCTTAATTGTTTGGGGTTGATTTTTAGATCTTTTTCTTCTCTTGTATTTCTTGAGCATATAAGTCCCTTTAATATTTGTTATAAAGCTGGTTTTGATACTGAATTCTCTTAAATTTTGCTTGTCTGAAAAACTTTTAATTTCTCCATCAATTTTGAATGAGATCCTTGCTGGGTGCAGTAATCTTGCTTTTAAAATTTCCTCTTTCAGTACTTTAAATATATCTTGCCATTCTTCTGGCCTGCAGAGATTCTGCTGAAATATCAGCTGTTAAACATGTGGGATTTTCCTTGTATGTTACTTGTTGCCTTTCCCTTGCTGCTTTTATTTATTTTTTCTTTACAAATACTAGTTTTTATTTTTTTTATTAAAAAATTTTTGTATTTTACTTTTTTACTTTACAATACTGTATTGGTTTTGCCCTATATTGACATGACTCCACCACAGGTGTACATGAATTCCCAACCCTGAGCCCCCCTCCCACCACCCTCCCTATATCATCTCTCTGGGTCATCCCAGTGCACCAGCCCCAAGCATCCTGTATCCTGTATTGAACCTAGACTAGCCATTTATTCTTACATGATAATATA
>SJXQ01003855.1:4611-38706 GCA_006408695.1 Aepyceros melampus | reverse complement strand
CACAAAGAGACATGTGTCTTTCCTACATTCTATCTATTGGTAGCCCCAAAGGAAGCTAGGAAATAAAGAGAAATAGAACATTTGGTGAGCACTAGCTAAGTCACAACTGAATAGATTTTATAATAATTTTATTTTATTTTTTGGCCATGCCACATAGCATGTGGGATTTTAGTTCTCCAAGCAGAGATCATAACTATGTCCCCTATATTGGAAGCACACAGCCTTAACCACTGGACTATCGGGGAATTTCAATTTTAATTTTTCTAAAAAATTGATCTCTCAGAACAACTGTGGAATATTGAAGAAAATACAACTTTACTTAGAATTAGCTGTAAGTATATTCTTGCTTTGCTTATAAATCTACACATTGTGAATTATACTGAAAATTCTTCCTATGCCAAAATTCAAGACATAAATTAGACAATACTGAAATAATTCAGTATTTTAACTCAATAAAATCTGAAATTACTTTGTGAATTGTATATTTGTTCTGGTATCTATCTCTCATCCCAAGACTTGTTATAAAGGCAACTGCTTTATTTACCAAGAAATAGTATTCAGCTATAAAGTTTTTCCAATCAAGAAACTGTTCAATGATTGTAAAGTGGGCATACGATTTTTTTCTTCACTTTTTCAAAGAGGAAGCAAATTCAGTCCAGGGCAATGGTTGGGAGTAGTCATCATCTTGACGAGCAGAACTATGATTTGGAAAGATTAATCTGATAATAATATGCTGAATGAGTTGAAGATGTTGGGCAAAGAACACAGCTAGTAGTACAGATGAACCTATTTGCAAAGCTGGAATAGAGACACAGATGTAGATAACAAATATATGGACACCAAGAGGGGAGTTTGGAATTGACATATATATATACTACTATGTCTAAAATAGATAACTAATGAGAACTTACTGTATAGCACAAGGGAGAAAAAAAGAAGGTATATCTGTTTGTAGAACATCTATGAAGTTAACCTTAAAAATTCATTCCATTATACAATAGGTGCAGACAAACACTGTTTGATTTATTTACACAAGGTACCTCGAATAGTCAAATTCAGAGTCAGAAAGTACACTGGTAGATGCCAAGGGCTGGGGTGGGGCAGCGGGTGAGGAGAAGAGGGAATGGGGACCTAGTGTTCAATGGAACAGAGTTGCAGTTTAGGAAAGTGAAAAGTTCAGGGGATGGATGACGGTGAGACCTGCACAACAATGTTAATGTACTTAGTGCTGCTGAACTGTACAATTAAATATGGTTAAAGCAGTATGATTTACATTATGTGACTTCTACCACAATAAAAATTTATTTTGTTTAAAAAAGAAAGTAGCTCCGTGGCTAATAGCAAAGTTCAGCTGTGAAGTAATGATTGTGCGTCATTTTACACAAGAAATGCTTCATGAACAGGAACCTTCTTTCAGACTAAGGGACAATTCAGCCTATAGTTTCTAAACTCCATTAGACAAAGGTTTCTATACAGAGATGATGTCTCAGGACCACTGGATCTTCCAGCTTCCCTCAGTTCATTGGTGCCTTCCCTTAAGTCAGAGGGGATAAAGCTGCTGTGGGGCTGTTTGTGCCACAACCACAAGCCCTGACTCACACTATTGGTAAACAGAGCAGAAGTACTGTCACACGGCCTGGGGCTTGCTGAGCAGGAAGCCTGAAATAACAAACCCCAGAGCTCAGTTTAGAAAAACTCTTACCATGACAAACGTATGAAATAGCACTTTGCTGCCATTAACAATAACAAAAAAGAATGTGGTGGGATTTCAAAAGATGCAAACCTCAAGCTTTTTTTTTACTCATAGATCATATAAATGTGTCTACACCTAAAGTATCGGAGAAGGCAATGGCACCCCACTCCAGTACTCTTGCCTGGAAAATCCCATGGATGGAGGAGCCTGGTAAGCTGCAGTCCATGGGGTCACTAGGAGTTGGACACAACTGAGCGACTTCCCTTTCACGTTTCACTTTCATGCATTGGAGAAGGAAATGGCAACCCACTCCAGTGTTCTTGCCTGGAGAATCCCAGGGATGGGGGAGCCGGTGGGCTGCCATCTCTGGGGTCGCACAGAGTCGGACACGACTGAAGCGACTTAGCAGCAGCAGCAGCAGCACACCTAAAGTGTATCTAAATATGAAACATTTAACTGAGGGGCAAGCTACATCATCAGCTACCAAATTTTATGGCATTTTCAATTTTTGGCAGAAGTATCCTCAATTGTAATGATTTTTGTCCAAAGGAAAGGTTTTAAACATTCAAGATTTTATTTAACTGGTGGTCTGAAATAATCATTGGTTATTGGAGGTGGGGGAGTGAGTGTTTGTTTATTGGTTTAATTTGGTTCTGCTTGAATCGGTCTTGAAGTCAACATATTCAAGAATTTGCGGTAGAAAGGAGTTCTATGAACCCAGAAGATTTTTAATTTTTTTTCTCTCTAAGACTCCCCATTATATGCCCATATTCAACTATTATTATTCAACATATTATATGCCCAACTGATTGTAACTCCATGGACTATACAGTCCATGGAATTTTCCAGGCCAGAATACTGGAGCACGTAGCCTTTCCCTTCTCCAGGGGATCTTCTTGACCCAGGAATCGAACCAGGGTCACCTGTATTCCAGGCAGATTCTTTACCAGCTGAACTATCAGGGAAACTCAAATAATAATTAGAAGTACAATAAAATGTAATGAGTAAACTCAACAAGTAAAATTTTACCTCCCTGTGTTCCATTCATGTAGCTTTGTTCCCCTAACACTTTTCCAGGCCCCAGACACAGACAGGAGGATAAAAGGAAGCTATTGGTCCCCCCTCCTGCCCTTCCTTCTTCCTCCAACCCTTTCCTCAGTACACACAAACACACACAATAGTTCATTTTGTTGAAATGATAATTCTCATCAGAAACACACAACCTCAGACAAAATGTTCTTTTGATTTACTAGAGATTCACCTATGCTTCTTCTTCTTCTTTTTTTTTTTTTTAAAGAATGGCAAGGGTAAGAATCTTAAAAACACTTTAAGAAAATGAAGAGAGAGGAATTGTCCTAGACAAGTGAAGAAAACAAATTAAGTGAAAGTGAAAGTCGCTCAGTCATGTCTGACTCTTTGCGACCCCATGGACTATATAGTCCCTGGAATTCTTAAGAATGGCAAGGGTAAGAATCTTAAAAACACTTTAAGAAAATGAAGAGAGAGGAATTGTGCTAGACAAGTGAAGAAAAGCAAATTAAGTGAAAGTGAAAGTCGCTCAGTCATGTCTGACTCTTTGCGACCCCATGGACTATATAGTCCCTGGAATTCTCTAGGCCAGAATACTGGAGTGGGTAGCCTTTCCCTTCTGCAGGGTATCTTCCCAGCCCAGGGATCAAACCCAGGTCTCCCAAATTGCAGATGGATTCTTTACCAGCTGAGCCATGAGGGAAGACAAATGAAGAAAAGCAAATTAAATTCCATTTCAAAAGAGGAATGAAGTTGGAGGCTACAAATTCTAGATAAATAATGGAAATATTACCAAAGACATTACTAAACATATTTGTGAACTTATGGGCTTCCCTGGTGGCTCAGACAGTAAAAAGTCTGCCTGCAGTGCAGGAGACCCAGGTTCAATCCCTGGATTGGGAGGATCCCTGGAGAAGGAAATGGCAACCCACTCCAGTATTCTTGCCTGGAAAACCCCATGGACAGAGGAGCCTGGCAGGCTGAAGTCCATGGAGTCACGAAGAGTTGGACATGACTGAGCAACTTCACTTTCTTTGTGAATTTATAAAGGGGAAATGGGGACTTTGCTGTTGGTCCCAAGGTTGAGAATCCATCTTCCAATGCAAGGGCCATGGGTTCCATTAGGGAACTAAGATCCTACATGACGTGGGACAACTAAGCCTGCACACTGCAACTAATGAGCTCATGTGCTTGAGCAACCTCACCACAGTGAAAAATCCCACGTGCTACAGCTAAGACCCAATGCAGCCAAATAAATAAATATCTTTTTAAAGCGGGGGAGGAATGATGGCTCACTAGAACACATCATGTATGCTCTAAGAACAAGTCATAGAAGACTAAGCTCATTTCCATTTTAGAAGATTCAACTCATGAGAGAGCAGGAGAACCCCATGACTATAGTGTTATCTAGATTTCATAAGACATTTTGTCTTTCATAATCTCCATGAATTCTGATTAAGTGTGGGCTGGATGCCAGTTCAGATAGGTGACTGACTTAGACTGAGTGTCTAAAACCCCTAGGTTTAGGATCTATGCTGAGCTAGGTTAGTTTTCCAGCAACTTGACACAGGAGCTCAGTGCTACTTAACCCACTTATCAAGAACTTCCAATGGGACCTATATGTCATGACATCAAATCTGCACAACTTAAAATTATAAGGGTTATTGACAATTAGCTCTAAAGAGATCTCAGCAAGATAACATAATGAGCCATATCTTAAAACATGGTTACATGAGAAATAAACAAAACCTTGCTTTAGAATTTCTTTCATAAAAGCAGAAGCACCTTTTTTTTTAAGAAGCATCTTTAACTTCTTAATTCTTCATCTACTTATCTGATATTTTCCCCAACATATTATTTACCCATAAATTGCCTTTCTGATTGTTTATATCTCAATATACAGTAAAACCTAAATACTTTTCCTTGTAAATTTTTCAGTGCTTTTGTATTTAGAATTCCTTTCCTCAGCTAAAATACAGGTAGAGATTAATACTTTTACTATTTTATAGTTTAAATTTTTATATTCAATTTTCCAAGAAATTTCTAATGTATCTGTATTATATAAGGTTAGGTTTCAAGTGCATTTTGCTTTGAATATCCAAGTACCCCAATCATTTTATTGATGAATTTATTCTCTTCTCTTTAATTTTGCATGCTTTCTTTATCATCTCTTATATTCTTGTTTCTCCTAGGATCTGTTTACTAATTATCTAACTAAAGGTATTTTAAAGGTTTAATTTCAAAACAGGAGAAAGAAAGCTGGCCTGAGGTAGGAATAAGGAGAGAAAGTAAGATAGAAATTTACCATATAATATCAGTATTCCTTTAGAATTAATGTATAGAAGAAGAATTGTACTGTCAAATAGATTTCATATTTATAACTTTAAATATATACTGTCAAATTTCCATTTGTCAATGTCATGAATTTAAAACTCCATTTAGTAGTATATGAGAGAGTTTGGTTTCTCATAGCAACTTAAAATCTAATCTAACATTTTAAGACTATATTTTTTCAAAATGCAATGCTTTTATCATCTTCCTGAATGTTAGGGTGATATATTCTTGCCTGGAGAATCCCCTGGACAGGGAAGCCTGGCAGGCTACAGTTCATGGGGTCACAAAGAGTTGGACATGACTTAGCAACTACACAGATATTTGTTTAAAACATTCATAAAATAAAGTACGAAGAGAAAAAAAAGAAAAGAAATTTACCATACAACTCTGCCAAAGTCTAATCTCTATGCTTAGATCAGCAAAGGAAATTATCCTTTTTCTACACATGCCTAACTACATTTGAGCTTAAAACCTTACTTTTAAAGCATGTTGGAGTAACAACCATCACCACATGACTTGAGGGTTGTCCAGGCATCAGAAGGAACTGCTAGTACTGCTAGTACTCTCTACCTTTGGAAAACACCTCCAGAGTAATAGCAGTGAGACTACTGTCATTAGTGTTGCCCAGAGCTAATTTAAATATTGCCACATCCTGAATGTGTGACCTGGGTATTTCTAAGCATCTATTTCCTCTATAAAATGAGATATCACTGGACTTTTGTGAGAATGAGGTGAAATAACAAATGAATGGCATTTGACAATGCTGAGCACACAGCAGGTATTCAAGAAAAGGTGACTCCCTGCCCCACTCCTGAGAGGGCTAAACTAAAAGTTAACTTCTGTGGCAACTACCCACAAGGTGTAAGAGAACAATTACTGACTCAAGACCTCTCCTCCTAAATAATCTTTTCCACTGGTCCATTTCCATCCATCCTTTGTCCTGAAGTCTGACAGACGATTGGTTCTAGTGCATAACAGAAACTCCTGAGGCTGGAGGGAGTGAAACAGAGTCTAGTCTGATTACAAAGCTACCGTACTGATGTCACCTGAACCACCTCTCATCTTTGTAAGGGTGGGGGAGAATCTAAGGGACATAGGGAAACAATTAGAACCAGACATCACTTATCTTCAGCCAGTGTAAGAACACATTATAATGTAACTCAGGGCCACAGAATCAGAGAATACTATGTTAGCAGTTAACCAGTTATTCTTTAAGAGAATATAAAGTCAGAGTATCATGTTAAGCATTAACAATCAGTAATGCCTGAGGCTGCAAAATTTGCAATTCATAAGAAAGAACTAAGAGACTAGAAATTTGACTATTGTAGTGAGAGTCCTGGGAAAAATGTGTTGGCTTAGGCAAGAACTGGTCTTCCAGGTGGAGCTAGTGGTAAAGAACCCCCTTGGCAATGCAGGAGACAAAAGAGACAGGGGTCCAACCCCTGGGTCAGGAAGATCCCCCGGAGGAGGGGGTGGCAACCCACTCCAGAATTCTTGCCTGGAAAATCCGTGGACAGAGGAGCCTGGCAGGCTACAGTCCATGGGGTCACCATCGGATACACCTGAAGCAACTTAGCCAACACAGGTGAAAAATATCAACAGCAAAGGGGTTAAAGGAAAAGAAATCATGAAAAGAAAAGAAGAGAGAACTATTAAGAAAGGGTTATCCCTGTGGGACAGCCCTCGTGGTTCCCCGGGCCTAAGCAGAGAACCCTGGTCCCTATGGGAACAGGAGAGGAGGAGAGCTATGGAGATATACTATGGGCAAGGTACCCCTTTCTTCCCCCTACCCACAGACTCATAGAACTTTGAGAAAATTACCTAAACTCTCCAGTAAAAATCCATGTGAGCTTTCACAGGGGCTTGGTGTGGTTTCAACTGAGGGTAAGTGAGTCACTAACTCCCTCATCATGATCATATGAGGGCATCAGCAACCCCTCACTATGGACTGCTTGGCAGTGAGGAAAATCCATTCAGGCCCTTGCTTTCACAGTCTATTTCTTATTTGTCTCTACCTGACAACCAATTTAGAGCTCTTTGACCAGCTCCTTGCCTGGACCTAATAGATTAATTCCCCCAACATTGCACTTTTTCCTGCAAATTAATTTATCAACTAATCTAAATATAAGCTCCTTGAAGGTGGAGTGTTTGATCTCTCTTGTTCACTACTGTACCCCGAGCATCTGGAATAGTGCCTGGCACCTAGTGATATATTAGAAAATATTTTCTGGGTAATTAATAAATTTCATTAGAAATTAAACCTTTCTTCCCACAACTTCTCCCCTAGTGTCAGCAGCCATCCTTCAGGCAGAAGGTCCCCATCTCCTTTCTATGGTAAATCCAGAGCCACCTCAAGAACTCAAAGGTCATATTTATATTTTTAAAGAGAATCAACCCTCAGATGAGCAATTTGTTTTCTTATATGTTTTTAAATACCAATACAAGATACAGGATGCTTGGGACTGGTGCACGGGGATGATCCAGAGAGTTGATATGGGGTGGGAGGTGGGGGATGGTTCAGGATTGGGAACTCATGTACACCCACAATGGATTCATGTCAATGTATGGCAAAATCAATACAGTAATGTAAAGTAAAATAAAGTAAAAATAAAAATTAAAATCTACTGACAAAAAAAACTTCATATTCACATACCTTACAAACATATGTCATCTTCCTTTATTTAATCTTTTGGGGGGTTTCCTAGTCTCCAAATTTGGTGGGATAGAAAAGAATGTTTTAAGAGAAAAAAAAATTCTTAGCTCTCTGTGTAAACTCATAGAGCATGTTCCAGTGTATTTGATGGCACATATTTTGAAATGTATCAAACCAGTCAATTCCAAAGGAAATCAACCCTGAATATTCATTGGAATGACTGATACTAAAACTGAAGTTTCAACACTTTGGCCACCTGATGCAAAGAGCCAACTTATTGGAGAAGACAACTACTTCAGACAACTACTGATGAGAAAAATCAGAAGACAAACAGAAAAGATCTTCTACAGCTAAAGAAGGAACCACAATGAAATGGTAGGAGGAACAGACATGGTATAGTCAACACCCATAGCCCCAGGTGGGCAACCCACAAGCAGGAGGATAATTATAATTGCAGAGTTCTCCTCAAGAAGAGACTTAGACCCACCTCGGGCTTCCCAGCCCAGGGGTCCTGAATCAGGAAAATGAGGCCCCAAAATATCTGGCTTTGAAGGCCAGCAGGGCTTACTTTCAGGAAAACTAGAAGGCTCTTGTGGTAGAGACTATGATATTAGTAGATGTGATTTTTGAATCCTTCTAGCTTATTAGCACTAGGACCTGGCCCTGCCCCTCAGCCTTTCAGCACCAGTACTGAAAGGCCAAGCAACTAGCCAGGCAGAGGCACAGCCCCGCCCACCAGCAGGCCTGCTGCCTTAAGGACACTCCACTGAGTCCACTGCCATCCTAGGTCCCAGTCCCGCCCACCAGAGGCCCAGGACCCAGCTTCACCCACCAGTGTGCAGCACTAGCGCTGGGCCACCCAGGGCCCTGCAGCCAGAGACCCTGGGAACTGCTTCTACCCACCAAGGCTAGCACTAGCCTTGGGACCAACCTCACTCCCCAGTGGGTAGCACCAGGACGCCCTGGGCATGGGCCCAGTCCAGTAACAGGACAAAACAACAATCCAGGACCCCAGGGCCCAGTAGTCAAAGAATTTGGGACCCATATCTGTCCACCAGTGAGCCATCCCCAGCCCTAGAACCCACTGGATCCCAGCCTTACCTGCCAGTGGGCAGGAACCAGCCCTGGGCTCCCCTGTGGCCCAGCTCTGCCCAGCAATGGGTCAGCACAAGTCCAGGGACTCCATGGGCCCTGATATTGCCCCCCAACAAAGCAATGCCAGCTCTGGGACACCTCAGGCCCTTCATCCATCTGACATAGGATCTAGCCCTACTCACCCATGTGCCAACATCAGCTTTGAGATACCCAAGACCCCACAGCTGGCCATGTCAGGAACTGACTCTGCCCATCAGCAGGCTGATACTAGACCTAAGTGACTGCACAGCTCTGCAACCACCCACTCCAAAACCCAGCTCTGCCCACCAATGGGCCAGCACTAGTCCCGGGACACACATCCCTGGGACACACATCTCAGGACCCTGCAGCCAGCAGACTCATGACTGAGCCCTGCCTCAGAAACCAGCAGCCTTCACACAAGGCAGGGCCCAACAACCAACCAGACCAGGGGCCAGCCATGCCTACCAGACTGCCCACAATAGTCAGCTCTCCACAGCAGAATAACCCTGCAACCCAAACAGAGCAGACCACTAGAGCACAGAGCTCTGATGACCAGTAGAGAATGTACTGCTGGGATGCATAACATATCTCCTACAAAGAGCCACTTCCCCAAGGTCAGGAAACATAACCAACCTACTGGATACATAGAAATAAAAAGGAGAAACTAGGCAAAATGAGGCAATAGAGTATGTCCAAAACAAAGGAACACGATAAAACACCAAAGAATAACTAAATGAAGCAGAATAGGCAATCTACCCAAAAAAGTGTTCAAGGTAATCATCCATAAAGATGCTCAGAGAACTCAGGCGAAGATTGGAGGAACACAGTGAGAAATTACAAGTTTTAAACAAGGAGAAAATATAAAGAAGAACCAAACATAAATGAAGAACATCATAACTGAAATGAAAAATACACTAGAAGGATTTAATAGTGATACAGAGATGACACAGAAGTGATGATACAGAGAAACTGTCAGCTGGGAGACAGAGTTGGGGAAATCACTCAAGCCAAATGAAAAACAAATATTTTTAATAACAATAAATGAGGACAGTATAAGAGATCCCAGGACAACATCAAGCATATTGACATTCACATTATGAGTGCCCAGAAGGAGAAGAGAAAGAAAGGGGCAGATAGCCTTTCTGAAGACATAATAGCTGACAATTTTCCTAACCTGGGAAAGGAAATAGGCACCCAGGTCCAGGAAGCACAAAAAGTCCCAAACAAGATCAGCTCAAAGAGGATCACACCAAGAGATACTATAATTAACAGAGCAAAAATTAAAAATAGAGAATATTAAGAGCAACAAGGGAAAAGCAGCAAGTTACATAGAGGGGAACTCCCATAAGGCTATCAGCTGACTTTTCAGCAGAAACTGTGCAGGCCAGAAGGGAGTGGCATCACATACCTGAAGAATGAAAGGAAAAAACCTACAGTCAAGAATATTCTACCTGGCAAGACTTTCATTCAGATTTTACAGAGAGATCAAAAGTTTTACAGACAAGCAAAAGCTAAACCCCAGCTTTGCTGCTATCTCCTTTATAAGAAATGACAAAGGGATTTCTCTAGTCAAAAAATAAAAGGCCACAACTAGAAACGTGAAAATTATGAAAAGTCTCATTGGTAAAGGCAAATATACAATAAAAGTAGTAAATCAGTCATGTATATAGCTAAGGCAAAGGTCAAAAGACAAAAGAAGCAAAATCTATATCTGCAATAAGTGGTTAAGGGATACACAAAAGAACATAAAATATTATATCAGAAACAGTAAACTTGAGATGGAGACTAAAAATGCAGAGTTGTTAAAATGTGTTTGAACCTAACAGATCAGCAACTTAAAAATATCACCTATCTATACAGATTAACCAAAACATCTTTGTACAGTGACATTGTAATGGAGCTTACCACAGTGACCATTTTGAATGGACAGAAATATCAAATCACTATGTTGTACAACAGAAACTAACATAATGCTATAGGTAAATTATACTTTTAAAACAAACTCATAGAAAGAGAGATCAGATTTATGGTTACCAGAGCAGGGAGTAGAGGGAGGAGAAATTAGGTGAAGGTGGTCAAAAGAAGCAAGCTTCCAGATATAAGATAAAGAAGTACCGGGGATTAAAAAAAAAAAATACCAGGGATGAAATGTTCAGCATTGCTCTATATTACATATGAGAGTTGTTAGAGTAAATCTCAATTTTTTTTAATTTCTTTAATTTTTATCTTTGTGAGATAATGTTGTTCACTAAACTCATTATGATAATCATTTCATGATGTATGTAACTCAAGTCATTATGCTGTACACCTAAAGTTACAGTGTTATATGCCAATTACATCTCAATAAAACTGGAAGAAGAAAAAATCTGAAGCTCTAAATAAATAGATTTTGCTACTTTTCATTCCACATTCTAGGTTTTAACAGTGACACAGAAATGCATTGGCTTTGGAGCCCACAGTGCAGCCCACTGAGCTTAGCCACTAGGTGCTTGACCTTGTACACATCACGGCAGGCTCCTGACCCCAAGGTACCAGAATGCAAAATGATGGCACAATATGCACCTTACAAAGTGACTTGTGTGAAGATAAAAGATAATATATGTGAAGCAGAGAGATGTCTGTTGTTAAAATAAGAGTGAGGAGAACAAGATGACGGAGGAGTAGGTTAGACAGGGAATACATCTCTCTCCATGGATACATCAGGAATACACCTTCAGACACAGAAAGGCATGCAAAACACCAGCTGATAGCGGACAGGAGGAACTGACCAGTGGAAAAGAATATATAGAACCACACAAAACTCAGTAGGACAAAAGAACTAAGGGGAAAAACAGGAGTTAGTAGGACTGGACCTACCTTCGGAGGGTGGGAAACTGAAGCAGAGGTCTGATCCCCACAGTGGGGCAATTGTCTGAGTCAGAGGAGAAACATTTAAGGCTGAGAGTGAAACAGCTGATCTGTGGCAGCTTGAATGGAATAAGAATCAGACAGTCCTTGCCACAGCCATACATAAGCCAGGTAGGAACTCAGGTCTCCTGGAAGGGGCAGCAGCTGGGAGCTAGAGTTTAGGGATTGTGGAGCAATCCCAGCGTGAGGGCTGCTGCTGACTGTGGAGAGACAGATTGAGGAGATGTGAGGGAGGAGGTCATGGTGGGAAATGCCTGTGGAAGAAAGCCAGGCAGCCATGAAAGCAAGGCGATACCGCTGAGTCACATGTATGGGCTGAAGCCATCACCATAGCCTCTCTCTCCCCACACACCAGCATCAGCAGCTGAACAATAGAAAGGCTGCCCCATCAAATGCCTGATGCACTGAACTACAGAATAGGACCCCATGTAAGGTGCCCCTTTAAGTGCCTGATGCACTGATCTACAGAGTAGGGCCCCAGTCAGAAGACCCCTCTATGTGACTGATGTGCTGAACAGCAGAGAAGGACCTCAGGCAAGGGAGCCCTCTAGGTGTCTGGATGGGCAGAGATACAGAGAAAGATTGGACAAAGAGGCCTTCTGATCTCCAACTACAAGACTTGAAAAAAGACTCTGATAGGGCCAGAACTCCTGCTGTGGGGGCAGTTGTGTCCCTGAACACTTGGCGCCACCAGGGACCCTGCAGGTCAAGCAGCTGCACCACCTTCATGCTCAATTCTCACTGGGACAGAGCTGCCACAGCCCCCCTAAAAAAGTCTTGTGTTTATGCATGCAAGATCGCCTTGGTCCTGTCTGACTCTTTGCAACCCTGTAGACTGTGGCCTGCCAGGATTCTCTGTCAGAGAGGGGGTTCTCCAGGTAAGAATACTGGAGCATATTCACCAACACTAGCTGCCATACCCTTCTAGAGCACTATATTTCCTACTGCCCCAGCCACCAACCCCTCTGAGTACCTGGTGCTGCCAGAATCCCTGTGACCCAAGCAGCTGCACCACTTCCACACCTGGCCCTCACAGGGGCAAACTCAAGCCCTCCAGGGAAGCCTCAGGAGCTAAACCCCAGTGGACAATCCACATATAGACATGGAAATAAAAACACAATTGAAACACACGGGCAGTGTGGTTAAGGAAGAAGACCCAAAACATTTCCACCAGCTGTACAAGTTGCAGATTAAATCCACATGACCAACTAAGCAGGCTGTGTCTATGGAATATATAAATGGCCATTGAGAGCTCCCACAAAAGAAAACGCACTAGCTTTGATAGCTGTGGACATTGGAGGCAAGAACACAAATAAGCAGGACCAGATTAGAATCTGAGAAGCCCCCACAGCAGGCCCAGAGATCAGTACAGTGTTATGGGGCATCCTACAGAGGTAAGGTAGACTGTAATTGCCAGCGCAGGAAAAGACTCTGACAGCAGAGACTCAAGAAAAACATTTATTATTCTTATTTTTTTTTACTTGTTGTGTAGATTTTTTTGGAATTTTTCTTTTTTCTTTTTTTCCTTTTCCCTCCCTCTGTTGTAGGCGTCAATTTTATTGGCACTAAGAAATCCAATTAACGTTTTGAGCTTTTTTTTCTTTTCCTCAGTCACATTTTTTATTGTTGTCATAAATCTCTGCCTCTACATTGGGCTTTTGCAGTTCTGTGAAGTTTTCCTTTTTCCTTCTTTTCTCTTTTCTGAATTTTAATTTTTAATTTTTTAAATCTTGTTTTTAAATTTATTCCTTCGTTTGCTTTCCTACTGTTCTTTTCCCCTTGCAGTTAATCTTTAATGTATATAAATCTTTAATGTATATAACTCTATTTAACTTTGCATATCTATTCTTTCTTTTCTTTCTCTCCTTTCCTCTCAGCTTATTTGTTAGTTTTATTTCCATTGCTTTATTTCCCAATTGGCACCTTGCTTTAGTTTGGTTTTCCAGTTTGTGCTTTAATTAGTTTTGTTCTGGTAGATATAATTTTTGGTTTCCTTTGTTTGCCAGGTCAATCTATTGTAGTTAATTTTTGTTGTACTGTTTTGATTTTGCTTTGGGTATATATGTGTATATTCAGTCACACTTTCTACTGTTGTTATAAACCTCTGCCTCTGCATTAGGCTTTTGCAGTTCTGTGGAGTTTTCCTCTTTTTTTCCCTTTTTTTTTTTTTTGTTCTTGCATTTTCTTCTCATTTCTCCTTTTTTATAATTTTAATTTTTAATTTTTTAAACCTATTATATGTTTTCTACATTTATTCCTTCCTTTGCCTTTTCTATTGTTCTTTTTCCTTTGCAGTTTATCTTTAATGTATATAAATAGTCTTCATATACCTCTATTTAACTTTGCATATCTATTCTTTCTTTCCTTTCTTTCTTTCCTTTCTTTTTTTTTTTTTTTTTTGTTCTTGCATTTTCTTCTCATTTCTCCTTTTTTATAATTTTAATTTTTAATTTTTTAAACCTATTATATGTTTTCTACATTTATTCCTTCCTTTGCCTTTTCTATTGTTCTTTTTCCTTTGCAGTTTATCTTTAATGTATATAAATAGTCTTCATATACCTCTATTTAACTTTGCATATCTATTCTTTCTTTCCTTTCTTTCTTTCCTTTCCTCTCAACATATTTGTTAGTTTTGTTTTCATTGCTTGATTCCCCACTTGGCAACTAAAGCAAGTTTGGTTTTCCAGTTTGTGCTTGTTAGTTTTGTTCTTAACTGGTAAATATAATTTTTTATTTCCTTTGTTTGCTGGATCAATCTACTGTACTTAAATTTTGTTGGACTGTTTTTATTTTGCTCATGTGTGTATATGTGTATATTCTATTATTTTAATTATTATTTGCCTGATATTGTAACTGCCATTTGTCTAGGGTTCATCTCTGGTTTCTACTTTTGGATATTTGTTTTACTCTCCCTTAATGCTATAACAAACCACTTGTGGAATTTTCATTCCTAACCAGAGATCAAACCCTGAGCCTTTGGAGTGGGAGCACTGACTCCAAGACCCTAGACTACCAGAGAACCAACTCTGCTGCTACTGCTGCTAAGTCGCTTCAGTCGTGTCCGACTCTGTGTGACCCCAGAAATGGCAGCCCACCAGGCTCCCCCATCCCTGGGATTCTCCAGGCAAGAGTACTGGAGTGGGTTGCCATTGCCTTCTCCAGAACTAACCCTGCTGCTGTTGCTGCTAAGTCATTTCAGTCGTGTCCGACTCTGTGCGACCCCACAGACGGCAGCCCACCAGGCTCCCTCATCCCTGAGATTCTCCAGGCAAGAACACTGGAGTGCGTTGCCATTTCCTTCTCCAATGGGTGAAAGTGAAAAGTGAAAGTGAAGCCGCTCAGTCATGTCCGACTCTTCGTGACCCCATGGACTGCAGTCTACCAGGCTCCTCCATCCATGGGATTTCCAGGCAAGAGTACTGGAGTGGGGTGCCATTGCCTTTTCCGCCAGAACTAACCCTAGAGAGTATCAAATAGTGAGAACTCACACAAAGGAAACAATTTGAATACAAGACCCAGCATCACCCAACCACCAGTAGCACCCTGTGCAGGATGCCTCATCTAAACCACAAATAAAACAAAAATATAAACCCAATCATGAGCAGACAGGAGTACCATCTCACTCAGCCTTGCCCATCAGAGGAAAAACAAACAAAAAACTCAAATCTCACCCTATAGGAAGCTTATACAAACCACTGTCCAACCTTAGGAGGGCAGAAACCAAAAGAAAGAAAGAATTCAACCTTTTTCAAGGAAAGAATTCAAATTTCTTTGAAGCCTGGGAAAAGGAGACCTCAAACACAGTAAGTTAAAGAAAGAAAGAAATAAAAGGCAGAGAAATACTGCACAAATGAAGAAACAAACTAGAAACATAGAAGTCCAAATAAATGAAGAGGAAATTGGAAAATTACCTGAAAAAAGAATTCAGAATAATGAGTGTAAGGATGATCAAAAATCTTGAGAACAAAATGGAGAAAAATGCAAGAATCAATTAACAAAGAACTAGAAGAATTAAAGAATAAGCATATAAAGACAAACAACACAATTACCGAAATCAAAAATACTCTAGAAGGAATCAATAACAGAATATCTGAAGCAGAAGAACGAATCAGTAAGCTAGAAGATAAAATGGTGGAAACAACCCCTGAAGAGCAAAATAAAGTAAAAAGAATGAAAAGAGCTGAGGACAGTCTCAGAGACCTCTGGGACCATATCAAATGCACCAACATTTGAATTATAGAGGTCCCAGAAGAAGAGAAAAAGAAAGGGTATGAGAAATTTTTTGAAGAGATTACAGTTGAAAATTTCCCCAACATGGAAAAGGAAATAGCCAATCAAGTCCAAGAGGCACAAAGAGTCCCAAGGAGAAACATGCCAAGACATATACTAATCAAACTAACAAAGATGAAACACAAAGAAAGAATATTAAAGCAGCAAGGAAGAAGCAACAAGTAACATACAAAGGAAACCCCATATGCTTAACAGCTGATCTTCCAGTAGAAGCTGTGCAGGCCAAAATGGAATGGCAGGATATATTTAAAGTACTGAAAGGGGAAAATCTACAACCAAGATTACTGTACCCAGCAAGGATCTCATTCAAAATTGATGGAGAAATAAAAAGCTTTTCAGGCAAGCAAAAGTTAAGAGAATTCAGTACCACCAAACCAGCTTTACAACAAATGTTAAATGGACTTCTATAGTCAAGAAATACAAAACAAGAAAAAAGATCTACAAAATCAACCCCAAACAATTAAAAAATGACAATAGGAACATATATATCAATAATTACTTTAAATGTAAATGGATTAAATGCTCCAACCAAAAGACACAGACTGGCTGAATGGATACAAAAACATATATATGCTGTCTACAAGAAACCCACGTCAGACCTCAACACACATATAGACTGAAAGTCAAAGGATGGAAAAATATATTCCATGCAAATGGAAAGTATAAGAAAGCTAGAATAGCAATCCTCATATCAGACAAAATACACCTTAAAATAAAGAATATTACAAGAGATAAGGAAGGACACTACATAATGATCAAGGGATCAATCCAAGAGGAAGACGTAACAACTGTAAATATCTATGTACCCAACATAGGAGCACCTCAATACATAAGACGAACACTAAGAGACATAAAAGGAGCAATTGCAGTAAACAATAATAGTAGGAGACTTTAACACGCCACTCACATCAATGGACATAACATTAAAACAGAAAATTAATAAGGAAACACAAGTCTTAAATGATACATTAGATGAAATGGATCTCATTGATATCTTCAGGACATTCCATCCAAACACAGAAGAATAAACCTTCTTCTCAAGTGAACATAGAACATTCTCCAGGATAGGCCACATCTTGGGTCACAAATCAAACCTAAGTAAATTTAAGAAAATTGAAATTGTATCAAGCATCTTCTCCATCCACAATGCTATGAGACTGATATCAATTATAAGAGAAAAAAAAAACTGTAAGAAACACAAACACATGGAGATTAAGCAACACATTTTTAAATAACCAACAGGTTAGTGAAGAAATCAAAAGGGAAATAAAAAAATTTCTAGAAACAAATGACAATGAAAACATGACAACTCAAAGCCTATGGGATGCAGCAAAAGCAGTTCTAAGAAGGAAGTTTATAGCAATACAATCCTGTCTCAAGAAACAAGAAAAACATTGAACAGACAACCTAACTTTACACCTAAAGCAACTGGAAAAAGGAGGGGGGAAAAAAACAAAATTAGTAGAAGGAAATACATCATAAAGATCCAAGCAGATATAAATGAAAAAGAAATGAAAGAAACAATAGTAAAGATTAATAAAACTAAAAGCTTATTCTTTGAGAAGATAAACAGAATTAACAAAACCATAGCCAGATTCAAGAAAAAAAGAGAGAAGAATCAAATCAATAAAATTAGAAATTAAAAAGAAGAGGTTAAAACAGACAATGCAGAAATACAAAGGATTATATGAGACTATTATGAACAACTATATGGCAATAAAATAGACAACCTGGAAGAAATGGACAGATTCTTAGAAAAGTTCAATCTCCCAAGGCTGAACCAAGAAGAAACAGAAATTATGAACAACTCAGTTATAAGCACTGAAATTGAAGCTGTGATCCAACATCTCCCAAAAAACAAAAGTCCAGGACCAGATGCCTTCACAGGAGAATTCTATCAAACATTTAGAGAAGAGATAATGCCTATCCTTCTAAAACTCTTTCAAAAATTGCAGAGGAAGGACCACTTTCAAAATCATTATACGAGGCCACCATCACCCTGATACCAAAACCAGACAAAGACAACACAAAGAAAGAAAACTACAGGCCAGTATCACTGGTGAACATAGATGCAAAAATCCTCAACAAAATTTTAGCAAACAGAATTCAACAACACATCAAAAAGCTTATATGCCATGATCAAGTTGGGCTTATTCCAGGGATGCAAGGATTCTTCAATATCAGAAATCAATCAATGTGTGTGATACACCATATTAACAAATTGAAAGATAAAAACCCCATGATTGTCTCAATAGATGCAGAAAAAGCCTTTGACGAAATTCAGCACCTATTTATGAATAAAACTCTTCCAATGGGCATAGAAGGAACCTACCTCAACATAGTAAAGGCCATATATGATAAGCCTACAACAAATATTATTCTCAATGGTGAAGAACTGGCATTCATGCTTAGATCAGGAACAAGACAAGGGTGTCCACTTTTGCCACTATTAGTCAACATAGTTCTGGAAGTCCTAGCTACAGCAATCAGATAAGAAAAAGAAGTTAAAGATATGCAGATTGGAAAAGAAGAAGTAATGTTCTCACTGTTTGCAGATGACATGATACTGTACATAGAAAACCCTAAAGATATTATCAGAAAATTACTAGACCTAATGAGTGAATTTAGCGAAGTTGCAGGATACAAAATCAATACACAGAAATCACTTGCATTTCGGTATACTACCAATGAAAAATCAGAAAAGGAAATTAAGGAATCAATCCCACTTACAATTGCAACAAAAAGAATTAAATATCTAGGAATAAACTTATCTAAAGAGATAAAAGAACCATATGCAGAAAATTATAAGGCATCAGTGAAAGAAATCAAAGATGATGTAAACAGATGGAGAGATATTCCATGTTTCTGGGTAGGAGAATCAATATGGTGAAAATGACTACACTACCAAATGCAAAAAGAAAAAGAAAGGCAAAAAAGCAAAATGGCTGTCTGAGGAGGCCTTACAAATAGCTCTGAAAAGAAGTGAAGTGAAAAGCAAAGGAGAAAAGGAAAGATATACCCACTTGAATGTAGAGTTCCAAACAATAGCAAGGAGAGATAAGAAAGCCTTCCTCAATGATCAACGCAAAGAAATAGAGGAAAAAATAGAATGGGAAAGACTAGAGATCTCTTCAAGATAATTAGAGATACTAAAGGAACATTTCATGCAAAGATGTGCTCAATAAAGCACAGGAATGGCAGGGCCTAACAGAAGCAGAAGATATTAAGAAGAGGTGGCAAGAATACATAGAAGAACTCTACAAAAGAGATCTTCTCTTAGAAAAGTTCAATCTCCCAAGGCTGAACCAAGAAGAAACAGAAATTATGAACAACTCAGTTATAAGCACTGAAATTGAAGCTGTGATCCAACATCTCCCAAAAAACAAAAGTCCAGGACCAGATGCCTTCACAGGAGAATTCTATCAAACATTTAGAGAAGAGATAATGCCTATCCTTCTAAAACTCTTTCAAAAATTGCAGAGGAAGGACCACTTTCAAAATCATTATACGAGGCCACCATCACCCTGATACCAAAACCAGACAAAGACAACACAAAGAAAGAAAACTACAGGCCAGTATCACTGGTGAACATAGATGCAAAAATCCTCAACAAAATTTTAGCAAACAGAATTCAACAACACATCAAAAAGCTTATATGCCATGATCAAGTTGGGCTTATTCCAGGGATGCAAGGATTCTTCAATATACAGAAATCAATCAATGTGTGTGATACACCATATTAACAAATTGAAAGATAAAAACCCCATGATTGTCTCAATAGATGCAGAAAAAGCCTTTGACGAAATTCAGCACCTATTTATGAATAAAACTCTTCCAATGGGCATAGAAGGAACCTACCTCAACATAGTAAAGGCCATATATGATAAGCCTACAACAAATATTATTCTCAATGGTGAAGAACTGGCATTCATGCTTAGATCAGGAACAAGACAAGGGTGTCCACTTTTGCCACTATTAGTCAACATAGTTCTGGAAGTCCTAGCTACAGCAATCAGATAAGAAAAAGAAGTTAAAGATATGCAGATTGGAAAAGAAGAAGTAATGTTCTCACTGTTTGCAGATGACATGATACTGTACATAGAAAACCCTAAAGATATTATCAGAAAATTACTAGACCTAATGAGTGAATTTAGCGAAGTTGCAGGATACAAAATCAATACACAGAAATCACTTGCATTTCGGTATACTACCAATGAAAAATCAGAAAAGGAAATTAAGGAATCAATCCCACTTACAATTGCAACAAAAAGAATTAAATATCTAGGAATAAACTTATCTAAAGAGATAAAAGAACCATATGCAGAAAATTATAAGGCATCAGTGAAAGAAATCAAAGATGATGTAAACAGATGGAGAGATATTCCATGTTTCTGGGTAGGAGAATCAATATGGTGAAAATGACTACACTACCAAATGCAAAAAGAAAAAGAAAGGCAAAAAAGCAAAATGGCTGTCTGAGGAGGCCTTACAAATAGCTCTGAAAAGAAGTGAAGTGAAAAGCAAAGGAGAAAAGGAAAGATATACCCACTTGAATGTAGAGTTCCAAACAATAGCAAGGAGAGATAAGAAAGCCTTCCTCAATGATCAACGCAAAGAAATAGAGGAAAAAATAGAATGGGAAAGACTAGAGATCTCTTCAAGATAATTAGAGATACTAAAGGAACATTTCATGCAAAGATGTGCTCAATAAAGCACAGGAATGGCAGGGACCTAACAGAAGCAGAAGATATTAAGAAGAGGTGGCAAGAATACATAGAAGAACTCTACAAAAGAGATCTTCACAACCCAGATAATCACGATGGTGTGATCACTCACCTAGAGCCAGACATCCTGCAATGTGAACTCAAGTGGGCCTTAGGAAGTATCACTATGAACAAAGCTAGTGAAGGTGATGGAATTCCAGTTGAGCTATTTCAAATCCTGAAAGATGATGCTGTGAAAGTGCTTCACTCAATATGCCAGCAAATGTGGAAAACTCAGCAGTGGCCACAGAACTGGACCACGTCAATTTTCATTCCAATCCCAAAGAAAGGCAATGCCAAAGAATGCTCAAACTACCACACAATTGCACTCTTCTCACATGCTAGTAAAGTAATGCTCAAAATTCTCCAAGCCATGCTTCAGCAATGAATGAACCATGATATTCCAGATGTTCAAGCTGGTTTTAGAAAAGACAGAGGAACCAGAGATCAAATTGCCAACATCCGCTGGATCATCGAAAAAGCAAGAGAGTTCTAGAAAAACATCTATTTCTGCTTTCTTGACTATGCCAAAGCCTTTGACTGTGTGGATCACAATAAACTGGAAAATTCTGAAAGAGATGGGACTACCAGGTCACCTGACCTGCCTCTTGAGAAATCTGTATGCAGGTCAGGAAGCAACAGTTAGAACTGGACATGGAACAACAGACTGGTTCCAAATAGGAAAAGGAGTATGTCAAGGCTGTATATTGTCACCCTGCTTATTTAACTTCTATGCAGAGTACATCATGAGAAACACTGGACTGAAGAAGCACAGCTGGAATCAAGATTGCCAGGAGAAATATCAATAACCTCAGATATGCATATGACACCACCCTTATGGCAGAAAGTGAAGAAGAATTAGAGTCTTTTGATGAAAGTGAAAGAGGAGAGTGGAAAAAGTTAGCTTAAAGCTCAACATTCAGAAAACTAAGATCATGGCACATGGTCCCATCAGTTCATTGCAAATCAATGGGGAAACAATGGAAACAGTGTCAGACTATTTTTCTGGGCTCCAAAATCACTGAAAATGGTGATTGCAGCCATGAAATGAAACAAACTTACTCCTTGGAAGGAAAGTTATGACCAACCTAGACAGCCTATTAAAAAGCAGAGACATTACTTTGCCAACAAAAGTCCATCTAGTCAAGGCTATGGTGTTTCCAGTAGTCATGTATGGATGTGAGAGTTGGACTGTGAAGAAGGCTGAGCACTGAAGAATTGATGCTTTTGAACTGTGGTATTGGAAAAGACTCTTGAGAGTCCCTTGAGCTGCAAGGAGATCCAACTAGTCCATCCTAAATGAGATCAGTCCTGAGTGTTCATTGGAAGAACTGATGTTGAAGCTGAAACACCAATCCTTTGGCCACCTGATGTGAAGAGCTGACTCATTTGAAAAACTCTGATGCTCAGAAAGATTGAGGGCAGGAGGAAAAGGGGATGACAGAGGATGAGAGCCTCTGGATGGCATCACTCACTCGATGTACATGGGTTTGGGTGGACTCCGGGAGTTGATGATGGACAGGGAGGCCTGGCATGCTGCGGTTCATGGGGTCACAAAGAATCAGAGATGACTGAGTGACTGACCTGAACAGAACTGAACCAAATGCAATCTACAGATTTAATGCAATCCCTATTAAATTACCAATGGTATTTTTACAGAACTAGAACAAAAATTTCACAATTCATATGGAACCACAAATGACCCTGAATAGTCAAAGCAGAGTTGAGAAAGAAGAATGGAGCAGGAGGAATCAAGCTTCCTGACTTCAGGTTATACTACAAAGCTACAGTCATCAAGACAGTATGGTACTAGCACAAAAACAGAAATATATACCAATGGAACAAGATAGAAAGCCCAGAAATAAACCCATGCACCTATGGGTAACTTATTTTTTCACAAAGGAGGTAAGAATATACAATGAGGCAAAGATAGCCTCTTCAACAAAAGGTGCTGAGAAAACTGATAGCTACATGTAAAAGAATGAAATTAGAACACTTTCTAACGTCATACACAAAGATAAACTCAAAATGCATTAAAGACCTAAATGTAAGACCAGAAATTATAAAATTCTTAGAGAAAATCTTAGGCAGAACACTCAATGACATAAATCAAAGTAAGATCCTCTATGACCCACCTCCTAGAGTAACAGAAATAACAAAAGTAAACAAGTGTGACCTGATTAAACTTAAAAACTTTTGCACAGCAAAAGAAACTATAAGCAAGGTGAAAAGACAACCCTCAGAATAGGAGAAAATAATAGCAATTGAAACAACTGACAAAGGATTAATTTCCAAAATATACAAGGAGCTCATACAACTCAATGCCAGAAAAATAAACAACCCAAATCAAAAAGTGGGAAAAGACCTAAACAGACATTTCTCCAAAGACATACATATGGCCAACAAGCATATGAAAGATGCTCTACATTGCTCATTATTAGAGAGATGCAAATCAAAACTACAATGAGATATCACCTCACACTAGTCAGAATAGCTTCATCAAAAAGTATAAACAATAAATGCTGGAGAAGGTGTGGAGCAAAGGGAACACTCTTTTTACATTCCCACTTGATGGGAATGTAAATTGATACAGCCACTATGGAAGACGGTATGGAGATACCTTAAAAAACTAGGAATAAAACCACCATATGACCTAGCAATCCCACTCCTAGGCATATATCTTGAGGAAACCAAAATTTAAAGAGACACATGTATCCCATTATTCATTGCAGCACTGTTTACAATAGCTAGAACATGGAAGCAACCTAGATGTCCATTGACAGATGAATGGATAAAGAAGTTGTGGTACATATACACAATGAAATATTACTCAGCCATAAAAAGGAATGCATTTGAGTCAGTTCTGATGAGGTGGATGAATCTAGAACCTACCATACAGAGTGAAGTGAGTCAGAAAGAGAAAGATAAATGCCATATTCTAACACATATATACGGAATCCAGAAAAATGATACTGAAGAATTTATTTACAGGGCAACAGTGGAGAATCAGACATAGAGAATGGACTTATGAACATGGGAAGAGGGGAGGAGAGGGTGAGATATATGGAAAGAGTAGTATGGAAACTTACACTTGCCAATGGGAATTTTCTCTGTGGCTCAAGAAACTCAAACAGGGGCTCTGTATCAATCTAGAGGGGTGGGATTGGGAAGGAGATGGGAGGAAGTTTCAAAAGTTTCAGTATACCTATGGCTGATTCGTGTTGAGGTTTGACAGAAAACAGCAAAATTCTATGAAGCAATGATTCCTCAATAAAAAGTTAATTTTAAAAGGTATATATGAAGCAAATGAGGCAAATCTGGTGAAGAGCGGGTGCTCAATAAATTCTAGCTATTTTTCAATATTTCTACTATTACTTAAGAGGTTATTTGTGTGAACTGTGTATTTGATTAAATTAAGAAACCATAGGATGATATTGAGTCTTTATGGCCTGAGTAGTAGAAATAATCTTGGCTTCTTTTCTCATTTTACCAAACTAGAAAAGTTTTTGTCCAAGTCTCCCTATCATGTCTCTTGGTTTTCTGTCTGCTAACCATACTTCAGGTATAGTTTACTTGAGATGGAAATAATTGTGCTTTCTTGTTTGGTATGATAATATCCAGCTCTTTTTTAAAATATATAAGTAATTAACATACAGAACAGACATTTCAAAGCTGACTATCTGAAAAGAAAATAAATACTAAAGGAAAAAGCTTTTACTACCTTTTCCTTAACATTTAGTTGATCATTTATTTCAATACAAATATTGATAACTCTCTTGACTTCCATAAGCTTAAGTCCCTTCCTGGGAACTGTAACCAAATCAAGGATCTAGGACCTCTAGTCCCCTTAGTATCTTTTTGATGGTAGTTCTTCTCATCAATATCTAGTTTTCCTCCACTAGTAACCTGAAGAGTAGACTATAATTCCCTTATCCCTCTCTTTCTTCTATGGTCACAAAAGTACAACTTCCCCACATCTCTGCACTAGTTACAGTCTAGGGACAAAAACCTTAGGGGATGCTCTGGATCCCTAGGGAAGTCTTGTCTCTCCAACTAACTGCTAGTCACATCACCTCTCTGAAATTCAAAGCCCTCGTCTCCAGAACTATGTGGCCTCGAATCTACTGATGCTCAGAGAATCTGTGACTTCATGATTGCTAACATGGCAAGTGTCATGTATAAATGAAGGTCAAAATGGTCAACTTTAAAATTAGCAATAATAATAATAATAATATGGGAAGACAAAGTCAGTAAAACTCAGCCTTTTGGAATTGACAATCAAAATATAACAGAAATCTCTGACAAACTCAGTTGGTCCAATTTCTTGGAACCCAATCAGAAAACAGGTATTTTAAGTCTCTTTCATGTCTTAAGTGTCTTCACATGTATATTTTAAGTGTCTTTAATGAGTTTCTTTCCTCAATTTTTGATTCAAATGTCGATGTGCTTTGTCTCTCTTAATTGTAAATTCTGCTAGGAATCAATTTGGTTCAGTTGCTCAGTGTGTCCTACTCTTTGAGACCCCATGAACCACAGCACACCAGGTCTCCCTGTCCATCACCAACTCCCAGAGTTTACCCAAACTCATGTCCATTGAGTTGGTGATGCCATCCAACCATCTCATCCTCTGTCGTCCCCTTCTCCTCCTGCCTTCAATCTTTCTGAGCATCAGGGTCTTTTCAAATGAGTCAGCTCTTCACATCAGGTGGCCAAAGGATTGGTGTTTCAGCTTCAACATCAGTCCTTCCAGTGAACACTCAGGATTGATCTCATTTTGGATGGACTGATTGGATCTCCTTGCAGTCCAAGGGACTCTCAAGAGTCTTTTCCAATACCACAGTTCAAAAGCATCAATTCTTCGGTGCTCAGCTTTCTGTATAGTCCAAGTCTCACATCCATACATGACTACTGGAAACACCATAGCCTTGACTAGACGGACCTTTGTTGGCAAAGTAATGTCTCTGCTTTTGAACAGGCTGTCTAGGTTGGTCATAAGCTGACTTCCCTGGTGGCTCAGAGGTTAAAGCATCTGCCTCCAATGCGGGAGACCCGGGTTTGATCCCTGGGTTGGGAAGATCCTCTGGAGAAGGAAATGGCAATCCACTCCAGTATTCTTGCCTGGAGAATCCCATGGACGGAGAAGCCTAGTAGGTTACAGTCCACGGGGTCGCAAAGAGTCGGAAACAACTGAGCGACTTCACCTAGGTTGGTCATAACTTTCCTTCCAAGGAGTAAGCATCTTTTAATTTTGTGGCTGCATGAGCTCACCATCTGCATTGATTTTGGAACCCAAAAAACTAAAGTCTGACACTGTTTCCACGGTTTTCCCATCTAGTTCCCATGAAGTGATGGGACCAGATGCCATGATCTTAATTTTCTGAATGTTGAGCTTGAAGCCAACATTTTTCACTCTCCACTTTCACTTTCATCAAGAGGCTATTTAGTTCCTCTTCACTTTCTGCCATAAGGGTGGTGTCATCCGTATATCTGAGGTTATGGATATTTCTCCCAGCAATCTTGATTCTAGCTTGTGTTTCATTCAGCCCAGCATTTCTCATGATGTACCCTGCATAGAAGTTAAATAAGCAGGGTGACAATATACAGCCTGGACGTACTCCTTTTCCTATTTGGACCCAGTCTGTTGTTCCATATCCAGTTCTAACTGTTGTTTCCTGACCTGCATACAGGTTTCTCAAGAGGCAGGTCAAGTGGTCTGGTATTCTCACCTCTTTCAGAATTTTCCACAGTTTATTGTGATCCACACAGTCAAAGGCTTTGGCATAGTCAATAAGGCAGAAATGTTTTTCTGGAACTCTCTTGCTTTTTTGATGATCCAGCAGATGTTGGCAATTTAATCTCTGGTTCCTCTGCCTTTTCTAAAACCAGCTTGAACATCTGGAAGTTCACGGTTCACATATTGCTGAAGCCTGGCTTGGAGAATTTTGAGCGTTACTTTACTAGCATGTGAGATGAGTGCAATTGTGAGGTAATTTGAGCATTCTTTGGCATTGCCTTTCTTTGGGATTGGAATGAAAACTGACCTTTTCCAGTCCTGTGGCCACTGCTGACTTTTCCAAACTTGCTGACGTATAGAGTGAAGCACTTTCACAGCATCATCTTTCAGGATTTGAAATAGCTCAACTGTAATTCCATCACCTCCACTAGCTTTGTTCGTAGTGATGCTTCCTAAGGCTACAGGAATAGGTTTTTTCCTAGCTCCATGTCTATCACATAATAATCCATCAAGAAACACTTGATAACTGATTAGTGACTCACCAATTAAAGTCTTCCTTTTTTTAACAGCTATGCGGATCCCATTGGACATCACTGTAAAAAAATATGAAATGCTTCAAACAGTTTGATTTTTTTTTAGTTTATGTTCTCCATGGTTTACTATTTTATTGAAAAACCTATCAAATAACTGTGTTTGGCCCCTGTACGTATGGCAAATCATATGTACTATGAATTCCTCAGTTTATAGGTATTTCTCATACCACACAATCTTTTAGTAGTTCTAAATTTCAAGATATTTTATCTGGTGACATAGACTTTATAACCTAATTTTAAAAAGGTATACAGTTAAAAATTGCTCATGTTTTACAATTCATTCAAACCAAAATTCTAAATGTTCTTTAAACAGAAAAGGGCAATACATTTACAAACTCCCATTCCTTGTTATCTCCTGCATATAATTTCCCTATTCTTGTTCCTAGGTTACATAGTACCACTGGAAAAATTGTTATAAACCCATACTCAAAAGTATCCTGGAGTAAGAAAATAAAGGACAAATATAAATAGGATGCTAACCTGCAATTCAAACAATGATAGCTAATACATGCTTAAATGTAAAGCACAAGGTAAAAATGAACAACTGTTGAAAAATTCCATTTCCTTACTTTGTTATATCTGGTTTTCAACTCTTATTCTTAAAGGCAATGATTTCCCTTGAACATCAAAGACAGCAGACACACACTATAAAGTGCATAAGAAAAATCTTGTTTTCTGTTTTTTGCCAAAATTGCAAAGATACCTCAAAGGGAGAAATAAAGACAAAGTGTGAGAGTTTTAGATTCATCTATGCTTATCACCAACTTGAGGTGTGTTTTGAGTTCCTTATTATATACACCACCTCTGCACCTTCACTGAAGCACCCACCCACATTTGCCTTTGGATCTGTTATTCAGCTTACAAGGTTTTAAGTTGAGATTTCCCTTCTTTGTTATGTATCCTTCCTCCCTTTCCATATCTACTGAAATTGGTGCTCAGTCACCCTGATCACTGCTNTTAGTCACATCTACAAAGTTTCTTTATGATGAAATCTACTCACAGGTTCTGGGCATTAAGATATGAACATCTCTGAGCAGCCATTATTCAACCTACCAATCTGTCTTCCAAAGAGGTTTGCATCATTTTACATCCCCAACAGCGGGATAAGGGATTACAGCCCCCACACATCCTTATCAACACTTGTTAGACATTTTAATCTTAACCATTCTAACAGGTTCATGTTAAAATCTCATTGCCCTTTTAATTTGCACTTCTTGAATAATGGGCTTCCCTGGTGGCTCAGACAAAGCCAGAGACCTGGGTTGGATCCCTGCGTTGGGAAGATCCCCTGGAGGAGTGCATGACAACCCATTCCAGTATTCTTGCATGGAGAATACCGATGGACAGAGCAAACTGGTGGGTACAGTCCATGGGGTTGCAGGGTTGGACACAACTGAGCAACTAAGCACAAACACACATCTTAAATAACAGATGATGTTGAACATCTTTTCATGTATTTCTTTGCCATTAGTAAATTTTCTTAGGTGAAGTGTTTTTTCCATTTTTTAAATTGGGTTTGTGTTTATACTGTTGGATTTTAAGAGTAGTTTATATATTCTGAATATGAAACTGTTATTAGATATTATTTGCAAATATTTTATGCCAGTCTGTGGCTTTCTATTTGTTCTCTTAACAGAGTCTTTCAAAATGCTGAAGTTTTCATTTTGATTAGGTTCAATTTATAATTTTTTTCTTTTATAAACTGGGCCTTGTTGCCATGTCTAAAAAAATCTTTGCCTGATCTAAGGTCAAAAAGATTTTCTCTTGTATTTTCTTCTAGACATCTTATAGTTTTAGTTCTTATATTTAAGTCTATAGTCCATTTTGAATTAAGCTTTATATGTAGTGTAAGATAAGAATTAAAGTCCTTTGTTTTGCATACAAATATCCAATTGTTCTAGTACCACTGGTTGAAAATCCCAGGCTTTCTCCACTAAATTGCCTTGTGACCTTAGTTGTCCATGTATGTGTGAATTTATCTTCACAGTATCTGGTCTATTATATTTACCTATTTGTCCATCTGTGTACCATTAGCACACTGTCTTGATTATATTAATTTATAAGACTTGGAAGCAGATAATGTTAATCCTCCAATATTATTCTTTTCTAAGTTGTCTTGGTTATTTTGGGTCTTCATTATTTATTTGAATTTTATAATTATATTGCAATGTATATGTATAAGTCTGTGGGGATTTTGATTGGGATTATATTGAATTTCTAGCTTATTTTGAAGAGAAGTGACATCATAGCAACATTGATTCTCCTGTCCTATGAACACTGTGTATCTTTCCATTATTAAGTTCTTCTCAATGATGTTTGCCACATTTCAGTGTATACAGGTCTTATCTTTTGTCAAATATAACTCTAAGTATTTTCATATTTTTGATTTTTTTTTCAATTTCTGATTGTTCATTACTAGCTTATACAATTTTTTCTTTCTTTTTTTTTTTTTTTTTACAATTTTTTCTATGTGCTAAGTCACTTCAGTCATGTCTCTTGACTGTACCCCACCAGACTCCTCTGTCCTTGGGATTCTCCAGGCAAGAATACTGGAGTGAGTTGTCATTTCCTTCCCCAGAGGATCTTCCTGACCCAAGGTCAAACCCACATCTCTTATGTGTTCTGCATTGGTAGACAATTCTTTATGATTAGCACCTCATGGAAGCATCTTGCAATCTTGCTAACTCATTTATTAGATCTAGTAGCTTCTTTAAGACACTGAAATCTCTAAGTAGTTATCTGCAAATAAAAACAGTTTTATTTCTTCTTTTCCAAGCTGAATGTCTTTTTTCTCCTTTGGTTTGTGCTGTAAATTTTGTTATAACTACTAATTAATAGCACCCAACAGATAGATTTTCATATGTTGTGATTTCATTTTCATCAGTTCACAGTACTTTCTAATTTCCCTTTTGATTTCTCCTTTGGCTCATGAGTAATTTAGAAATGTATTGTTTGGTTTCCAGCTATTTGATCATTTTCCAGAGATCCTTCTGTTACTGATTTCTAACTTAGTGGCCAGAGAACATACATCGGATGACTACTATCTTTTTAAAGATACCAAGACTTCTGGGACCCAGAATATGATCTTTGTAAATACTCAACATTCACTTGAAAATAAATGTCTGCATCTGAAAATAAACTGCTAGAATTGATGAACTATTCTATAAATGCCAGTTAGTTAAATGCTGGTTAATTGTCTTTCAAGGTACATACTTTAACTAGTTTTCTACTTATTAACTATTGAGATAATTATATTAAAATATCTGATTATGATTGTGGATTTGTCTACATTTCCTTACAGTTCTGTTTTTGTTTCATATATTTTGAAGCAAAGCTCTCTGCTCTTTTACTGAAAGCATGAGCCCTTAGGAGTGTTATTTCTTCCTGATAAATTGACACCTCTATTATTATATAATGACCTCCTTTATCCCAAGTAATTGTCTTTGCTCTGAAATCTGTTTTATGTTATTAATATACCCTATAGCCACTTCATTTTTCTTTTGACTAATGTTAACATATTATTTTTCAACCTTTTATTTTTTATTTTCCTGTGTCTTTGTATTTAAAGTACATTTCTTGTAGATAACAAATAGTTAGAGCTTCCTTTTAATCAAATGCAATAATTTCTACCTTTTAATTGGGGTGTTTAGTCTATTTACATTAATGTAACTATAGATATGGTTAGGTTTAAGCCTATCATCTCACTTCTTTTTTCTATCTGTCTCATGATATTTGTTCTTTTTTTCATTTTCTGTCTTTCTAAATTAACTGAATATCTTCAATAACTGAAATTTATCTCCTTTGTTGACAGTATTAACTAAAACTTCTGTTTCAAAGGTATACATTCATTTGCCCATTTCAGTTTCTGTGTTTTGTCACGTATTTTATTTCTACATATGTATATTAGTTCTACATATGTATATTGATTTTCTAGTTTTTTACATAACAAATTACTATGAATTCCTAGGTGACGGGTGGGGCTAGTGGTAAAAAGTCTGCCTGCCAATACAAGAGATATAAGAGACACAGGTTTGATCCTTGGGTGGGTAAGATCCCCTGAAGGACAGCATGGAAAACCACTCCAGTATCCCTGCCTAGAAAATCCCAGGGACAGAGGAGCTTGGCAGGCTAGGGTCTATAGGGTCACAAAGAGTCAGACACAGTTGAAGTGACTTCACGCACTAGAGGTTTAACACTATACCCATTTATTATCTCACAATTCTATAAGAAGTCTGGGATGACCTGGCTAGATTTTCAACTTGAGGTCTCACAGGCTGAAATCAAGATATAAGCCCAGTGCACTCTCATCTGTATGGAGTCTCCTCCCAATCTCATTCCTCTTACTGACAATTCCATTCCTTGTGATTTTAGAGCTGAAGTCCTCAGCTCCAAACCACCATGATGAAAGTACACAAGGAGTCATTCTCAGCTCCTTGTGACTACTCTCCAATCTCTGTACAAGAACCCCTCCATGTACAAAGCCAGCACCAGGACATCAAATCTTTCTTGTGCTTTCAATCTCTGCATCTTCCTCTCAACCACCAGATGGAGAAAAATGTCTTGTTTTTAAAAGTACACTTATGATTAGGTAGGCACAATTGGAAAACCTCCCTATCTCAAGGTCAACTATGCTGTAAATATAACATTGGAATAACATTAGAATATAACACAATGAAAATGATTAATATTCAAAGGTATCAGAGATTAGAGCATGGTTCTTGGGGGACAATTTTTTTAAATTCTCCCTAACACAATATGTTATAAATCACACATCACATTGTTATTATCTTTGTAATATTTAATTTTCTTTCAAAATATTTAAATAAGAAAAATATCTGAAAAACTCTTAAAGAGATGGGAATACCAGACCACGTGACTTGCCTCTTGAGAATCTGTATGCAGGTCAGGAAGCAACAGTTAGAACTGGACATGGAACAACAGACTGGGTCCAAATAGGAAAAGGAGTACATCAGGGCTGTATATTATCACCCTGCTTATTTAACTTCTATGCAGAGTACATCATGAGAAACACTAGACTGGATGAAGCACAACTGGAATCAAGACTGTGGGAGAAATATCAATACCCTCAGATACGCATATGACACCACTCTTATGGCAGAAAGTAAAGAAGAACTAAAGAGCCTTTTAATGAAAGTGAAAGAAGAGAGTGAAAAAGTTGGCTTAAAGCTCAACATTCAGAAAACTAAAATCATGGCATGTGGTCTCATCATTGCATGGCAAATAGATGGGGAAACAGTGGAAACTGACAGATTTTATTTTGGGGGGCTCCAAAATCACTGCAGACGGTGACTGCAGCTATGAAATTAAAAGATGCTTGCTCTTTAGAAGAAGAGTTATGACCAACCTAGATAGCATATTAAAAGGAAGAGACATTACTTTGCCAATAAAGGTCTGTCTAGTCAAGGCTATAGTTTCTCCAGTAGTCATATATGGATGTGAGAGTTGGACTATAAGGAAAGCTGAGCGCCAAAGAATTGATGCTTTTGAACTGTGGTGTTGGAGAAGAGTCTTGAGAGTTCCTTGGACTGCAAGGAGATCCAACCAGTCCATTCTAAAGGAGATCAGCCCTGAATATTCATTGCAAAGACTGATACTGAAGCTGAAACTCCAGTACTTTCACCACCTGATGTGAAGAGCTGACTCATTAGGCAGGGGGAGAAGGGAACAACAGATAATGAGATGGTGGATGGCATCACTGACTCAATGGACATGAGTCTGAGTAAATTCTAGGAGTTGCTGATGGACAGGGAAGCCTGGTGTGCTGCAGTCCATGGGGTAGCAAAGAGTCAGACATGACTGAGCAACTCAACTGAATTGATCTTATATATTTACCAATGTAGTTATTATGTCTAGTACTTTCCTCTTCTTTGTGAGCATCCATATTTCTGTCTGCTATCTTTTTCCTTCTGACTGAACAAGTTTTTTCAACATTTCTTGTTGTATACCTCTGCTCATGAATTCGTTAGGCTTTTGCATGTCTAAAAATGCTTATTTCACTTGTGTTTCTCAAATATAGGGCTTCCCTTGTGGCTCAGACAGTAAAGCATCTGCCTACAATGTGGGAGACCCGGGTTTGATCCCTGGGTCAGGAAGTTCCCCTGGAGAAGGAAATGGCAACCCACTCCAGTATTCATGCCGGGAAAATCCCATGGACAGAGGAGCCCGGTAGGCTACAGTCCATGGGGTCGCTAAGAGTCCGACACGACTGAGCGACTTCACTTCACTTCACTTCTAAGATATATCTTTACAGGGTATGCAATTCTTGGTAACAGTTTTTTTTATTTTTCGTATATACATCAAGATGAGTCATTGTCTTCTCAGTTGCATTGCTTCTGATGAAAAAAATCTGTTACCATCATTATCTTTGTTCCTCTATACATACTATCTCATTGTTTTCCATTTATAAGGTTTTTCTCTATCATTTTCTAACAGTTTGATAATGATGTGTTTTGGTATTGTTTTCTTCAAGTCGCTTCTGTTTACATTTCAATATACTTCTTTAATCTGTAGGTTTATAATTTTCACTAAACTTGGAAAACCCTCAACTATTATTTCTTCAAATACTTTTCTGCATTTCCTTTTTCAGGAACTTGTATTATATCTACATTAATCTGCTTCAAGTTGTCTGAAACCTCACTGATGCTATTCACTTTTTATTCCTTTTTTCAGTGTGTATTTCATTTTAGATTGCTTCTATTGTTGAGTCTTCAAATTTACTATTTTTGGTGATGTCTAGTTCAGTTCAGTTCAGTTGCTCAGTCGTGTCCGACTCCTTGTGACTCCATGGACTGCAACACACCAGACTTCCCTGTCCATCACCAACTCCCAGAGTTTACCCAAACTAAGGTCCATTGACAGACAGAATGAAGGGATAGAGCCAAAGCAAAAACAATACCCAGTTATGGATGTGACTGGTGATAGAAGCAAGATCCGATGCTGTAAAGAGCAATATTGCATAGGAA
>SJXQ01003854.1:62936-97960 GCA_006408695.1 Aepyceros melampus | reverse complement strand
GTCTCTAATTTTCTTGAAGAGATTTCTAATCTTTCCCATTCTGTTGTTTTCCTCTGTTTCTTCGCATTGATTGCTGAAGAAGGCTTTCTTATCTCTTCTTGCTATTCTTTGAAACTCTGCGTTCAGGTGCTTATATCTTTCCTTTTCTCCTTTGCTTTTTGCCTTCTTCTTTTCACACTAGCCTAAAACCTTGAATAATGAAAATGGGTGGTATTTCTAAATCAGCCATTGGAACTCAGACACTGCTAAATGCTCTCAACAAGAGCCATGAATGCCAACACCAACAATCTTGTTGAACTAATGAACTGTAAATGTTTTCCCCACTTATGAACTGATGACTTAGAGTCTGTTATAGAAGAAAGAGACCTTGGAAATGAGTCTTTCTGCTCCAAATCCCTCTTCCCTCACTATTGCTTCTTTGAAGAGCAGTAATTTGTCCAAGCAAGAGTTGAAGATTAAAACTCAGCTATAGCATGATAAAGGTGTCCAACAATTTACCCATGCAAAGCAGAATTTTCAGACTTATATGTGCATCCTGGAGGGTTTGTTGAAGCACAAACTGCTGAATCCCCTCCCCAAAGCTTCTGATTCAGGGAGTCTAGGGTGAAGAAAAGTCACTCAGTTGTATCCGACTCTGCGACCCCATGGACTGAAGCCCACCAGGCTCCTCTGTCCATGGAATTTTCTAGGCAAGAGTACTGGAGTGGGTTGCCATTTCCTTCTCCAGGGATCTTCCCCACCCAGGGATCGAACCAGGGTCTCCCTCATTGCAAGTGGATGCTTTTACTATCTGAGCCACGAGGGAGTCTAGGGTAGAGCCTGATAATTTGTATTTCTAACAACTTTTTGGATGCTGCTGGTGATCTGAGGTCCACATTTTAAAAACCTCACTTTGTAAACCACATGATTGTACTACTGTGGAGTTAATGAATGATGAGTGCCTACACAGCTAGCCTAGAGATCTGAGGATCCAGCTACATGATCAGCTCTATCCAAGTGTGGACCTAGGTTTGGCACCAGCTGGTGGTGACCATCTAGTCCTGGGGAGACATGATGGGAAAAGTTCTGGGTCATGGGGACTTACAGGACAGTGAGATGCCAGCTCTCTCATGGAGTAAGCATTTATTTTGTTGTTCAGATCTGGGAAGACTGAGCCTCAGAGGCCCAGCTTCTGGCTCTCTGCTTCCCAACCACTGCCTGCTGCTTCCCTGTCAGTCTGTCTTCTCTGTATTTCCTTCCCACCCCTAGAAGATGAAATCTTTGACTCAACCCTACCTGAGAAGCTGGAAAGCCAGTTACGCTATATCAAAAACTGCATTGTTTAGAAATTTTAAAGCAGCCACTAGTAGGTCTTCTGTTGTTTAATTTACTCATCCAAACTCCTGCCTCACTGTCCTCTCTCTGCAGCTTTGAGCTTTTCCACCTTTACTAGTCAAAGTGCTTCCTCACCTTGAAAGTTAGTGTAGATTCCATCTCCAAACACCTTGTCTGGTGCTCTCCAGAAGAAATCATTTTTCCTTCCTCTGAAATGATAGGGGTATCATTCTATTCTCAAAACAACCTTGTAGTATAGATGTGATACTAGTTTACAGATAAGACAAGGAGGGTAACACATTTTCTACTTTGTAATAATTTGCTATAGTAAAATAACTTGTCTGATACAGCTGATAGGGCAAAATCTGGCTGTAGAGTGATTTTTGATATATTAATCTCTCATCATATATTAATTATGAGTGTAGGCACTCATTATTTCATCAACTCCACAGTAGTATAACCATGTGGTTTATAAAGTGGGATTCTCAAAATGTGATCAAATTTAATCTCTGACAAAATGTGGTCCACTGGAGAAGGGAATGGCCAACCACTTCAGTATTCTTCCCTTGAGAGCCCCATGAACAGTATGAAAAGGCAAAAAGAGATCACACTGGAAGATGAGCTTCCCAGGTCGGTAGTGCCCAATATGCTACTGGAGATCAGTAGAGAAATAACTCCAGAAAGAATGAAGAGGCAGAGCCAAAGCAAAAACAACACCCAGGTGTGGATGTGACTGGCGATGGAAGTATGGTCCGATGCTGTAAAGAACAACATTGCATAGGAACCTGGAGTTCTAGGTCCATAAATCAAGGTTAATTGGAAGTGGTCAAACAGGAGATGGCAAAAGTGAACATACATGTTTTAGGAATCAGAGAACTAAACTGGACCGGAATGGGCGAATTTAATTAAGATGACCATTATATCTATGACGGTGGGCAAGAATCCCTTAGAAGAAAGTGAATAGCCCTCATAGTCAACAAAAGAGTCTGAAATGCAGTTCTTGGTTACAATCTCAAAAACAAAAGAATGATCTCTATTTGTTTCCAAGGCAAACTATTCAGTATCTCAGTAATCCAAGTCTGTGCCCCAACCAGTAACGCTGAAGAAGCTGAAGTTGAACATTCTATAAAGACCTACAAGACCTTCTAGACCTAACATGAAAAAAATATGTCCTTTTCATCATAGGGACTGGAATTCAAAAATAGGAAGTCAAGAGATAACTGGAGTAACAGGCAAATTTGGCCTTGGAGTAAAAAAATGAAACAGGGCAAAGGCTAAGAGTTTTGTCAAGAGAACACACTGGTCATAGCAAACACCCTCTTCCAACAACACAGGAGAAGACTCTACACATGGACATCACCAGCAAAATAAGACCAGGAATAGACTGTAGCTCAGATCATGAACTTATTATTGCCAAATTCAGACTTAAATTGAAGAAAGTAGGGAAAACCACTAAACCATTCATTCAGTTCAGTTCAGTCGCTCAGCCATGTCCAACTCTTTGCGACCCCATGGACTGCAGCATGCCAGGCCTGCATGTCCATCACCAACTCCCAGAGCTTACTCAAACTCATGTCCATTGAGTCGGTAATGCCATCCAACCATCTCATCCTCTGTTGTCCCATTCTCCTCCCACCTCCTCCCACCTAGACCATTCAGGTATGACCTAAATCAAATCTCTTACAGTTATACAGTGGAAGTGACAAATAGATTCAAGGGATTAGATCTGATAGACAGAGTGCCTGAAGAACTATGGACAGAGGTTTGTGACATTGTATAGGAAGCAGTGATCAAGACCTCCTCAGACAACCATTTAGCCTTTTTGCCCTTCTTTTTGCAGAAGGGCAAATGGTTGTCTGAGGAGGCCTTACAAATAGACAACTCCCAGAGCTTACTCAAACTCATGTCCATTGAGTCGGTAATGCCATCCAACCATCTCATCCTCTGTTGTCCCATTCTCCTCCCACCTCCTCCCACCTAGACCATTCAGGTATGACCTAAATCAAATCTCTTACAGTTATACAGTGGAAGTGACAAATAGATTCAAGGGATTAGATCTGATAGACAGAGTGCCTGAAGAACTATGGACAGAGGTTTGTGACATTGTATAGGAGCAGTGATCAAGACCTCCTCAGACAACCATTTAGCCTTTTTGCCCTTCTTTTTGCAGAAGGGCAAATGGTTGTCTGAGGAGGCCTTACAAATAGCTGAGAAAAGGAGAGAAGCTAAAGGCAAAGGAGAAAAGGAAAGATATACCCATTTGAATGCAGAATTCCAAAGAATAGCACAGAGAAATAAGAAAGCCTTCCTCAGTGATCAATGCAAAGAAATAGAGGAAAACAGTAGAATGGGAAAGAAGAGATCTCTTCAAGAAAATTAGAGACACCAAGGGAACATTTCATGCAAAGATAGGCACAATAAAGGACAGAAATGGTATGGACCTAACAGAAGAGGTGGCAAGAATACACAGAACTATACAAAAAAGATCATCATGACCCAGATAATGACAATGGTGTGATCACTCACCTAGAACCAGACATCCTGGAATGTGAAGTCAAATGGACCTTAGGAAGCATCACTATGAACAAAGCTAGTGGAGGTGATGGAATTCTATCAGAGCTTTTTAAAATTTTTAAAGATGATGCTATTAAGGTGCTGCACTCAATATTTCAGCAAATTTGGAAAACCCAGCAGTGGCCACAGGACTGGAAAAGATCAATCCTCATTCCAGTTCCCAAGAAGAGCAATAACTAAAAAATGTTCAAGCCACCAAACAATTGCACTCATCTCCCATGATTGTAAGTGATGCTCAGAATCCTGCATACTAAACCATAAACTGCATGACATGAATTGAGAACTTCCAGATGTCCAAGCTAGGTTTAGAAAAGGCAGAGAACTCGGGATCAATTGCCAACATTTGCTGAATCATAGAGAAAGCAAAGGAATTCCAGAAAAACATTTAGTGTAGTTTTTTGACTGTGTGCTAAAGCCTTTGACTATGTGGATCATAACTATGGAAGACTCTTAAAAGAGATGGGAATTCCAAACCATCTTACATGTCTCCTGGGCAACCTGTGTGCCAGTCAAGAAGCAACAGTTAGAGCCTCATATGAAACAACTGATTGGTTTAGGATGAGAAAGGAGCACGACAAGGCTATTTATTGTCACCCTGTTTATTTAACTTATGAGAAATGCCAGGCTGGATGAGTTACAAGATGGAATCAAGATTGCCTAGAGAAATATCAATAACCTCAGATATGCAGATGATACTACTCTAATGGCAGAAAGTGAAGAGGAACTAAAGAACTTCTTTTTGAGGATGAAGGAGAATGAAAAAGCTGGCTTAAAACACTAAGATCATGGCATCTGGCCCTATCATTTCATGGGAAATATAAGGAGAGAAAGTGGAAGCAGTGACAGATTTCCTCTTCTTGGGCTCTAAAATCACTGTGCATGGTGACTGAAGCCATGAAATTAGAAAACGATTCCTTCTTGGCAGGAAAGCTATGACAAAACTAGACAGTATGTTAAAAAGCAAAGACATCACTTTGCCAACAACAGTCTGTATAGTCAAAGCTATGGTCCTTCCAGTAGTCACCTACATTTATGAGAACTGAATCATAAAGAAGGCAGAGCACCAAAGAACTGATGCTTCTGAACTAGAGAAGACTCTTGAGAGTCCTTTGGACAGCAAGGAGTTCAAATCAGTCAGTCAATCTTAAAAGAAATCAACCCTGAATACTCATTGGAAGGACTGATGCTGAAGCTGAAGCTCCAACACTGTGGCCATGTGATGCAAACAGCCAACTCATTGGAAAAGACCTTATGCTGGGAAAGATAGAAGGCAGGAGTAGAAGAGAGCAGCAAAGGATGAGATGGCTGGATGGCATCACGGATGCAATGGACATGAAATTGGGCAAAGTCCAGGAAATGGTGAGGGACAGAGAGTCCTGGCATGCGACATTCCATGGGGTTGGAAAAGAGTTGGACACAACTTGGCAACTGAACAGCAACAAGGATCCCTGGTTCTCCTGGGAGCTTCTCACGGTCCCTGGGGAGTTTGCTTGATTGACCTCTTATGTTCCTCTATAGTTCTAATGTGCAGTCAGGGTTAGAGCAGCTAGATTCAGTCTTGGTTTTCATCCCTGGCTTATCAGAGAGTCAGCTTGAGAGCCTTTTAAAATTGTTCCATCTAAGAACCTAGAATTAGAATTCCTGAGGGAAACAGCTAGGAATTTATTTTAAAAATAGATTCTGACTATCAGCTTGTTTGGGAAACAGCAATCTTGGTTCTTCTGGATATTTATTCTAGCCTTTGTGGTCATCAAAGCAAGACAGAATTATCAACACAGTTAAATGAGCTGTTTAGTATTTTAGGCCCTCACAAGTGAGATCAAATGTATTACTTAATTCATGCTTCCTGAAGCAAGGTGTAAAGTTGAGGAAAAAATTGAGGCATAAAGTTCATCAGAAATGCTTGGAATACCATGACTTCCCTGTGGACTGAGCTTGTCTGCACAGGCCTTACCTGTAACCTTGATCCATACTCTTCAAGTGATGGCTTCAGCTTTTGGTATTGACCCATCCCACTCTTGCCCACATAATTTTTTATGTCATTATAATTTTTATTCCAACTTCACATTCAACAGACTGTATCCTGTGGAATCACTTGACATAAATTATGTATTTTCAAAGATTAAATGAAACCACGAATTAAAATGTCTTCATATGAGCTCAAGCATTAAAGAAGGCTTTATGTGAATGGAGGTAGGATGGGAGGAGTTAAGGAAGGGGAAGAGAGTTTGAGGTTAAAGGTTTATAAATGAAAACTATTGCCTCCCATATCAGTAAACAAAGGATGATACAGCCATCAAGCCATTACAGCCTCCAAAGGTGAGTTTTGAAGGAGCTCAGAGACTTCCCTGGTGGCTCAGATGGTAAAGCATCTGCCTACAATGTGGGAGACACAGGTTCAATCCCTGGGTTGGGAAGATCTTCTGGAGAAGGCAGTGGCAACCCACTTCAGTACTCCTGCCTGGAAAATCCCATGGACAGAGGAGCCTGGTAGGCTACAGTCCATGGGGTCGCAAACAGTCGGACACAACTAAGCGACTTCACTTCACTTCACTTCAGAATAGAGACAAATGAGTTAGCTTGCCAGGCTACCAAGCCCTCAGCACTGCAGCTGCCCCAATGGTACGCCCTGAGGGGGTCAAAGGATGGGAAAGAAAAGTATTCTGGCCCCAGATAGCTGAGTTGCATATCAAAGGAACAATTTCAATGAGCTGAGACTCTTGTGTCTTCCCATTCATGAAGTGAAGTGAAGTCGCTTAGTCGTGTCTGACTCTTTGTGACCCCATGGACTGTAGCCTACCAGGCTCCTCTGTCCATGGGATTTTCCAGGCAGGAGTACTGGAGTGGGTTGCCACTGCCTTCTCCAGAAGATCTTCCCAACCCAGGGATTGAACTTGGGTCTCCCACATTGTAGGCAGTCACTTTACCATCTGAGCCATCAGGGAAGTCCTCTTCTCATTCATAGAGAAGCACTAAATCTCCTTAACCTGAGATATCTGGTTTTCTTTAATTAACAGTAATCTTTTGATGTTCCTGCTATCTGCCCTTTGTTGCAAAAATCATGACTCCTCCCTTATTTCTTTGAACTCAGAGCTATCTGAGAGGCTGCTTCCCAGGCTTGATGTCCTCAGAAAGTCTGCCAAATAAAACATAATTCTCAACTGTTTGATCACACATTTTTTTTCAGCCAACAAGTCAAAATTAAAATTTAGCAATTGCTATGATATTATGAATAATTTCACGTGTTGAAATATACTGCCCATTCAAATTGTGCATCGTGGGTTTAAATAGTCTTTCCACCTGTAAACATTCTGATGACAATTTTGCCTGTTTCATAAGGCCTTGCCTCTCTTTCCATTATAAAAATGTGGTGCATCTTTCAGAACAAATGCCTGCTACCCAAAAGAAATACACATTTTTTAGATCCCAAAGTTCAATATCTGAGAATGTTTCTCAGACACTGCAAAAGATAAAAAGAAAAATGCTTGAGTTTACTGTGGATGAGAAATAATCTTTTTCATAAGCTGGTGCAGTCAAATGATAGAACATGCTCCTTTAGTATTTGGCATTGCTACCGTATCATATAATTCCTTGACTTTGGTATTCAGTCTTTAATATCAAAACTAAAAAAGAGATGTGTAATAGGTATTCTTCACCTCGCACAAGCACCTTTCTGTCTCCTCAAATGAGATAAGTGGTCTTAATACACTTTAATGCCAGAAGGAGAAGGTCTGTGTCATTCTAATATGCCTCAAACTTCTGGTCCTATTTTTATCCTTCTGCTGACTTCAGTGGCTGTGGAGAGCAGAATACCCACCCACAGCAGATGCAAATAAAGTCCAGCTGGCCTTGAAGAATGTTCAGGCAGTCACCTCTCAGTCCTCCAAGCAGAATCCACGTCTTATCGATCCCCTTTTGTAGGCTTTTCCTTAGCAGATGAATAATTTTTGCCCTTTTGTTTTAAATTCTACTGAAATTAAATTTCAGTGGGTCTGACAAACTCCCAGTAGTTTCTTTTCTTTTTCAGAGAAGGAAATATGAAGGGGAGGAGAGGGAAGGAGCTCTACTGCAGGTGTGTTTCATCCTTTGAAGTTTATTGGGCCCCAGGGCTCCTGGAGGACAGAGCTTGAGTGGAAGGCAGAGCTGCACATCCTCTCCCTCTTCCCAGCTCCCAACAGTCATTGTGCAGGCTCTGCTGCAGGAGAACCCTTATTAGTCAGAAATCCCACAGCCTTGGCCCATATGAATTCATTGCTAGTATTTTTAAATAGGGAGGTTCATCTAAAATTTCTAACCTCTGTTGAAAATTTAGGGGAAAAGTTTTGAGAGGATTTTCAATTTCCTTAAGATAACAGAAACAAAGAACTATTTTTCCACTGACAAATGGCTGGAGAAAAAAAAAACAAACCACTATTTTTTTTCTGCTTTCAGGTTCACCATAGTCCCCACTACTTCCTATAAACCAAACTCCCAGACCTGAGGCAAAGCAACAGTCATTGTAATCATGCTCACACTGTTGATCCCAGAGTAGGGTGAATGAGTTCTTACACAAAAATGAGAAAATTTGGAAGAAAGAGTAGAAAGGCTATAAGTTTCAAGAAAAGTGAGAGAGAATATTTCTTTATGGAAGTGAAGGATATTCCTGTGTTAAAATGCAATGTGTCTCTATTAAAAGAACTTTTTATTCTGAAAACACCATTATGACCCAGACTCAACCCTGTGGACATGTACACTCATTTGTGCCTTTCGGTGTAAGTGAACCTGAGAAACCATGACATTTGCCTTCCTGAGGTAACCAGCAGCTCAGGCCCTGGGCTGACTTACTGCACGTCATTCCCCCTATTTTCCTAGTTCTCTCTATCCCCATACGACCGGAAGCAACCTGTCTGTACACTAGTAGCTTGGCAGAAAAGAAGAGACACATACAATATATCAAATACACAGTAAGTTCTTTACTTCACTTAATTCTCTTAGCAATCCTTTGATTTAGGTGTCAGCCCCATTTACAGATGAGAAAGCTGTGGCTCAGAGAAGTAAAGTAACTTGCCCAAGTTCATGTAGCAAAGCTACTCAGGGGCAGGCCTGCCTCACTCTTTCTCCAAAGCATGGTGCTCCTGCTTCTCATCAAAAAACTTTCCCAGAATTCCTACTTAACACAAAGACGTTAGTGTTTATTGTGGATTGATAAGGAGCAGCCTGGCTTCCCAGGTGGCACAGTGATAAAGAACCTGCCTGTCAGTGCAGGAGATGCAAGAGACGAGTGTTTGATCCCTAGGTCAGAAAGATTCCCTGGAGCAGGAAATGGCAACCCACTCCTGTATTCTTGGCTGGGAAGTCCCATGGACAGAGGAGCCTGGCAGGCTACAGTCTATGGGGTCACAAAGAATCGGACACGACTAAGCAACCGAGCACATACAGCATAAGAAGCAGCCATGGCAGAATGTTCTATTTGTATGCTCATCAGGAGGTTTGTCTAATGATCTTTTCTTAGATTTTAATGGCAGAATAGGTTTGTATTTCTGAACAAAATAGAGAATGTACTTCTATTTATGCAGCCAAAAAAAAAAAAGCCATGGTACTAGCTGTCCTTTTTGCCTTTATTTTCAAGAAGCTCCAAGGGAGGTGTATGGCCCCAATGCATCTTACGGTAAAATGAATTGCCCCCCTTTCCCCTGTAATTCTGGATCTGTCTTTCTGATGCCATTAATATGCTTTGATTTGTTTGTATTTCTAGTGTACAAGTTGTATCTGATAGTAAACTTCCTCAGATCCTTTTTAAGGAAGACAAGTGTGTAAGTTCTAAATAAGAATCTTAAAGTTCAACTTATCCCCATATAAGTAATCTCTAAAGTCAATTTAAATAAGACACTGGATTTACAGACGGGGCCCTTTGGGGAATAGCCCAAAAGCTTATGTTTTATGGCTTAAGAGAAGCAAAATTAAGATGGTTGGTGAGCTCTGGCCTGATTTGTTTCTTATCTTGCCTTCTGCATGGGTTGTCTCAGTCTTTGCCACAAGCATATCAAGGACTATTCTTATACCTTACAAGAAATGCAAGGATCAGGGAAGTCAAGAATCCAGCTCAAGGGGTTTGAGCTTGAATAAAAACTGATTTCTTGACCAAACAAAAACACTACTAGGCTCATGAAATACATGAGATAAATTGTTAAATGGCTACCTCAAGGAGTGACCATAATTGATATGATTATTCCATGAGGACTTTTTAGAAAAGGAACGTCTTTCTTGTTCATCATCACTATTACAATTTTTATGATGAGAAATATAATGTCTAGAAAGGCCATGAATCTTAGATATCATATAAACTTCAGGGAGACCCGGGTTCAATCCCTGGGTCGGGAAGATCTCCTGGAGAAGGAAATGGCAACCCACTCCAGTATGCTTGCCTGGAACGTCCCATGAATGGAGGAGCCTGGTAGGCTACAGTCCATGGGGTCCCAAAGAGTCAGACATGACTGAGTGACTTCACTTTCACTTTCAACTACCTAATTTTAGAGCATCAGAAATCATTTGCAGAACAAAGTCATTATTTCTACTTATAAAAAGACTATGACTTGGTGTCTGTGTCCCTACCTGTAAAATGGAGGAGGATGTTCCATTCCAAACTTCTTCACAGGCCTGTGATGTTAACTGATATGTCAATTCTGCTATTCCTTTTCCCCTCTCTCTTTCCCGAGGGCAAGTGTTAGCCATCAGCTTAATCAAATCTTCCTCTATCTCAAAGAGATGGTGAACTATTATCCTGTTTTATTCAAACTCTACTATTGGCATGGATTATTCATCATATTCATTCTTTGCTCCACAAAATATTTTAAAGCTGAACTCAAATACCATTGATTTTCATTACTCATAATAGTTATGTTCTATAAAATTGTCATGAATACTGAATGCATAAAGACTGAATCTGTGTTCCTAAGGAAAATATAGGGTTAGGTTCCTCATTAGATGTGGTCACATTTCTGTCAGCTGATCAATATATAGTCTTGCTTTATATGCGTTTCTGTCTAAAGATGACTTGTGTAATATGCACTGTGCATTCATTAACTTTGCACTCATAGTGGTAGCACTATAGCTCATGCCTGAACAAAGCTTATCTAAGACAAGAGTTTTCTCTGTAAAGCTCATCACAGTCTTCTTACACTTAGGAACACTAGACAACACCTCAGCAGTATGCTTGGGGGCCATTTCAAACAGAGATGTCAATAAAAAGCACAAAATGCTAACACGCATTTCACTGAATTGCCCAATGAAAGGACACTGTTCACAGTATGAGAGCTGAAACGGAAAGACAGAGCCCTGCCTCGCTCAGCCTTAGTGTGGAACAGGTGTGCTGGGCAGTTGAGATTTGTGCCATTCTGCCCATGTATGCAGACAACTGCTAAAGCACCATGAAGATTGATTTCAGGAAAACTTTAGGGACTTTAAGTTTTTCCTTCTTATGAGTTGAACATTTTTATAGTTTTTAACTTATATTTTACTTATAATTTTTACTGAGTAATTTTTTATGTAATAAAGTTTATCTTTTTCCTTATTGCTTCAAACTTTGACTCAGAGTTAGCAAACCTTCTCTACCTCCAAGTAATAGAAGAATTACTCATATTTCCTTCTAGTATTTGTATTCTTTACTTTTTTTACAGTTAAATGTCTACCTTATTTGGCGTTTATGCTGCTATGTGATATTTGGAATGAGTACAATTTAACTTTATCCATATTGCTCTATTATCTCAAAATGTTTACTTAAAAGCTCATCTTTTTGCTTGCTGATTTAATACTACTGTCCTTATCGTATCATAAATATCCATGTATAATTTGGTATATTCATGTGCCAGTTTCAAATTATTTTAAATATAGAGGCTTTTGAGGATGTTTTAATGTCTAGCGGGCCTGGCAGTCCCTCTCTCCCTGGCCCCATCTTCTTGGAATTTTTTTTTCCAGAATTTTCTTGGGTATACTTTCTCATCTGTTCTCTATGAACTTGTCTTTTCAAGTCAATTTACATATCAAATGTCAAGAGGTTTTCATTTGGTTCTTTATTACTTCTTCCCTGGGTACGTGGAAATTTCTAAAGAGATTTCCCTCCCAAGTCAGTAAAATTGATAGAACTGTTTCATTTAACACAAAAGGAGAGGCAGAGTTCTATAAGGCTCGCACTTGCTAAGGAGTGTTTCAGGCTACTTGCACCCTCTCCTTTCCCCTGAGCTAATGATCAGCCAGGTCCCCACCTGTGCCACTATCTCTGCCTGTTTGGTCAGGTGTTTTCATCTTCCTCCTCTCATTTTTCTTTTCTTCAGCCTTTTGGCTATAAAACTCTGTAGATTCTGATTAGCTGTCATCATCGGAGCTCCTAAATTATTCCCTGAGGGACCAGATACAATTAATGTTAATATGGTTAATGGCTAATATGATTAATACAATTAATATGGTTAAAAAGAAGCTTTTGATGGAATCTCACCATGCCTCTCCATCCAGCCAAAGGAGCACAAGTGACCCAAGAGACCCAGCTGAGAAACCATCATTAGAACTCTGAGTTCAGTTAGGTCACAGAGTAAATATACAAACTCAGTCATTTCCATGTAGAAGCAATTTAGAAAATATAATGGAAAGGGAAATTCCATCACTGTGGCAAAAGTACATATAGGTGTAAATGCCTAGGGATTAACTCGACAAGACTATAGAACTTAAATGAAGGAAAAACATTACAAAACTCCACAGAAAGACTAAAGATTAATTTTGAGTAAATAGTAGGCCATACAGTGCTTGTAGTTAGGATAGCCCTGGGTAACCCAGAGGACTCAAGTGTCCCATATTTGTATGCTCAGTTGTTTCTTTGATAGTCGAATGACATGACTATTCCATCTATTGTGACAAGTCTAACGGTTTCTTGAAAATCTCCAAGCATTTCCAGAGATGATTGAGGGGCTTACGTTCCTCTTGATCAACATCAACTACAAATATTTCTATTTTCCTATTACTTGATTATTCATGTATTCATTCATTTCTTTCTTTATTCACAGCACATTTGTTGCACGCTTACCAGGTCCTGAGCACTCCAAAGATGCCTACCAATCATAGCTCATGGTCCTTGTGGCGGCCATCTCCATTTCCAGTCTCTCTTGTCTTAAGACATAGTCTCTTTCATTGCCCAGCTGAGCATCGCTAACACAAGGCTGTTTTGTGCAAGACTTTCTGAGGTTTTTGAGGGTCCTAGTGGTGGATAACTGTTGTGGGAGAGAGAAGGACAGATGTGGTGTCTAAGTACAAATAGCATAAAACAAGAAGCAATGAAAAATTAAATATTACACATATTAAAGTTTGTGGGGAATTTCTCACTCTATCCTTTATTCTTGTGTCTTACCTGCTGCTGTCTTTTGGAATTGCCTATTCTGCCTCACAGGGCTTCCCTGGTGGCTCATAGGCTAACGCATCTGCCTGCAATGTGGGAGACTCAGGTTCGATCCCTGGGTTGGGAAGATCCCCTGGAGAAGAAAATGGCAACCCACTCCAGTATTCTTGCCTGGAGAATCCTATGGAGAGAGGAGCCTGTTGGGCTATAGTCCATGGGGTCGTAAAGAGTTGGACATGACTGAGCGATTTCACTTTCATTCTGCCTCACAGTATCTCTTGTTTATTATCTCCTCTTAATCCCTCTTTTCTAGCCTTTGGGAATTCAAACCTCCTCTTATGTTATCAAAGTCAAAAGTTAAAGTTAGTTGCACAGTCATGTAGCCTGCTCGGCTCCTTATCCATGGAATTCTCCAGTCAAAAGTACTGGTGTGGGTTGCCATTTCCTTCTCCAAGGGATCTTCCCAACCCAGGGACTGAACGTGGGTCTCCTGCATTGCAGGCAGATTCTTTACCAACTGAAGCACTAGGGAAGCGCCCTCTTATATTATAATGGAGAGCAATTTAACTCTCTCTCTCTCTCCCTCTTACTCAGCTAGATCACACTGGGGGTGGGTTAGCCAAAGAAGTCATTGAGCTATTGTTCCCCAACCCCCTACCCCACCCCACAAAACAAGAGCTCTTCTCTTCCTATAAAAGGGATTCTTCTGATCTCCAGAGCTACAATCTTTAAAAAATTTAATTCCCTCAGCACACTTGGATTTTGATGAAATCAAATCTCTCCCAGATTAATAAACAAATAGAAGATAATTTTAACTATAATCCCAATAATTTTTTTCTGAAATTTAATAAAATTATCTCAGTTAATTTGGGGGGAGAATAAGCTCAAAGAACAACATCCATCCATGTGTGTTCATTCGTGTCCAACTCTTTGCAGCCCCATGAACTGGAGCCCACCAGGCTCCTCTGTCCATAGAATTCTCCAGGCAAAAGTACTGGAGTGGGTTGCCATTTCCTACTCCAGGGGATCTTGTCGACCCAGGGATCGAACCTGGGTCTCTAAAAGGGGAAGTAATGCAGAACTAGTTCTACTAAGAATTTCAGTTAAACAACACATATTGTTTAATGGGAGAATGAGCAGACAGAGAAGTAAAACATAACACAAAGTTCAGAAACAGATCTAAATGAAATTTTTAAAAAAATAGAAGAAAATATAGGCAACTACTTATAACTTTTTATGTAATCCTTAAGTAAGGAAGGCCTTTCTAACCATGGTTGTGTGTGTGTGTATGTGTGTGTGTGTGTGTGTGTGTGTGTGTGTATCATTCTTACAAAAAAATAAGAAAAAAGCAGCATGCTTCACAACATGAATGAACCTTAAAAACACTATGCTAATTGAAAGAGCCAGGCACAAAAGGCCTATATTCTGTATGAAAGGTACAGAATTAGCAAACCCATAGTGCAGTAGATTAGTGGCTGCCAGGGACTGGAAAGAGAGGATGTTAGGAAATACCTGCTAATAAACACAGGAATTTCTTTTTAGAGAGATGAAAATGTTCTGGAATTAGGTATTGGTGATGGTTGCACAACTTTTAATATGCTGGTAACCACTAAATTGTCTACTTTCAAGGCTGAATTTTATGATACATTAATTATACTTGAGAAAAAATTTAAGGCTAGATCATTTCTACTTGGGGTATCGTAAGAAAAAAAGAAAAACACAGCATACCAGTAGAGAATGGTTAAGGAGTGTCTTTAAAAAACATTCAGTGACATTTGTTAATGGTGGCAAGACATACTTTATTCAAGACCATATAAATGGATGCAGGGACCATTGCAATGGGACTTTACAGTAAGGATGAGAGACTAGGCTCCACCCTGAATAAAGCAGTCAAATAGGAATAGATAGCCAAGGAGCAGAGTGGGAGTCAGTGGGTAGAAAATTACTAAGAGGAAGCACCAGGGTAAGGGGTTTGGCTAAATTGACCTAACAAGGTTATGCTGAAGGTAGGATAGTAGAGTAAATCTGATCAAATATTGAGGGTTTGGGGTGCTGGTTAAACTGATTTAGCAGGGTTCTTGCTAAAACCAGTGTTACTGAATTCATGTTTGGCTGCTTAATACTCAAAAGCCGGTAATTCAAGAGGCATGTGTCAGTAGAAAGCAAAGATGCTTTAATCAGAAAATCTGGCAGCCTCGGGGAGGAGGTAGACTCATGTCCAGAGACCAATTCCAAGGATTCTGCTTAGCCATGACAGTTTTTAAAGGGAAAAATGGGGAAAAGAATCTCAGAACTGTCGAGGCAGGAGGGTTCTGCATCATCTCTACTGAGTGCAGACTGGCTGACTCTCTCTCTCCAGGTATTACCTTGCCCCCTTGATCTGCCTACAGGATTCCTTAGGGGGCCATTGTGGGTGAGAGCTAACCATTCTTTAATCAGTTACCCTTCACTCTTCTTTTTATCTTGGAGAAGAATTCGCAGGTTAGGCAAGGCATGGTGTGCATTCAGGAGAGCATAAGTCAGGAGTTAGGTTAAATTGCCTAATGATCTTATTCCTACATTAGGTTCTTTAAAGGTTAACAAGGGAGGAGAAATGGACAAACAGGAAAGGGGCAAAAGAGGTGCCTTCACTTGATTTTACAAGGAAGTGCACAGATAGGTCTACAGGAGAAGGTTCAGCCCCTAACTAGAGAATCTTTGCCAAATGTGAATTTACAGTGTTTAAAAAGACTAATAATCCTGTACAATGCAAAAGCAATGAGATGAAATATGTGCCTATTTACTTGGCAATGATGGTAGGAAAATGCAAGTTTCTTTCATTGAGTAGGTTGTAGTCTAATGGAGATTTTAATAATATGATGTTGGTGAAGGGCATCTCAGCAATATATTTCAAAAGGCTTAGATTGTGTCCTAGTGATTCTGTTTCTAGGAACTTATCTTGAAAAAAATACTGTGTGGCATTTAGAATAAAGTTGTAAAGTGCGAATTCCCTGGTGGTCCAGTGCTTAGAACTCCACACTTTCACTGCTAAGAAGCTTGAGTTCAAACCCTGGCTGGGGAACTAATATCCCATAAGCCAAGAGGTGTGGCCAAAAGAAAAAAAAAATGTAATAAAGTGTAATAACAACAGAGGAAGATGTTTCTACTGCTAGGGAGAAAAATTAGAATGTATAGCAAAAGAGACCAATAGAAGTGCACACAGGAAAAGCTGAAGAGATAGGTAATTTGTAATTTCTTGTACATTCTTAACTATATTTTGTTCAGCTATATTTTTCAGACATTATACACTGGAGGTATCTTTTGTAATCAGAATATAATAGAAAAGTTGTTTAATATAATACAATTTGAAATTGGTGAAGCTTTGGGGGAGTGTTTTGTTTGGTAAGCAGGATTGCAGAAGTGAGATTACAAGTTCCTTGTTTCTCCTGTTTCAAAACTAAAGATGCAGGAAAGATGTTTGGGAGTCCTCAAAATCCCAAGGCCAGATTCTTACCCTCTAGTTGCCCATATGAGTGATGTGTAGTTTCAAAATCTAATTGATTAATTGATAGTTTTATAACATAGACTACACTGTGGTATATTCACTCCAAGAATTTTTCTCTTCAAATAAGGTATTTGGGGCTTTAACACCAGAGTCATATTGAGTGGGGTTCTTTCTGATTATTGACTTGAATTCTGTTTCCCAGATGTAATGATTTTCTTCTCCCAATTTCTTAGACAGAATCATGAATAAACTGGAGGACAAGCAGGACCAGATGATACCATGAAGAGAAGTTTACAGGCCCTCTATTGCCAACTGTTAAGTAAGTCAATATCACTTTTCTTCTGGCCTAGACTAGACCAATGTTATTATTTCACTGGTGCCAGAAGCTTACACACCTTCTGGAGAAGACTAGTGTTTGGCTGGTGAAGGAGAACAGTACATTTTCCCTCTGCTTCATCTAGGTACTTGGGTATCAAGCATTAAGTCATTCTGTTGCCTCAGGCATCAGTTACTGTATGTAATTATTGTAGACTTTTATATGATTATTCTAAATTGGTGTGTCAAGCACAGTCAATTTGAAAATGAGTATAAAAAGCGTTAATATTCTTGGTTATGTGGCAGAATTTAAAGGGGTTCTGGTGTGATCCACTCTGGACTCCTCATGAAGAGGGAATGGAAGGCTGTTAGGATTTACTTACATAGAACCTATTACCACTCACTGACTGTACAGCCTTTATTTGGAATAGTTTTGCATAATTCCATGTGTTCTTCAACAATGAGTGGTGAAATGTAATTTGTTTAGGTTTGGTGGTAGAATGGCAACTGTTCGATCATGATTTTCTTGGCACATTGCTCGTGTGTTTTGTGGATTGTACCATAATGTACCAGTTGTCACATAGGGACTGTGTAATCTTTGGGACCGGATTGTTACTGAATGAATGTAAAATCTAACATCAGCTGGTGGGTTTGATGTTCAGGTTGACACATTTGGGACAACAGACTTACCCACTCCAGGTCAAATCAAAGCCATTGAATTGGGAAAACTTGAAATTCATTGTACTTACCTGTTTCTTGCTGAGGTAAACAGAGGACCTATCTTTCCTAGGCTGAGTGCTCCTTGTTAACTTTTGCCAAGAAAATAACATGAAAAGAGATTGAGATGCAAATCACCAGTCAGCCTTTAGGATTTAGCAGTTCAGGTTATGTTGTATCCTCAGTGCAAAGCACTTAATCTACAGACAGCATTCTGACTGGGTGTTTTAAGTGACTCATTTTTGCTATTAAATTCTAATCCCTGAAACACAGATCACTGCAGCCTGATTTCAGCCTGGTGGAACGTCACCAAGAGTTACAGAGACTCTCTCATGTTTTTCCCCCATGTATTTTATAGGGTTTGTTGTTGTTTCTTTTTAAATGATAAGCTTGCTTATTAGAGAAAGGGCTTTATGGATTGAATTAGCAGTGTCATCAAGGAATGATTAATTCTGCCTTGATGAGAGAGGAAACATTTGAACAATAAATAGGATTACACACACACTCAAGAAGGTGAGGCAGTTTTTTATAGGCAAAAGAAGCCAGAAATGAAAAAGAGCATAGTTGATTTAGAAGGCAGCAGGTTTGTTGAATTCACCTATGCTGATTGGATGCCACAAAGTTTGAGTAATATTATAAGGTCATGATTATACAGCGGAGGTGATGAATAGATTCAAGGGATTAGACCTGGTAGATAGAGTGCCTCAATAACTATGGACAGAGGTTTGTAACACTGTACAGGAGGCAGTGACCAAAACCATTCCAGAGAAAAAGAAATGCAAGAAGACAAAGTGGTTGTCTAAAGAGGCTTTACAAATGACTGAGGAAAGAAGAGAAGTGAAAGGCAAGGGAGAAAGGCAGAGACATACTCAATTGAAAACAGAGTCCAGAGAATAGCAAGGAGAGATAGGAAGGCTTTCTTAAATGGACAATACCAAGAAATAGAGGAAAACAGTAGAATGGGAAAGACGAGAGATCTATTCAAGAAAATGGAGATATCAAGGGAATATTTTATGCAAGAATGGATATGACAAAGAACAGAACCAATGACCTTACAGAAGCAGAAGAGATTAAGAAGAGGTGGCAAGAATACATGGAAGACCTATACAAAAAATGACTTAATGACCTGGATAACCATGACTTAACTTCCATGTACCTCATATATAAAATGGGATATGACCAGCCACTACATAAGATGGTATTCAGTGAGGTAATATGGCATATAGAAGACCAACAATAAATGCCTGTTCCTTATTGGCATCCTGTCTGCATGAAAAGAATACAACCTCCCTAGGAGCTCTACTGTAACTAACATTTGCATGGGACTTTTTGGTTCACAAAAATGTTTGCAGGATTTAATCCTTACAAACCTTATGTGGCAAGTGGAACAATGACTATCACTGATCTCATTCTACAGAAGAGAGAGTTGACATGATCAAGGCTGCCTTTCCGAGGTCATGTCATAATTTTTTTAAAAAAGTAACATGGAAAATAAGGAACATCATCATAAACATTTAAGAATGTGACATATCTGGGGAGGCACTGAGTTCTGAAGTGACAGATTTGGTCCTTGCCTGGGTGCTGTGTCCTGGAAATTTACTTCATTTTTAAGAAGACCAAGACAATCCTTTTGAGCTTATGAAAGTAAGTTTTTATATATCAATATCTGTTCAAATCAAAGTCATTTGTATACTTTCTCAGAGTTAAGGAGTAATGATATTTAGCAAGTTAAGCATTTGCTCTATACATAAGAATCTGTATTTCTTAAATCATACTCTGTATTATCGGTACATCTTGCTTATTCTTGCATCCTCTGAATATACTAACTGTGCTGATTGTACAAAAAATAATCCTTTGCTCAACCCAGAGAGCTGTCCACAGAGCCCTATTACTCAAATGGTGGAAGATAAAGAGAATTCCTATAGTAGATTTGGGTTCCTAATCTGTAGAATTTAGAAGGTAAGAAATATCAACTTTTCTGCCTTCTACCTGGACCATGGAGATTGCATCTGTTCAGATTCAAATTATGCACACAGACACACACACCCCAAAATACATATTACTCAACTCTCTAGGCTCTTTGAGGCATAATAAGAAGCTGCTTGAGAACAGAGTTCATTTCTGTTGGGATGATCCACCTGTCTGGAATTGGGCAGAAAGCCCGAAATATACTTTACAATGAGCAAACTGTCTTTTGTGTCTTTTCAGTGCTAACTAGCGATTTTGGCCAACCAGCTACCCAGTGACTTTATTTACTTCTTAATGGCATCACCAACTTGATGCACATGAGTCTGGGTAAACTCCAGGAGTTGGTGATGGACAGGGAGGCCTTGCGTGCTGTGGTTCATGGGGTTGCAAAGAGTCGGACACAACTGAGTGACTGGACTGAACTAGATAATCACTTAACAATCGTCCTTCTAATCAAGTCTTCAACTAAAAATATCCAGATAGCAATATCTTCCAAAGGGAGTTAACGTTCTTCCTCTCTTTTCCCTTTTATCCCATAGTATACCCAGAGCCCCACCATGGTGCCTTCTAGGCCAGTTGCTCTAATGTGATCTGTGATCTGAAGCTCTCCTGTGCTCATTAAGAAAGAAAACAATCTGACTAAATTAACTAATGCCAAGGTGTGCTTCATTGGCTGAGGAGAGTTGGGAGCTTTTCCATGACCTTCAGGGATGTTTGCATTAATAAAGAAATTAATTTTACCTTCTTAAGGCAAATGCTGTCAGTGTTGTGGGGTTTTTTAATATTTATTTATTTTTGGCTGCACTGGGTTCTTGTTGCTGTGTGAGGGCTTTCTCTAGCTGTGGTGAGTAGAAGCTACTCTCAAGTTGCAGAGCATGGGCTCTAGGGCATGTGGGCATCAGTAGTTGTGGCTCACAGGCTTAGTTGCTCTGTGGCATGTGGAATCTTCCCAGAGCAGGGACTGAACTGAAGTCCCCAGCATTGGCAGGAGGATTCTTAACCATTGGACCACCAGGGAAATCCTCAGTGTCATTTTATTTTATTTTATTTTATTTTATTTTATTTTAATCCACACTGTTCTCCATAGTGGCTGTACTAATTTGCATTCCCACCAGCAGTGTAAGAGGGTTCCCTTTTCTCCACACCCTCTCCAGCATTTATTGCTTGTTGACTTTTGGATCGCAGCCATTCTGACTGGTGTGAAATGGTACCTCATTGTGGTTTTCATTTGCATTTCTCTGATAGTGAGTGATGTTGAGCATCTTTTCATGTGTTTGTTAGCCATCCGTATGTCTTCTTTGGAGAAAAGAATGAAACTAGATCACTTTCTAACACCATACATGAAAATAAACTCAAAATGAATTAAAGATCTAAACGTAAGACAAGAAACTATAAAACTCCTAGAGGAGAACATAGGCAAAACACTCTCCGACATAAATCATAGCAGGATCCTCTATGATCCACCACCCAGAATACTGAAAATAAAAGCAAAAATAAACAAATGGGATCTAATTAAAATTAAAAGCTTCCGCACAACAAAGGAAACTATAAGCAAGGTGAAAAGACAGCCTTCTGAATGGGAGAAAATAATAGCAAATGAGGCAACTGACAAACAACTAATCTCAAAAATATACAAGCAGCTTATGTAGCTCAATTCCAGAAAAATAAACGACCCAATCAAAAAATGGGCCAAAGAACTAAGTAGTCATTTCTCCAAAGAAGACATACGGATGGCTCAGTGTCATTTTAAACCATACTGAGTATGGCAGTTTAAACAGGTAAGGTTGCCAGGGCCTGTCCATTTATTTGGATCTCTTTGAGTCAAAGGTCTTGAATTTTCACATTATTTTTCTTTCTGGCTTGTCCCTTGCCTCTTTGGCCAACTAAAAGCAGAAATGATCTGCTTATACCTTATCATCACCATCCTTCTGGATTTCTAGTGCTGAATACCTGAAGTTATGCATTTGGATATCAGTTCCCACAGACTCTTACTTGTTGTGAATCCATTTCTCTGCATCTGCATTGTCTCTGCTTTAAGAAGGGCTTCTTATGGTCTTACCTGAGCCCTTTTGATTGTCTCCCTTCCTACTGCCCTTATCTAAGGCCTCCTCCTTCTAATCCACCTTCACATTGCCACCAAATAGCAGCCTGTCCACTGCTGATGATCTTTCAATGGCTTTGCATTACAAGGAACAGCAGTTCTCATAGTGTGGTCCAGGAAGCTCTGGAGACCCCTGAGACCTTTACAGGAAGCCTGTGAGACTCTCCTTTTCCAACTATATTATCTTTATGAAGCCAGATTTTCTTTGTATTCTTCAGCTATACTGCAACAGATTAAATGCAGAAAGTGATGTGAGAGCCAGCTAGCTGTCTTTCATAAGCTAGATCTTAAGGAGATTTACAAAAATATAAAACAATGGTGCAAACCTAGACAGCATATTAAAAAGCAGAGACATTACTTTGTCAACAAAGGTCCGTCTAGTCAAGGCCATGGTTTTTACAGTAGTCATGTATGGATGTGAGAGTTGGACTATAAAGAAAGCTGAGCACAGAAGAATTGATGCTTTTCAACTGTGATGGTGGAGAAGACTCTTGAGAGTCCCTTGGACTGCAAGGAGATCCAACTAGTCCATCCTAAAGGAGATTAGTCCTGAGTGTTCATTGGAGGGACTGATGTTGAAGCTGAAACTCCAATACTTTGGCCACCTGATGTGGAAAGCTGACTCATTTGAAAAGACCCTGATGCTGGGAAAGATTGAGGGCAGGAGGAGAAGGGGACAGCAGAGAATGAGATGGTTGGATGGCATCACCAACACAATGGATATGGGTTTGGGTGGACTCCAGGAGTTGGTGATGGACAGGGAGGCCTGGCGTGCTGCGGTTCATGGGGTCACAAAGAGTCAGACATGAATGAGCGACTGAACTGAACTCAATCCTTCTCATAATTCTTTTGTTTTAGAAAATATGGTTGTATTTTAGTTAAAATGTTATATATTAACATGTAGTGAGTTTATGTTATTTTAATGGGTTAATATTTTTGTTTCTCAGTTCTAATAGCTGGTAAAGAATCCGCCTGCAATGCAGGAGACCCCAGTTCAATTCCTGAGTCAGGAAGATCCCCTGGAGAAGGAATAGGCTACCCACTCTAGCATTCATGGGCTTCCCTGGTGACTCAGATGGTAAAGAATACACCTGCAATGCAGGAGACCTGAGTTTGATCCTTGGGTTGGGAAGATCCCCTGGAACAGGGCATGGCAACCCACTCCAGTATTCTTGCCTGGAGAATCCCCATGAACAAAGGAGCCTGGTGCACTACAGTCCATGGGGTCACAAAGAGTCAGACACGACTGAGCAACTAAGCACAGTACAGCACATAGTAAATACTAGTAGATATAACCCATATAAACAAAGGTTCTCTTTCAAGAGTGTAAAGAGGTCATGAAACCAAAATGAGGATCACTGAGGGATTAAGCCTGAATTTCTTAGGTTAGCACTGAAGACTGGTTAATACTCTGGTCCCAGATTGCCTTCTTCTTCCACCTCATCTCTCATTGATTCTCTCCATGTACATAGGCGCATGCACATGCACACATGTGTGCACGTGTGCACACACGCACACACACACACACACACACTACTCCACACAGGGACATCCACAGTGTGCTGACATTTCATCCCTCACAAAGTATAGCTAGCCCTCAGTATCTGAGGGGCATTGGTTCCAGGCCCCTCTGTGGATCCCACTTCCATAGCTGTTTGGGTTCCTTACAGTCAGTCTGTGCATACTTACAGTGGGGTAAGAGTGTATTTATTGAAAAAAAAAAAATCTGTGTATGAACAGACCCATGCAGTTCAAACCTGTGTTTTTGGAGGATCAGCTTGTATTCAGCTTTCTATGTGCATATGCTTGTTTGCTTGTCTTCCAGTTCTTCAATATGGGGACTTCATTCATTTCCCTATCTCCAGTCTAATCTAGAACTTGACTCATAATGGGGCTTAATATATGTTTAATGTAATTACCACATTTCTGCAAATTAGAATGTCAAGGATGTCATTCTGTAAAATGACATTCTGTAAAATGCATTAACTGTAAAATGCACTGTTACTTTAATGAACCACTGAGAAAGAATTAATGCTTCAACTGTAAAACTATCACAAGCCATCAATTATACATTACAGAAGCACATGTATGGATAAAATACAGAATTATTAGAGTAGATTGTGGCTAACTGGGCAACATGTCCCTGGGTTTCTGCCACTAAATTCTCCTTTAGGACCAAGGCTCAGCAAACCCAACTGTATTCTAGCTCCAACCTATATTCTAGCTCTCACCCTAAGTCGACCTCATATTGCAAAGGAATTTCCTTTGGAAGCTAGAGAAAGATCCAAGTAAGTGGGTTATCCCTAACTCACGTTGGTGAGCATATGCAGTCTTCATGGTCTGTTTTACTAAGAAGTAAGAGGAAGTTTTCCTTTAGGTAAAGGAGGGAGAGCTGGTATAAATCATAACTGACTGATGTGGAATTAATGTCCAAACAAGTGTTAACTCCAGGAATGTAGGCTCTTTTAAGTGTTACAGGCAGTCATAAAGATATTGCATTAGTTATACAGTGGAAGTGAAAAATAGATTCAAGAGGTAAGAACTGATAGAGTGCCTGAAAAAGTGTAGACAGAGGTTCGTGACATTGTACAGGAGGCAGTGACCAAGACCATCCCCTCAAAAAGAAATGCAAAAAGGCAAAATGGTTTTCTGAGGAGGCCTTACAAATATCTGAGAAAAGGAGAGAAGTGAAAGGCAAAGGAGAAAAGGAAAGATATACCCATCTGAATGCAGAGTTCCAGAGAAGAGCAAGGAGAGATAAGAAAGCCTTCCTAAGTGATCAGTGCAAAGAAATAGATGAAAACAATAGAATGGGAAAAACTAGAGAACTCTTCACAAAAATTAGAGATACCAAAGGAAAATTTCATGCAAAGATGGGCACAATAAAGGACAGAAATGGTATGGACGTAACAGAAGCAGAAGATATTAAAAAGAGATGACAAGAATACATAGAAGACTATACAAAAAAGATCTCAATGACCCAGATAACCATGATGGTATGATCACTCACCTAGAGTCAGACATCCTGGAATGCGAAGTCAAGTGGGCCTTAGGCAGCATCACTATGAACAGCATCACTAGTAACAAAGCTAGTGGAGGTGATGGAATTTCAGATGACCTGTTTCAAATCCTAAAAGATGATGCTGTGAAACTGCTGCACTCAATATGCCAGCAAATTTGGAAAACTCAGCAGTGGCCACAGGACTGGAAAAGGTCAGTTTTCATTCTAATCCCAAAGGACAATGCCAAAAAATGTTCAAACTACCAGACAAATGCACTCATCTCACAGTCTATCAAAGTAATGCTCAAAATTCTCCAAGCCAGACTTAAACAATACATGAACCCAGAACTTCCTGGTGTTCAAGCTGGATTTAGAAAAGTCAGAGGTACCAGACATCAAATTGCCAACACTGGATTACAGAAAAAGCAAGAGAGTTCCAGAAAAATAGCTACTTCTGCTTTATTAACTACACCAAAGCCTTTGACTGCATGGATCGCAACAAACTGTGGAAAATTCTGAAAGAAATGGGAACACCAGACCACCTGACCTGCCTCCTGAGAAATCTGTATGCAGGTCAAGAAGCACCAGTTAGAACTGAACATGAAACAATAGACTGGTTCCAAATTGGGAAAGGAGTGTATCAAGGCTGTATATTGTCACCCTGCTTATTTAACTTATATGCAGAGTACATCATATGAAATACCAGGCTGGATGAAGCACAAGCTGGAATCAAGATTGCCAGGAGAAATATCAATAACCTCAGATATGAAGATGATACCACCCTTATGGCAGAAAGTGAAGAGGAACTAAAGAACTTCTTGATGAAAGTGAAAGAGGAGAGTGAAAAAATTGGCTTAAAACTCAACATTCAAAAAACAAAGATTATGAATGACATCTGGTCCCATCACTTCATGGCAAGTAGATGGGGAAACAATGGAAACAGTGTCAGACTTTATTTTGGGGGGCTCCAAAATCACGCAGCCATGAAATTAAAAGATGATTGCTTCTTGGAAGAAAACTCATGACCAACCTAGGCAGCATATTAGAAAGCAGAGACATTATGTTGCCAACAAAGGTCTGTCTAGTCAAAGCTATGGTTTTTCCAGTAGTCATGTATGAATATGAGAGTTGGACCATAACAAAAGCTGAGCACCAAAGAATAGATGTTTTTGAACTGTGGTGTTGGAGAAGACTCTTGAGAGTTCCTTGGATTTCAAGAAGATCCAACCAGTCAATCCTAAAGGAAATCAACCCAGAATATTCACTGGAAGCACTGAGGCTGAAGCTGAAGCTCCAATACTTTGGCTACCTGATGGGAAGAAATTACTCACTGGAAAAGACCCTGATGCTGGGAAAGATTGAAGGGGATGACAGAGGATGAAATGGTTGGATGGCATCACCAACTCGATGGACATGAGTTTGAACAGGCTCCAGGAGGTAGTGATGAACAGGGAATCCTGGTGTGCTACAGTCTATGAAGTTGCAAAGAGTCAGATATGACTGGGCGGCTGAACTGAACTGAACTTGCCTCAGAAATGAAGAGTTTTCATTTCCTCCACCCACCATTGAAGGTGCTTCCCTTTCTCCCTGGAGGTGCCTCCTGTCCATGGAGGATAACATGTGCCAGCCACAGTTAAGGACTCAGATTGTGGATTAAGACTGTGTGGGCACTTGCTAAATTGCTTCAATTGTGTCCGACTCTGCAACACTATGAACTGTAGCCTACCACGCTCCTCTCTCCATGGGATTCTTCTGGCAAGAATGCTGGAGTGGGTTGCCATGCCCTCCTCCAGGAAATCTTCATGACCCAGGGACTGAACTGGGTCATATGTCTTCTGCATTGGCAGGCAAGTTCTTTACCACTAGTGCCACTTGGGAAGCCCCAGGTTAAGACTGCTTGAGTTCAAATCCTGGTTTGCTACAAATTATTATCAAGATGATTCTTGCCTCTTTAGGTACCAAACCTGCCTGTTAAGCATGCCTCCAAATAGCTGTTGGACGTCTGCCCTCCACCCCTTGCAGATCTATCACCCCAGAGGCCATGAAAGTAAAAAAGCAAAGTGCTACCACCAATAGCTATAATAATGGTAGTGACACAATCTGTTCTCCAGTAGGCATTATGGAAATTGGAGGAACCCATTTCATCAGCACCACAATTCAGTATTTCAGACTGAATTACTCCAATTGACTTTCGTTGCTGGTTCTCAAACCTAGATATACATTAGAATCACCTGGAGAACTTTTAATAAATCTCCTTGCCCAGACCCCACACCAGATCAATTAGAATCTTTGGGAGACAGGGTGGAGAGTGTGGGGCCTGGGTATCCAATGATGCTAACATGCAACAGGGCTGAGAATCACTGGCTTAGAGCAGTGATAACCATGCAACAGAATTAACTGGAAGGCTTATTTAAATACAGATTGCTGGTCACCACCCCTGGAATTTCTGACTCAATATATGATAGTAATTTGCACTTCTAAATTTTCTCTGATGCTAAAGAAGCCTTCGTCCAGGGACCACACTTAAAAGTAAGTGCTGTCCCCTAGAGCCAAAGATGCTTTCAATTTCCCTGCATCACTTGAGCAGGGTGAAGTGGTGAAGTGAATCTTAGAGCAAAACCAGGGTCAGTTAGGAAAGAAAAGGAAGGAAGTTAGAAAGGAAGGAAGAGGAAGAAAACCAAAAGAATCATAGTATTGTAATGTTGGGAACTGTTAGAAGTTGAGGTTTCCGTTACTCCTCAGGATCCACTGGAAATTAGTTTTCACTCTGTTTTGAAAAAGGGCACTAGGAATGGACGAGCTAAGCTTATGTTGTTGTTCAGTTGCTCAGTCGTGTCTGACTCTTTGTGACCCTATGGACTGCAGCACCCAGGCTTCCCTGACCTTCACCATCTCCTGGAGTTTACTCAAACTCATGACCATTGAGTCGATGATGCCATCCAACCACCTCTTCCTTTGTCATCCCCTTCTCCTCCTGCCTTCATTCTTTCCCAGCATCAGGGTCATTTCCAATGAGTCTGCCTTCCCATCGGGTGGCCAAAGTATTGGAGCTTCAACTAAGGTTATAAACAAAGACAAAACAGGAGAATGGCCCTGAACTCTGGCTATTCACCGCATCAGGCCCACTTTAGAACTTGATTTTATAAGACTATTTCTTCATTTCATGCTGGATAATTCTTTTGCAAATCAGGAAACTGGGGCTGAAACTTTTTTATTATGAAAAAATTTTTAATGTTTTCTAGGGAGAACAGATCTTCTTGATTCTTTGAAGGTTAGTTCATTTACACATAAAAACTGAGGAAAAAACAGTTTGGAGCCCAACATTAACCCAGGAAGCTTGTGCATACTGGGCCTTTAAAGGTGTCATGTTGATTTAATGTCTTTTACATTTTAGACTGTGAATTTGTTTTAATTTGCTGAGTCAACAGTTTTCTTATGCAGATTAAACAAACCTTAGTAGACATTATCATCGTAAGCAATGCCAGTAAAGATTGAGGAATAAAATATTTTAAAGAAACTCAATTTTATGACTTGAGTGTACTCCATTACACACACGGCAGAAGCATAGGTGAGGGGAGTCATGCTCACACCTAGAGCTGTTGACTTAGGTAAACTTAAATATTAACTTTTATACAGGGTTATCATTACCATCTTTCTAAATTCCATATATATGCATTAGTATACTGTATTGGTGTTTTTCTTTCTGGGTTACTTCACTTTGTATAATCGGCTCCAGTTTCATTCACCTCATTAGAACTGATTCAAATGTATTCTTTTTAATAGCTGAATAATACTCCATTGTGTATATGTACCACAGCTTTCTTATCCGTTCATCTGCTTGGACATCTAGGTTGCTTCCATGTCCTAGCTATTATAAACAGTGCTGCGATGACCATTGGGGTACATGTATCTCTTTCAATTCTGGTTTCCTTGGTGTGTATGCCCAGCAGTGGGATTGCTGGGTCATAAGGCAGTTCTATTTCCAGTTTTTTAAGGAATCTCCATACTGTTATTCATAGTGGCTGTACTAGTTTGCATTCCCACAACAGTGTAAGAGGGTTTTAAAGATGGTAATGATAACCCTGTATGTGAGACAGCAAAAGAGACACAGATGTATAGAACAATCTTTTGGACTCTGTGGGAGAGGGAGAGGGTGGGATGATTTAGGAGAATGTCATTGAAACATGTATAATATCATATAAGAAACGAATTGCCAGTCTAGGTTCGATGCAGGATACAGGATGCTTGGGGCTGGTGCACTGGGATGACCCAGAGGGATGGTATAGGGAGGGAGATGGGAGGGGTGTTCAGGATTGGGAACACGTGTATAACTGTGGCAGATTCATGTTGATGTATGGCAAAACCAATACAATATTGTAAAGTAAAAAAAATAAAACAAATGTTAACTTTTAATGAATTTTAGTGAATCATATTGAAAATTCAATTTCTATATCAAAATTCTATATGAATTCTCAATATGAATGTACTTTTGCTGAAACATACAATGGGAGAGAGCATAGAATTTGGATTTGAAGGATGTGCTTTGTGTTCTCATGTCTTCTCTTAGCAGTTTTGTCAATTTGCACAGAGCATTTAACTGCCCAGAGCTGCCTCATTTTCCTTAACTACAGGACACAAATGATGAGTAAATCTACCTTGAGGATTGTTGTGAGAGTTAAACGATCAGGGTATAAAAACATTTCATAAGTTGTAAAATGCCTTCTGAACATGGATTGTTCTTTTACTATCATCCTTAAATAACTTAGGGCTTCCCTTGTGGCTCAGGTGGTAAGCAATGCAGGAGACCTGGGTTTGATCCCTGGGTTGAGAAGATCCCCTGGAGAAGGGAAAGGCTACCTACTACAGTATTCTGGCCTGGAGAATTCCATGGACTGTATAGGCTATGGGGTTGCAAAGAGTCAGACATGACTGAGCAAATTTCACTTTTCACTTTAAATAACTTAAGCATTTCTTTTGTTTTTAAACTGTGCTATTGTTTAGTAAATCTCATTTTAAAAATTTAAAAAGGAAATGTGACAATCTAGTATGTCCCTACCTGGCTTCCATTCAGTAGAACACTCATTCATGCATGTGAAACTCAAGGGAGCTATTATAACAGGGTGTTTTCTTGCTTATTGGGATCTGATAAAATTCTGGAAAATTGTTCTAAAGGAGAGAGGTTGGAGCAGAATTTTTTTAATGAATAAAAGGAATTTTTCCTCAGCAGATTCATATTGACTTGTAATAAATCTTCTCTGGAAGTTTTCTGGATGGTTCAATCATTGCCTTTACAAATGTGAGGGACACTGGAGATTGTCCAGCTAGAATCCAAGAAGCTTCCCAGACCTAAGCCATGTTGCCTTTGCCAGCTCTCCTTCTTAATCTCCCTCTCCTGTTTACCCATTTCCCTTCCTTTCCTTTGGGTTATCTTGCTTACCAGGCTCTCTCTTCTCTTTGATTTTCCCCTTGAGAAGTTTCTGAAACTTTCTCCTACAAGGCATAAATCCTTCCTCTGTTGCAGGTGTTCTGACAGCCCCTCAAAAGTAGATTTCTTGCCTTTGTTCTGGAGATACCAGCATGTCACTCAGGGTATCAGGGTGCCCTGTGAGCTGTGGCCAGTCAATCTACTCATCCCCCTGTCTATGCATCTTCATCGGTTTCCTCTACAAAAAGCTCCCTATGGCTGCCATATGACATTAGCACAAAGTTGGTGGCTTAAAACAGCAGAACTTTTTTTTTTTCTCACAGTTATGGGGGCCAGAAGTCTGAATTCAGGGTGTCAGCAGAGCTGCACTCCCTGCAAAGGCTCCAAGAGAGAATCCTTCCTTGACTCTTCCATTTAGGTGGCTCCAAGGTGTTCCTTGGTTTGTGGCTGCATCACTCTAAGTTCTGCCTTTGTCTTCACATGGCCTTCCCTCTTATCCCTGTCTCTCTCCTCTGTGTATCTCTTGTAAGGACACTTGCCAATGGATATAGGGCCTACTGGATAATTAAGGATGATCTCATCTCAGGATCCTTAATTACACCTGCAGAACTATTTTTTCCAAATAAGGTCTCATTAACAGGTTTCCAGGAGGACTGCAGTCCTTGGATTGCGAAGAGTCAGAAAAGACTAAGTAACTAATACTTCTAACAGGTTTCTAGGTTAGGACATAGATGGGCCTTTTGAAGGACCACACCTCAACCAATCAGAGAATGATCTTGCTATACTTCATAGAGTTGGTAACACAAGTATATCAAGCCCTTAGCACTTAACGCCAAATGGGTGCTCAGGCCATGGTGAGTGTGGGTGGAGGAGTAGGGTGTCAGGAAATGGAACCAGTGTGCTTATAGTTTATACAGCTTTCTGAAGAAGTTTTACCACAAAATGAGGACAGGAAAGCACCAAGTGATTAAAAAAAAACAAAACAGTGAACCCAGCCCAAATGGTGTAAAAGTTCCCAGGAAAGATTTGCAGAGACTGAGTGCTGTAGGGCTATGAGCTTGAGGGACGGGAGGTGCACACTGAGGCTGAGCCTCTAGGGCAGGAACGGCTCTAGCCGAGATTCCCAGGCCCTTGTGTAGCTGGTGCACAGGCCGTGTCTCCTGACCTTGCCAGGGACTGCAGTGCTGGGTATTTGATGAGAAGAGGCAAGAATTAGATTCTCTTGAACTGTGATGAGTGAGTCTGGTTAACACTGAGCACAAGGGCTTTAAAGATTTCTCTGGGATACTCTCTCAGACAACTGTCTCCCACAGGGCAGAGCCCAGGCTCTGTGCTGGCAGCTGCAGGGTCTGCTAATTATAATATGGCTTGGGAGAGAGCCTGGAACCCTCTGAGATGAAAAGATGCTACAGTTTACTTTGAAATTCCTTGGTTAGGTGAAGAAATGAGAGCGTAACTACCTTCCCCCAAAGCCAGAGTCCAAATGTCACCTGGCTGGGGGACCAAGTATTGTGCCCCAAGTCCCTGCTGGGTTATGCCCCAGCATCCAGGGTTGCAGTGAAAGGTGCATAGGAAGGTGATAGGTGGAGACGGTTGGAAGCTCTCAGTCAGGGCACTTGAACAGGGGTGGTGATTATTAAGACTGCAGCTCAGACCTGGAGGCCACTAGAAGGTTGGAGGAGTGCAGCCTGCGAGAAACCTGAGTTGCTGGGCAACTTCCTTGTCTGAACACATGGGGTCTCATCTAAGTACCTGGAGCAGAGCCAAAAACGAGTCATAATTATTTCCACCATTGTTACCATCCTTTCCCCTACTTATCCCATTTCTCTGGACTTAAAAGTGAAACTCATCTCTTTTTTTATCTCTGGGACCTGTTCTCATTCTCATATACTGTGTTACAAGTTCAAGCTATTACATCTCTGTCCTTTCCCCTGTGAGTCCCCTTCCTAAGTCTCCTTCTTTGAGAACCTGTCTGGAGTCCCAGCTGAGCACCAGAGGTGACTGGAGAAGGACTGGTAATGAAAGTATCTGTGGTTAGAGATTTAATTGAAATCCCCCCAGATGTGGCCCCATCGGTGTCTCCTGTGCATTATTAACTTGGGGTGATAAATGAGGAGGCCAAGTATTTTCATCTTTCCCTGAAGATGTGGCTCTTACAGATGTGGTATCATTGGGAGTTCTTCCCCATAGGTGGAACTTCAGCACGTCATTGCTAGTCTGGGAATCCAGATTTCCCCAATCAATGGGTACTTCAAAAATAAAAAGTTCCAAAACTTAGGAATTATTTATAAACTTCTGAGGGATTTATAGTATAATTATTAAGGAAGGAAGAAAGTCTTTATACAGGACACCTAATTGTTCTTGTGAGAAAAACATTCTTGTGTGTACAGCAGGGAATTGAGATATTTACCTTCTGATGTTACACAAGAATGTGTAGACTTTATATCAAATAAATTTCATTTTCTTAAAAAAAAAAGGAAAGAGGAGAGGAAGAGAAAGAGGAGGCATCAGATAAGCAGTTGCAAAATCTTGAAAGAGATTAATGGTCAGGATTTTTCCATTTGCTTCCTCTTTCTTTCATTTTCCATGACAGGATTTTATTCCCCGGAATATATGGAAGAGTCAGATAGTTTCAGAGCTGAATGGAAGATCCTTTAGTAATTGCCACTCTGTCTAACAAATGAAGAAACTGATTCCATCCTGAAAAATGAGTTGATGTGAGGGCAGAGGCACAAACATGGGTCCCCAGAGCCAGAAGCAGGGCTCCCTGCAGGCTGTCCTTCCACCACCCTCCACCCTCCATCCTCCCTTTGGCCCGTCTCACTGCTTTTCTCTTCCTTTCTCAAGGATTCCAACAACCTGGTGTGCCTGGCTCCCTGCTGCTCAGGATTGGCCCCCTGACCTCAGCACAGCAGCTTCCTCCCCACTCAGCCTCTGTCCATGACAATGGCTTGGTTTAAGTTCTGCTAGCATACAGGGCTGTCTGACATTTTTCTTTGCCATTTTTTCTGCATTGCCTACATCTCCTCTTGGAATGTCAGCTGTGAGCCAACATACTGTATTCCTAGCATTGAATAGTGTCTGGCTCATGGAAATCCCCCAACAAAAGAATGGATGAAGAAGTTGTGTTATATATACAAAATGGAATATTACTCAGCCAGAAAAAGGAACACATTTGAGTCAGTTTTAATGAGGTGGATGAACCTAGAAACGATTATACAGAGTGAAGTGAGTCAGAAAGAGAAAGATAAATACTGTATTCTAACTAAAGCGACTTAACAGCAGCAGCAGCAGCAGCAACACATATATACAGAATCTAGAAAAATGGTACTGAAGAATTTATTTACATAGCAACAGTGGAGAAATAGACTTAGAGAACAGACTTATGGACATAGGGAGAGAGGAGGAGAGGGTGAGATGTATGGAAAGAATAACATAGAAACTTACATTACCATATGTGAAATAGATAGCCCACAGGAATTTGCTATATGGCTCAGGAAACTCAAACAGGGCCTCTGTATCAACCTAGAGGGGTGCGATGGGGGTGAGGTGGAAGGGAGTTTCAAAAGGGAGGGAATATATGTATACCTATGGCTGATTCATGTTGAGGTTTGACAGAAAATAGCAAAATTCTGTAAAGCAATTATCCTTCAATGGAAACATTTTTTAAAAGCAACATTAAAATAGAATGAACCAGACAGAGGACCAATGGGCAGATTTTTTGGGTGATCACATTGTCAGAAAGGGGTATAGAAAGGGGTGGAATTATGGTCTAGATCATCACTGTCTGATAGACATAAAGAATACAAGCCACAATTTAATATTTTCCAATAGCCATATTAGAAAAACATGGGTAGAAATAGGTGAAATTAATTTCAGGTGGCTCAGAGGTTAAAGCGTCTGCCTCCAATGCAGGAGACTTGGGTTCGATCCCTGGGTCGGGAAGATCCCCTGGAGAAGGAAATGGCAATCCACTCCAGTATTCTTGCCTGGAGAATCCCATGGACAGAATAGCCTAGTAGGTTACAGTCCACGGGGTCGCAAAGAGTTGGACATGACTGAGTGACTTCACCTGAATGTATTGAAAGCATTTCCCCTAAAGTCAGGAACAAGACAAGGGTGCCCACTTTCACTGCTACTATTCAACATAGTTCTGAAAGTTTTGGCCACAGCAATCAGAGCAGAAAAAGAAATAAAAGGAATCCAAATTGGAAAAGAAGAAGTAAAACTCTCACTGTTTGCAGATGACATGAACCTCTACATAGAAAACCCTAAAGACTCCACCAGAAAATTACTAGAGCTAATCAATGAATATAGTAAAGTTGCAGGATATAAAATCAACACACAGAAATCCCTTGCATTCCTATACACTAATAATGAGAAGTAGAAAAAGAAATTAAGGAAACAATTCCATTCACCATTGCAACAAAAGAATAAAATACTTAGGAATATATCTACCAAAAGAAACTAAAGACCTATATATAGAAAACTATAAAACGCTGATGAAAGAAATCAAAGAGGACACTAATAGATGGAGAAATATGCCATGTTCATGGATCAAAAGATCAATATAGTGAAAATGAGTATACTACCCAAAGCAATCTACAGATTCAATGCACTCCCTATCAAGCTACCAGCGGTATTTTTCACAGAACTAGAAATAAGTTCAAGATTTGTTTGGAAATACAAAAAACCTCGAATAGCCAAAGCAATCTTGAAAAAGAAGAATGGAACTGGAGGAATCAACCTGCCTGACTTCAGGCT
>SJXQ01003854.1:40214-61985 GCA_006408695.1 Aepyceros melampus | reverse complement strand
ATTTAAAATATTCTTATTTAAACATGTAATCAATATTTTAAAAATTATTAGCAACACATTTTGCTTCTTTCTTTCACACCAGGTCTTTGAAATCCCATATATAATTTGCACTTATACTACATCTCAATGTGGACATTGAATTTTTATCAGAAATACTTGATTGGCACCACTTAGATTTCATAAAACATATAGTTGAAGAATTAGATTCACATAAATTTTTTTCTAGCACTTGAATTTGATATCAGTTTTTAAGTTTAGTTAGAAATGAATAAAATTTAAAAACTCAGTTCCTCAGCCACTAGCAGCATTTCAAGCACTAGGTGCCACCTGTGGCTGCACGAGGATGTATTACTGGCACCTCAGTGTTGGTTTTGATGTTCCTCTGCCCTTCATGCCCTCCATCTGCCCCGAGAGCCTGGTGGGCAGGACGCACTGAGGCAGAATACCAGGGCCTTGGCCATGATAGATGACTGTGCCTCTAGCCCACCCATCTTTGGGCATTATGCTAAGAGGTAGTAGTTGGTAAATCCTGTTAAGTAAAGTGGTTTTATTTTGAGTTGTTTTAGAAGAAGGGCAAGATCAGGGATTCTCACACTGCCTACAGAGACTGTATAGTCCAGGGATGAATCAAAGCACACATTGGAGCCTCTCTTGCAGTGGTGGCATCAGGCTCAGGGCTTAGAAAACACAGAGAGCATCACACAGAGCAGAGGGCCTGACCCTTGAGAAACCTGCTTGCATGGCTCTGACTGGGTGAGCACAGAGGCATTGAGAGTTTCTGTCCAGGAAGCCTTCTTCCTCGGATCCTCTGCACGTCCTGAACATCCCTCTCGTGAAGCATGTTTTGAGATCTGCAGCCCCTCTGTGTACATCTCATCCTGACCTCTGCTGTAGTCCAGGTCAGGCAGCACTGTGTCTCCCTCAGTCCCTGAGGAGCTTAATGATGCAGGGGGCAGACATGCTATTTCTCACAGCTTTCTTACACTTGTCTGGGAGGCCTGGGTATCATGCCATGAGCTGACTCTACCAGCAGTCCCAAAGGAACTTTCATGGTGCATGCATCCCTTAGGAGAACAAGGGTGAGTGTTGTATTGTGAAACATCAGATGTCACAAGCTTCTGTCATAGATCGAAGTTAATTACCAAGTGCTAATTGAGGTACACAGAGCATAGATGCCCAGACAGGCAAGGGGCCTGATGAGTAGACAAAGACTAAAGTTTGTCTTGTGGGAAACTATCTCACAGAAATTCTTAAGTCATAAACAATTTGCAGGTAGAGCTCTTCACAAATGAATGAGCTACCAAGAATGGAATTTTTATTAGACATCCCTACTTTAACCCCCTCTCTACAGCCCTTAGGTGGATCATTTGATATCCTCCTATTTTCATTATCTTCCAGTTCACTTTCACAAAGGACCAGTGCCTAGCACTAGGAATGGAAAAATGTACACACTTCCTTCCATCAGCTCCAGGCGAGTAGAGAGAGAGGCTTCGAAAGAAACCTAAGAGTACAAACATGGGTTCATCATGATCAGACAGAGCGCCAGCTGCATGTATGGTTCTGGGAAAAATTCTGTGAATACAGAGATATATAAGACATAATCTACTAACCAGAAGCTTGTAGTGTAATCAAGAAGACAAGTATGGAAGATGAAAATATTATGTTTTAGAATATAATAAGAAGCCACAGGTCAAGCCATGTTCTTAAGTCCAGCTTAATAGTAATGAAGATGACATTTTGATTCAATTTCTGAGTCCCCTGTGTGTGTTTTAGTGGCTCCAGACTTGGAGCCAGGCAGCGATTAGTCCCTGAGACCAGCACTACAACCAAAGGAGACCAGTGGAAACCAGCCATTTGTACTTCACAAAGTGTTTTCTCATCTGGTGTGCCTTTCATCATCCTGACAACCCTGTTGAGGGGCATGATTTTTATCACATTACCACAAAAAAAAAAAAAAAAAAGGAAACCCAAAGAAGCTAAGTGTTGTAATTAAGATCCTACAAGGTCCTACAACTTGGACCCAGGTCTTTTCTTGCTCCAAGTCCTATATCTTACCCACAGTCTCCATGTTTTATCTAAGCCACAGTCATTGTACTAGGAATACTGTACAACTCACTGAGGACAGTTGTGCCATCTGATTGTGTGTTTTCTTCTAGTTTTTCAACTTGAGTCAATGAAATCCTCCAGCCTTTGCCTTGCAATATGCCTCATTTTGTTTTAGCAGATTTGGTAGTTGGTCTTTTTGTCACCCATCCTCTGCCCCTAGTCTGTTTAAAGAAATAAAGTAAACAGTAGCAGGGTAAAGATACTGGCTCCCAGATATTGGCTAGATTATATTTGGGAAAATAAATGTTGTAACCCATCAAGGCAGTGGGCCATTCCTTTCATAATCCAATGAATCTAGAGTTCACTTAGCTTCATTATTTCTTAGTTAGCAAACTCTGCGTGTGCCATCCTTATGGCTGTATTTTTAGAAGCCTTAGATTATTATAACAACTGAGAAAAAGGATGGAAAAAGAAATCTGGCTCCCAATATACATTCACTTAATTGTTTCTTGAATTAGACATGTCTTCATCCAGCCCTCATAGGATACTGCACCCTTCCTTGTGTAGTTGCCGATAGGGCTACGAACTGATGAGAGGTATTTCAGGGTACTGCAGGTCTTCCTCCTCATCATCCAGTTGTTTATTCTGGGTACCAGCTAGACCTGGGAGGACTGAGGTGAAAATGTTTTATAGGAAGAGTGCGTTACAGTGACATGACATCTCCCGTGAGGTGCCAAGTGAAACATGAACAATTTGTGTTGAGTCTGATATTCTAGGCATGGCACTTAAGCCTCATTCAAGCTGATGTGATAAGAGGAAGAGACTGTAATGGAACAGCCCCATCGTGCACTGAAGAATGACAAGAGACTCAAGAAGTGAATAAATGCGGCAAGCTATTGGGCTGCATTGGGCTTTCCCCGTGGCTCAGCGGTAACGAATTGGGCAGCAGTGCAATAGCTGCAGTAGAAATGGATTCCATCCTTGGGTCAGGAAGATCACCTGGAGGAAGGCAGAGCAACCCACTCTAGTTTTCTTGCCTGGGAATCCCATGGACAGAGGAGCCTGGTGGGCTCCATAAGGTCACAAAGAGTCAGGCATGACTGAAGTGACTTAGCAGCAGCATTGGGCTACATCAGAGCAGCTGAGGGCAGGGAATGTTAGCCCTTAAACAGTTTCTCTCACATTGTGGTTGATTATAGATAAGTTCTGAAGGGGCTCTATGGGGGAAACCAGAGTAGGGAATACTCTGAGCATGAAGGATGGGAACTGACATTCCACTGCCACCTCCTGAGTCTACAGCAGCATCGGCCCCCGCTGCCTTGCTGCTGTCCTGAGGGCCTCACCTGCATGCTCCTCGTCCTTTAAGCTCCCGTCAGCATCTTCCCCTAGGGAACTGGATTCTATTTTTCATAAGTTCTCAGCACTGAGGGCCTGCCCAAACAGACTGGTCAGCCAGCACTGTGAGAGGGAAACCAACTTGGCCTGGGATCTCTGGATGTTCCTGAACCCCACAGCTGAGCTCCTGTGGCCTGTCCAGGGTAAGGCCAGGTAGGACATGTCCATGTTGTCAATAGCAACACTGTCTGTAGCTGCTTGGTTTTTTCCAGCTCTACCTCCTGCTGGGTCTTGGCTTTTCTTTCATATCCTCACTAGTTCATCACTGAGCGGCTACCATGCATCACCACCAAGCCCATCCAACATAGCTCTTTTTCCTTTAGCATTTATATATTTCAAGAGAAAAAATACAAGATATGGTTGGGGACCAGTGAAATAATCTGTTCTGCCTTTTGTTTCCCCAAAGGAAGGGTGATACAGTCCAGTGAGGAGAAGGCAGATGATAAAAATATTGTGAAGAAGCTTAGAATCCCAGAGTAATAAAGAATGAAGAAATGCAGATAGCAGAGTACAAGGAATTAGAGTTATTATGAAGATATAAGGAAATGAGTTCAGGCTAGGAAAAGAGATGAGAAAGAAGAAAAATAGGAGACAGAAAATTAGAATTGAGAGGATGAAGAAATTTTTTAAGCAACCCCTAATCCTGCAGTTGCAGTCATAATGATGTGACAGTTTAAAGTCTTTATATTTTATTTGCTCTTTAATACAATTTTCATAGGTAAAAGTTCCTAAAAGCCCAGCAATGCTACTGTGAAAATCCCATTAATTTGCAAGTATCTTGCAAAATTCTATTGTTTAGTTATTAGGCCTGTCCACTTACTAACTGTGCAAATGGACTGTTAAGGTGAATTTCAACAGAAGTTTTGAGGGAGTGAGTGTATCAAAAGCCAAAGAGGTGCTAAGAAATGGCAGAAGAAAATAAAAAGCCTAAAGTGAATCAAGTGGGCACCAAGCTGCTGATTTAATAACAAAGTGCATTACATTTGTTGAGTCTAAAAGTCAAAACACTATGTATCTGCTCATTTTACTGAATTATTTATATCAATAAAACATAATCAACAAAAGAGCCAGACGTTAGTGATGAGTTTTCAGGTTCTTTGGAGACTCCTACAATAGTGACATCAACTATAGATGCTTAATCATTGCCATGGCTACCTAGATGCCCCTAAAATAACCCTGATCATCTTTATTCTATAACTGATGACATTTCAGAAGTGTGTTTATCTGACCAGGAACACAGTTATAGGAAGCACCATCATTTTAAATTAATTTTGTAGTGATTGATTTTCTCCACATTAAGGAATAATGATATTTAAAATTTTTTAATGAATTAATTTATTTTAATTGGAGGATTAAATTAATTTACTACATTGTGGTGGTTTTTGGCATACATTGACATGAATCAGCCATGGGTGTACATGTGTCCCACATCTCAAACTCCCCTACCACCTCCCTCCCCATCCCATCCCTCTGAGTTGTCCCAGTGCACTGGCTTTGAGTGCCCTGATTCATGCATTGACCTTGGACTGGTTATCTATTTCATATATGGTAATATACATGTTTCAATGCTATTCTCTCAAATCATCCCACCCTCGCCTTCTCCCACAGAGTCCAAAAGTCTGTTCTTTATATCTGTGCCTCTTTTGCTGTCTTGCGTATAGGGTTGTCATTACCACCTTTCTAAATTCCAATGTATGCATTAATATGGGCTTCCCTGGTGGCTCAGAGGTTAAAGTGTCTGCCTCCAATGCGGGAGACCCGGGTTCGATCCCTGGGCTGGGAAGATCCTCTGGAGAAGGAAATGGCAATCCACTCCAGTATTCTTGCCTGGAGAATCTCATGGACTGAGAAGCCTAGTAGGTTACAGTCCACGGGGTCGCAAAGAGTCGGACACGACTGAGCGACTTCACCACCACCACCACCACCACCATGCATTAATATACTGTATTGGTGTTTTTCTTTCTGACTTACTTCACTCTGTATGTAGGCTCCAGTTTCAGCTGCCTCACTAGAACTGATTCAAATATGTTCTTTTTAATAGCTGAGTAATACTCCATTGTGTATACGTACCATAACTCTCTTATCCATTTGTCTGCTGATGGACATCTAGGTTGCTTCCATGTCCTAGCTATTGTAAACAGTGCTGCGATGAACACTGGGGTACACGTGGCTCTTTCAATTCTGGTTTCCTCGGGGTGTACCCAGCAGTGGGATTGCTGGGTCGATTGGCAGTTCTATTTCCAGCTTTTAAATTCTTTGAACAGTATATCAAAGTGATATGTGTACAGTAGGAAACTTTTTAAAAAGAAAAGAAATTTTATTTTATCAAAAAATGCAGTTGCATATATTCTCCGAGCCTTATTAAAATATAATTCACATATAACTGTGTAAGTTTAAGGTGTACAATGTGTTAATTTGATACACTTACATATTCCAAAATGATTACCACCCGTTGACTTTAAAAACTGCACAATGTAAGAATTGCAAGTTAAGTTTTATTTGGGGCAATATGAGGACTGCAGCCCAGGAGCCAGCACATCAAATAGCTCTGAGAAACTGCTACAAAGAAGTAAGGGGGAAGGACAGTATATCTGTGATTTTGGTAAAGGGCAAGTACATACAATCAAACACATTTTTTAGAAAGTTCCTGCTGGTCTTGTGAAGCTTCTGCTAGTCATGGGAAATAGTCATCACCCTGAAGGATTTAGTGCTTTTTAGTTATGAGGACATACAAGAACTGAGCTCGTAAAATCAGCACCTGAGAATACCTTAACTATCTGAAGACCTGTCCTGCCAGTTTTCCCAGAGCACAGAGTACCTCATTTTTGCTCTCCACCCTCCTGAACTCCTTTAGGAAGTATTGGAGGTGAGCAGTTTCAGCAGCACATGATTTAATCCTTGTGGAGATAAACGGCAAGCACCCATAGCCAGTGCCAATTTGTGGTTCACATACCATAGTATTATCATGAATAATGCTATTCACAGTTTATCTTTGTAAGTAATGCTGCAATGAACGTGGCAATGCGGGTCTCTCTTTGAGGTCCTCACTTTATTTCCTTTGGATATGCCCAGGAGTGGGATTGCTGGATCATATGGTAATTCTGTTTTTAATTCTCTGAAGAGCCTCCATTCTGTTTTCCACAGTGGCTGCACCAATACTTATATCCTCACCAACAATGCCCAAGGGTTCCCTTTTCCCCATATCCTAGCCAGTACTTGTTCTTTCTTGTGTTTTTGATGATAGCCATGCTTCCCTGGTAGCTCAGTTGGTACAGAATCCACCTGCAATGCAGGAGACCCTGGTTCGATTTCTAGGTTGGGAGGATACACTGGAGAAGGGAAAGGCTACCCACTCCAGTTTTCTGGCCTGGAGAATTTCATGGCCTGTACAGTCCATGAGGTCACAAAGAGTTAGACACGGCTAAGCAACTTTTACTTTCACATATTCTAATTGGTGTGAGTGATATCTTCCTATGGTTTTGGTTGGCATTTCCCTGATGATGAGTAATGTTGAACATCTTTTCATGTCTCTGCTGGACATCTTTTTATGTACCTCCTGACCATTTGTAGTTCTTTGAAAAAATGTCCGTTCAATTCCTCTCCCTATGTTTTTTTCCTCTGCCTATGTTTTACTCAGATTGCTTGGTGGTGTTTATGTTTTTTGTTTCATTTGTTTTTTGCCATGGATTTATTAATATTTGAATTCTTTATGTATTTTGAATATTAACCCCTTATAGATATATATGATTTGCAAATATTTTCTCAAATTTTGTTGTGGTTTTCTTTACTGTGCAGAAGCTTTTTGGTTTGATCTAGTCCTACTTGTTTATTTTTGCTTTTGTTACCTTCACTTTTGGTACAAATAATTTTAAAAAGTCATTTCCAAGACTGGTATCAAAAATCTTTTTCCCTATGTTTTCTTCTAGGAGTTTGATGATTTCATGTCTTATGTTCAAGTCTTTAATTTATTTTGAGTTGATTCTTGTATATGGTGTAGGATAGTAGTTATACACATTTTTTTAAATGTGTATTTTTAAACTTCAAAAAGTATGCTTCCTTGGGGTATCAGATAATTATTATTATCTCTACCTGTAGGGGTGAAGTGACTTTAAAAAAATTCTCTATTCTCTCAACTCTAATTTGTCCCCTGCTTTTCTTCTTTCTTCTGTCATCTCACAAATCATAATTCTTTGGCACTGAGCCAGTTGCCTAAAATCATAATGTATCACAGCAACAAGAATCCATTGGATTTTGTTTGTTTGTTTTACTTTATAAGAGGTCTAGTCTGACTTGTATACTTCTGCTGGCATACCCAGTGGGTGGGTCAGTGAGGTTCCCTAGGATCTGAGTCAGTCCATAGCCAGCCATTCTGTGACTCAAACAGGCACTGGAAGAGATTAATAGTCAGGTAGCCAGGCTCTGTGCTAGATCCTGGATGTATTCCTTAAAAGCAAGTTCAGTCACTCAATCATGTCCAATTGTTTGTGACCCCATGGACTGCAGCAACTAGGCTTCCCTGTCCATCACCAATTCCAGAGCTTGTTTGAGCTAATGTCCATCGAGTTGGTAATGCCATCCAACCATCTCATCCTCTGTCATCCCCTTATCCTTCTGCCTTCAATCTTTCCCAACATCAGGGTCTTTTCCAGTGAGTTAGTTCTTTGCATCAGTTGGCCAAAGTATTGGAGATTCAACTTCAGCTCAGTCCTTCCAATGAATATTCAGGACTGATTTCCTTTAGGATTGACTGGTTTGACTCCTTGCAGTCCAAGGAACTCTCAAGAATCTTCTCTAACACCACAGTTCAAAATCAATTCTTCAGCGCTCAGCTTTCTTTATGGTCCAGCTCTCACATCCATATGACTACTGGAGAAACCAGAGCTTTGACCAGATGGACCTTTGTTGGCAAAATCATGCCTTTGCTTTTTAATATACTGTCTAGGTTGGTCATAGCTTTTTCTTCCAAGGAGCAAGTGTCTTAATTTCAAGACTGCAGTCACCATCTGCAGTGATTTTTGGTACCCAAGAAAATAAAATCTGTCACTGTTTCCATTGTTTCCCCATCTATTTGTCATGAAGTGATGAGACCAGATGCCATGATCTTTGTTTTTTGAATGTTGAATTTTAAGCCAGCTTTTTCAATCTCCTCTTTCACTTTCATCAAGAGGCTCTTTAGTTCCTCTTCACTTTCTGCCATAAGGGTGGTGTCATCTGCATATCTGAGGTTATTAATATTTCTCCCAGCAATTGATTCCAGCTTGTGCTTCATTCAGACCAGCATTTTGCATGATGTACTGTATTTAAGTTAAATTAGCAGGGAGATAATATATAGGCTTGACATACTCCTTTCCCATTAAAAGGCAAACAAAATATCAAAAATCTTATGCTCCCTAAGAGAGTCAAATGAAAGTCACCCTTTCTCAGAACAAATTTTCTTTGACATTCACTAAGCACTTGTTATGATGGCACTGTAGAGGATATAACCTAATGAAGACAGGGTCTCTTCTCTTTAAAGGAATTTTATACAGCCAACCAACCAACCAATAGTGATTGTTTTAATCAGTGTAGGTTTTCTGCTGTAGCAAACAACTCCAAGATCATAATGACCTAGCCCAGTGAAAATTTGTCTTTCATTTACTCGAAGTTCCCAAGTAGATGTTTCTGGTTGGGTGGCTTTCCTCCAAGCTTTGATCAGGAACCCAGTTTTTTCCATCTCATGATCCCATTATCTTCATTGCTGGCCTCCAAGACCATCACAGATGGGAGATAGATATTGTCATATGTCCTCTCTGACTAGAGGTAATACACATGAATTTCTGTTCCTATCCCATTAGCTTGATTTAGTCAGATGGCCCCATCTAGATGCAAGGGGACTGGAAAACGCTTGCAGCCACTTCCCAGAAACCAGTATACACTGTGGGAGGGAAACACGAGTCTTGGGTAGCCAACTAGGCACCTCTGTTTCTGGCTCTACACTTAAAACTCGAGGTGGAAAGTTAACTAATGAAACAAGACAACCTGTCAAGCACTCGAGTCTTCTGACAGCCTGTAATATTGAGTAAAATAAAGGCCATAAGCATGGGTTTGAGAAATAATTAGTTCTAACCCCTGTTGCTATATAACTCCAGCAGCACTGTTTCATAGCAGTTTTCTGTTATGGAGTACTGTTACCATCACTGCCATCATCTGTTGATGTGAGTGCCCTTGAAATAAATGAGTGAGTGACCAGAACCACATTAATTTCAGGTTTTGATAGCTTCTTGGGAGTAAATATTGCTGTTCACAGATTGAGAAGGATGAAAGGAAAGTAAAACATGATTCATTTCAGCTCCCTGTTATGGTAGTATTAAAAAAGCTGAAAAAGTCTGGGTATGTGAGGTGAATGGAAACAGGGCCATTATCTAAGGTTATTCAGGCTGTGAAGTGCACAGCAGTAGGGGCACCATTCACATGCAGACTGTGTTAATGTCCTGGAATTATATGGCTTTCTTGTAAAAAGGGCTGAAAGAAAATTTTAGCAGTGGGATAGTAAGGAAAAATACTGTTTTAAACACAGTTTATGATGCTTTAACTTAAATTTCACGTTGGGATCCAGCAGATACTTTCCTTTTAGTTTTTTCTGACATAAGTTCTGTTTTTTCTCAAAATAGTATATAAGGAAATCTTGTTTCATAAGCAGATAATTCATGTTTCTCTGAAGAAATGGAAAGTAAAATCAAGAGGAAGAGAGTTGAGAATATGATGAAAGATAGAGAAACAGAAGATGGAAGGATCAAGGAGCTGTGACGTTTGAGTGGATAGGAGACCTCTCTGAGCCTCTGATCACCCATCTGTGAAATGATGCTTAAATTAGGAAGTATCCAACACCATGTCTGTGTACAATGTTCAAACATAGAATGTAAAGCAATCTATTGCAGAGGTTTCTGTCTTACCTGACAAATACCACATAAAACAAGACGGGTAGTTCTATGACAGAAACATTGGTCTGTGAGTCAGAAAAGCTGGATTCTAATGCTGGCTCAGCTACTAATACAGCCTCAAAGTCAGTTATTTCCTCGTCCTGAGTGAGCCTCAGTTAACCTATTCCTGAGTGTCAGTTTCCCCATTCCTGAATCTGTTTATCCACCTATAAAAAGAACATCTAAAAGAGAACATCCAGTGCTCTAGAAGGTTGTTCCTACTCTTAATATTCTCTGATTCTAGAATTTAAACATGATGGATGTTTTTGCCCTAAAACAAAGAAAAAGATCTGAGTGTCATAGGATCTCCGCACTAGAGTCAGACTTCATGGCAGTTCACCAAGGAAGAAACATAACTGCATATGTAGTCTTTCACCTAGTTCATCCCGTGTGTTACAGCTGATTAAACATGAGCTAAGCTATTTACCTCTTCAGATGTGATTCAATATATATAAAAAACTAAAACACATGCCACCCTTCTGATAGGCTTTTTGAATCATAAATCTACCTGTAGGAAGATTTCTTTTGCCAGTGGTCAATTTAATTTCATCTGTTTTCATTATTTACCAAGCCTCTGTTGATTGGCTAATAGTCATCTTCAAAAATATGTTTGGTATATTTGAAATTTGCTAGGAGAATAGATCTTAAATGTTCTCACCACCAAGTAAAAAAGGTAACTGTTTGAGGTGATGAATGGGTTAATTAACTTGACTGTGGTGGTTATTTCACACTTTATCAAAACGTCACAGTGTATAATGTAAATACATACAATTTCTGTATGTCAGTCATAGCTCAGCACAGCCAGGGAAAAAACAAAAAGCATCTCCTGTGCATATTGAGCTTTTGTAGTCACTGTGAGTTTTAAGAAAAGAAAAAGATAATAGGCCTGATCTCATAGAGCTTCTGATTAATCCCAGTAGGTATGGGAAGTAGGTAATTGGAGAGGTAATTTTAAAAACTAAACTGTAAACCTGGCTGCAGCACTACTGTGGGTGCTAAACATGTCATGTAAAGGAACATGAGCCATATTCTGTAAAGGAACATATAAAGCATACTTATTGAGTACTTGTAGGTTGAATAAATGTGCCTAGGAAATATCCACCTGCAACAAAGGCAGCCAGTGAACAAACTTACCAGTCACAGTTACAGCTATTAGTGGAGAAAAATAATAATAACATTAGCCTCTCTTGAGAATTTCTAAACATAGTCCTGCTTTCTTATGGTTAGGATTTTGAAACCACATTACGTATTCTATGGTAACTCTGAAAGGAGATATAAATAAAAGTAATTCCAGTGATAGCACCTTCTGGAAGCTAGCCAGAACAAATGGGAATTCTCTTGGTATGAAAGCATCTTCAACCAAAGGATCTCAGGATAACTATAGATTAAATTTCATGTCTCAATGAAAAGTTTCAAACACATACGGAAGTGAGCTGTGATAGTGGGAGTCAGCAAGAGAGAGAGGGAAGAACACAAAGAGATGGGGGAGGGGGAAAGGGAAGGGGAGAGAGAGCTTGGTTTAGACCTCCAAGAACTTAAGCTGTTGGAATGATCAGATACTGAGTATGAACCATTTAGGATTCTCATAGGGTAGCTCAGTGGTTAAGAATCCACCTGCCAATGCTAGAGACATGGGTTTGATCCCTGGGTTGGGAAGATCCCATGGAGAGGGAAATGGCAACCCACTTCAGTATTCTTGCCTAGGAAATCCCATGGACAGAGGAACCAGGTGGGCTACAGTCCATGGGGTGCAAAGAGTCAGACACGAGTTAGCAACTAAACAAGAGGCTTCTCATTATCTGTCAATATTTAATAAATTACCACAGAATTTAGTGGCATAAAACAACCATTTGTTATGCTTGTGGAGTCTGTGGGTCAGGAATTCGGGTCCTGGGGAAATGGTTTGTGTCCACTCCACATTGTCAGTGTCCATGGCTGGATGGCTGGAGCGCCTCAGCTGCAGTCTGCTGCTGCACTCAGGAAGCTCTTGCACTCACATTTCTGGTGGTTCCTGCTGGCTGTGACTGAGACCTTAGCTGGAGTTGCCAGCCAGGACATCCAAATGTGGCCCCACCTCCTGGCCTGGGCTTCCTCACAGTGTGATGGCTGGTTTCCAGAGCATCTGTGGAGAGAGCCGGGCAGAAGCCATATCAACATTTCTCAGCTAGCCCCAAGACTTGTTGTGTGACTTCCACAGCATTATTTGTCAAGGAAATCACAAAGACTGGCCAGGCTTGAGGGAAAGGAAAAAGACTTCACCTCTTGGTGAGGGTATTCAGGGTTCTGAGGGGGAATTTGGCAGTAGAAATATTGTTGCAGCCATTTTCTAAAAACTGTCAGATTAGGTAAAAATATTTGAACAAATGAGAGAAGAATATAATGAAGGGAGATCATGAGATAATAGACTATTCCAAGTGACCAGTTAAATTTGAAGGAAGAACAAGCTAGAACTTATAGATTTACAAAATACAAGATCCAGTGATCCCACTGCTGGGCATCCACACCAAGGAAACCAGAATTGAAAGAGACACGTGTACCCCAATGTTCATTGTGGCACTGTTTATAATAGCCAGGACATGGAAGCAACCTAGATGTCCATCAGCTGATGAATGGATAAGAAAGCTGTGGTACATACACACAATGGAGTATTACTCAGCTATTAAAAAGAATACATTTGAATCAGTTCTAATGAGGTGGATGACGCTGGAGCCAATTATACAGAGTGAAGTAAGCCAGAAAGAAAAACACCAATACAGTATACTTACACATATATATGGAATTTAGAATGAGGGTAATGATAAACCTGTACGCAAGACAGCAAAAGAGACACAGATGTATAGAACGGCCTTTTGGACTCTGTGGGAGAGGGAGAGGGTGGGATGGGTTGGCAGAGTGGCAGTGTAACATGTGTGATATCATAAGTGAAACGAATCGCCAGTCCAGGTTTGATGCAGGATGCAGGATGCTTGGGACTGATGCACGGGGATAATCCAGAGAGAGGGTGTGGGGCGGGAGGGGGGAGGTGGGGATCGGGATTGGGAGTTCATGTACACTCGTGGCTGATTCATGTCGATGTGTAGCAAAACGAATACAGTATTGTAATATCATAAGTGAAACGAATCGCCAGTCCAGGTTTGATGCAGGATGCAGGATGCTTGGGACTGATGCACGGGGATAATCCAGAGAGAGGGTGTGGGGCGGGAGGGGGGAGGTGGGGGTCGGGATTGGGAGTTCATGTGCACTCGTGGCTGATTCATGTTGATGTGTAGCAAAACGAATACAGTATTGTAAAGCAAAACAAACTAAAAAATAAAAATTGATTAAAGAAAAAAAATAATCACTGGAATTTGAAACTCCATAGATAGATTAAATAGCAGATTTAATCTTTTTAAAAGAGTTAATGTACTAGAACATGGAGCTTAAGAAAGTACCTGGAATATGTTATGGAGAAGTAAGAAGGTGAAAAATTTGAAAGTGATTGAGCCATGGAAGGCTGTTTGAGAGGGCCTAATAGCTATAAGGGGGGAGCTCAGGAAGGAAGAATAGAGACAATGAATGGGAAGAAATATTTGAAGACTTAAATTCTCAGAATATTTTCCAGTATATAAGAAAGATGTGAACACTGAGATTCTGAGAGTACTGTGAGTCTGAAGAAAGAGTAAAACGGAATACCAAACCTGGATATATGAACAATGACATTGCCCATAATGAGATAATCTGTCTTTAAATTGAAGGATAATTGCTTTACAATGTTGTGGTGGTCTCTACTGTGCATAAACCTGAATGAGTCATAATTACACACACACATATATATATATATATCCCCCCTCCCTCTTGAACCTCTCTCCTATGCCACCCCTCTAGGTGGTTACAGAGCCCCAGGCGGGCTGCTCTGTGTTATAAAGCAGCTTCCTGCTAGTTATCTGTTTCACACGGGAGTGTATGTATATCAGTGCTACTTTCTCAGTTTGCCCACCTCTCCTACCCCTGCTGTGTCCACAAGTCCTTTCTTTGTGTCTACATCTTCATGCTGCAGTGAACATTGGGGTACATGTGTCTTTTTGAGTTGTGCTTTTTTTAGGGTATATGCAGGCAGAGGAAAAGGTTGCCTATAAAGGAGTAGACTCCATATGACTGTTGGCTTCTCTATAGCCACTACAGCATTCGGGAGGCAGCGAAATAATGTCTTTAAAATGTTGATAGTTGATAACTGTCAACTTAGAATTATGAATCCAGTCAAACCATCTTTAAAGCATGAGAGCAAAATAAAAACATTTTCAGATTTTTTTTAAAATAAAGTATTTCACAGATACTTTCATTTACAAAATTCCTAAAAGATATGCTTCAGGAAGAAGAAAATTTTCCCAGAAGAAAAGTCTTAAATGTAAGAAGGAATAGTCACCAAAGAAATTGGCAAAAATATTCTGCATTAAACATGATGTGTGCACACCAGGTCTCTTCAGTCATGTCTGACTCTGTAGCCTGCCAGGCTCCTCTGTCCATGGGATTCTCCAGACAAGAATAGTGGAATGGCTTGTCTTGGCCTCCTCCAGGGGATCTTTCCAACCCAGGGATTGAACCTGGGTCTCTTGCGGCTCCTGCATTGGCAGGCAAGGTCTTTACCACTGGCAACATCTGGGAAGTCCCATTAAACAGTATAATGTTTAATTTGTCAGGTCAAATGAAAACAAAACTAAACAAATATGCTGGACAATAGTAGCATTTAATTTGGGAGGAGTTGAACAAAATCAAAGTCTTCTAACTCTCTTACCATGTTTGAAAGGAAGAAAAATACATCAGTTAACTTAGGCATTGTCAAGGTAAATAGGCATGGCAAACTTTTAAGAACCCCACTAAAAGAATAGAAATAGGAATCCCCAGTGGTTCAGCAGTAAATAATCCACCTGCAATGCAGGAAACGTGGCTTAGATCCCTGGGGTGGGAAGATCCCCTGGAGTAGGAAATGGCAAACCACTCCAATATTCCTGCCTGAGAAATCCCTTGGACAGAGGAGCTTATTAGGCTACAGATCTATGGAGTTGCAAAGAATCAGACATGACTGAGCATGCATACACACATGGTCCAAACAAACAGAACAACAACAACAACAACAACACTGTTGTAGTTAGAAAAAGGCAATAAAAAATGGGCATGGAGAAGTTGGATGAATAGGAAAAGGTAGAAATGAGTATAAATATCAGTAAGCACAGTAAATGTCAGTAGATTGAGATTACTATACATTTAATGCAAAAGTCAGAAAAGGATAACATGAGAAAGGAAAATTACTGCATCAACCTTATGCTCATCAACATGATTGTAAAGTCATGGCTTGGTGGGAGGGATGGCAACCATGAAAGCTGAAAAGAGCACAGTTCCTGCACCTGTCACCTCTGCTTTCTGGATGCCTCCAAGGACAAGATCATGCCTTGTTCTGGTTTATTTCTTGGGTAGAGGTTGACAGGAGGTCTTTATTGATATCAATTCATTTGAAGCTGTCTTAATATTCATAACCTAAGGCTGCCACACAATGCCTGTGTTATACCACAGCACCTCTTTTACAACCCAAGATGTCACAGTCTGATGAGTAATGAGGTGCTTGTGGGAGTTATTGAAGGATTAACTGTAGACTCAACCAATCCAGGAGTTGCAGGAGATGAAGCAACATCATAAAGAATTTATCAAAGTCATTCGTCTCTGTTGCTGTGGACAGATTACATTCTCATTCTGTCTCTGAAAGTTTAGAACCAGTCTCTGAGTAATTACAAATGTATTATTAATAATCCTTAGAAAAGCAGTACATTTTAGTATGACTTAAGAATTGCTTAAGTCCAGAAATTTTCAACAGTTAAAACTAACTTCATAACTAACTTCATAATATCACTGCCTCTTGGACTTCCCTGGTGGTCCAGTGGTTAAGACTACCTGCTTCCACTGTGGGGGGCATGGGTTTGATACCTGGTTGGAGAAGTTCTGTATGCTGAGTTGTGCATACAGAACGGTTTGAAAAAAAAAAAAAAAATTGATCCTCTTGAAACAAAACCCAAGCAGTATTGTATCTCTCCCTTTGAGTGCCAAGGATCTGCTGCTGCTGCTGCTGCTGCTGCTAAGTCGATTCAGTTGTGTCCGACTCTGTGCAACCCCAGAGACGGCAGCCCACCAGGCTCCCCATCCCTGGGATTCTCCAGGCAAGAACACTGGAGTGGGTTGCCATTTCCTTCTCCAATGCATGAAAGTGAAAAGTGAAAGGGAAGTCACTCAGTCATGTCCAACTCTTCACGACCCCATGGACTTCAGCCCACCAGGCTCCTCCATCCATGGGATTTTCCAGGCAAGAGTACTGGAGTGGGGTGCTATCACTTTCTCCAGCCAAGGATCTACCTGTCATCTATTCAGGGCCATGTTAAAGCATGAGCTGGCAAATTAGGTTAAAGTTACAAGCATGGATTTACCTCTCCACCCTCCCTTCTCTGAGAGCTGTCAGTGAGGAAAGGATAAATGAAAAGGGATGCAAACCATTCATAGGACTAGACTGGACATCTGAACTGGGCAGAATAGATGCTGCTTAGTTGTAAACTTGGGTCAACTCCTGGTGATGAAGGAAAGTGCAAAGACTTTTCTTCCAGGCTCTGATCTACTTAGTGTATAGCCCTAAGCTCTGCCTGTTGTGAAGTCAGAGACCAGGCAATCTTTACTAGAGGAAAGAATCTCCCCAGCATGAAAGGTTCCAGGAGGAGTTGTTTCCTTCAGGGACCTTGTGGGAAGGGTCGGACAGGAATCAGATGCCCCTGAGTCCCATGCTGAGAATACCATCCAGACCCCACCATCGTCTCCATCCAGCTATGAGAGGGCAGTTTGTGAAGGCAAGAAAACGCACTCGGTGTTTCTCCAGAAACTGGTTTGGAAGGCCATGTGGTGGGTCCAGGCCAGGGGCAGCTGGCTGCTGGGCCCTGCCCCCTCTTGGTATGAGTAGATGAGCTAGTGGTAGAGTCCAGAGGAGGCCCTCAGGCACACATGTGCCACATCCTTGTTTCAGGGCAGCTGTCCACCCACCTCCCATTCCCTGCAGCTCAGGGGGGCAGAGGTGTAGCCAACAGCAAGCACTCACCCTCTCCAGCATGGCCAGTGTTGCTGCTGCAGTGTCCATCCTCATCAGCCCTGCCCCTCGGCAGTCCCTTCCTCAATGTTTGAGAAAGGACCTCCTCATCCAGAGTGGGAGGTCGAGAGGGCAGGGGTGAGGCAGCGAGAGAGACGGAGAGAACAAGGAATTGGAAAACATCTCCTCATGCTGTGAACAAAGGGCAAAACATCGTGTAGGGACACTTTTTTCCCTTGAGGATGGGTAGGGTTTCTTTTTTGTCTTGGAGTGACATCTCCGAATAAAAAGATGGTGTCCTATAAGTCTCTTGAACTAAATTTAGCATATGAAGAGCAGTTTCAGGATAAGCTGATTGTTAGTGCAACTGAGAAAGCACTAAAATAGACACTTTCTATGCCAGCAAACCTGTGGACATGATTGCTATTTTTTATTTATGGGTAAATGTAAAATGCTAAGTTACTCATTTGCTGTTTTCAGAATTCTCCTGCCTGATTTTTAGATTGCAAATGCTGGTGGTTAGAAGTATCAATTGCATTTTTTAAAAGAGTTGTATGAAATTTTTTTAGCAATATCATTATTCTACATGTCCACCTGTTTTAGCATGACAAGAGGAGGTGAGAAACAAATCCAAGCTCTAATATTATGCTAAGTCAATTTGACTTTCAATATTGTTGTTTATGCTTAATTGTTAAGTATCCAAGATGTCAGTTATTTTGGTTTGATATGAACTGCTGCTGCTGCTAAGTCACTTCAATCATGTCCAACTCTGTGCGACTCCATAGATGGCAGCCTACCAGGCTTCCCCATCCCTGGGATTCTCCAGGCAAGAACACTGGAGTGGGTTGCCATTTCCTTCTCCAGTGCATGAAAGTGAAAAGTGAAAGTAAAGTCTCTCAGTCATGTCCGACTCTTAGCAACCCCATGAACCGCAGCCTACCAGGCTCCTCCATCCATAGGATTTTCCAGGCAAGAGTACTGGAGTGGGGTGCCATTGCCTTCTCTGTGATATGAACTGGTTGTGAACTAAATTAAATAACAACAACGGTTTGGCATTTGAGCTTTGACAACCTTAGATTTGAATATAGGTTCTGTCATTTACTATCTACCTCAGTCTCTCATCTGTCTAGGAGTAATATAACCCATGATGCTAGGGTTGTGAGGATTAAGGGAGTCACTTATCACCAGTTCTATGAACAGTACCTAGTAGTTAATAGATGCCAAATAAATAGAAATCATTCATTATTCACATAGCCCTCTATTTAAGGACTCTGGGCTTGATGACTGTTATTTAAGGTTGAATGAGAAACTTTGAGGGGGGAGAAAAATAATTTTCATTCAGACAGAAGTCTTAGATACCTGGTGAGGTTCCCAGCCAACAGCCTGCAAGGTCTAGAACTGCCAGTGAGAATTAAATTCCTCTCCGTTTCTTTTTTCCTTCAGACTCCTAATAAATTGTACTGGAAATGTGAGAAATCTGAGCTACATGAAGCCATAGGATATAGGAGAAGAGCATAAACTTTCCAGTCCTGGCTTTGCTCTTTACAAGATTTAGTTTGTCTCTTCACTTATTAGAGAGGTCCATTGAGGTAGCGTATGTGGAAATGACTGCAGGCAATGCACAAGCTGGACTCAAGATTGCTGGGAGAAATATCAATAACCTCAGATATGCAGATGACACCACCCTTATGGCAGAAAGTGAAGAGGAACTAAAGAGCTTCTTAATGAAACTGAAAGAGGAGAGTGAAAAACTTGGCCTAAAACTCAACATTGAAAAAATTAAGATCATGGCCTCCAGTCCCATCACTTCATGGCAAATAGATGGGGAAACAATGGAAACACTGACAGACTTTATTTTCTTGGGCTCCAAAATCACTGCAGATGGTGACTGCAGCTATGAAATTAAAAGACGCTTGCTGCTTGAAAGAAAAGCTATGACCAAACTAGACAGCATATTAAAAGGCAGAGACATTACTTTGCCAACAAAGATTCGTCTAGTCAAATTTATAGATTTTCCATTAGTCATGTGTGGATGTAAGAGTTGGACCATAAAGAAAGCTGATCGCCAAAGAATTGGTGCTTTTGAACTTTGATGTTGGAGAAAACTCTTGACAGTCCCTTGGCCTGCAAGGAGATCAAACAGTCCATCCTAAAGGAAATCAGTCCTGAATATTCACTGGAAAGATTGATGCTAAAGCTGGACCCCAATAGTTTGACCACCTGATGCAAAGAACTGACTTAGTAGAAAAGATCCTGATACTGGGAAGGATTGAAGGCAGGAGGAGAAGGGGATGACAGAGGATGAGATGGTTGGATGGCGTCACCAACTCTATGGACATGAGTTTGAACAGGCTCCAGGACTTGGTGATGGACAGGGAAGCCTGATGGGCTGCTGTCCATAGGGTTGCATAGAGTTGGACACGACTGAAGCAACTTAGTATACGTGCATGCATTGGAGAAGGAAATGGCAACCCACTCTAGCAGAATCCCAAAGAAAGAGGAGCCCAGTGGCCTGCCCTCTATGGGGTCGCACAGAGTCGGACACGACTTAGCAGAAGCAGCAGAAAAATTTAAATGTAAGATTGGAAAAAGAAAATTTTTGCACTCATAAATAATAGTTAAGAGATACTTATTCATGATTTGAGGATAATTATTTTGTTATTTTAGTATTTACAAACCCATGTGGAATCATCCTTGAATTTTCCTTTGGTTTAGTCTTGAGTTTCTGCCTGTCCTGTGTGAATTCCGGAACTGCCTCTTTTGATCATTTGGACAATTCAAAGGACTGATCTACCAAGGTCCAGATAGGTGGAGGCCTTGTGGAGACAGATCCCAGAGCCAAGGATACTAAGAATTGATTTTGTGGGTTCAAGGGGTGAATGAAAGTCTCATCAGATGTGGAAGAACTATGCCAACTCACCAACTCAGATATACCTTATGCCAGGTGTTGTGTTTTTACTTAGCACCTGGCTTGGTTGAGGTACCTGCATTCAGTATAGTAGTTTCTTGCTTGCAGAGCTACTCACTTGTGACCATTTTCAGTTCAGTTCAGTTACTCAGTTGTGTCTGCCTCTTTGAGATCCCATGGGCTGCAATATGCCAGGCCTCCCTGTCCATCACCAACTCCCGGAGTCCACCCAAACCCCTGTCCATTGTGTCAGTATGCCATCCAACTATCTCATCCTCTGTCGTCCTCTTCTCCTCCTGCCTTCAATCTTTCCCAGCATCAGGGTCTTTTCAAATGAGTCAGCTCTTCTCATCAGGAGGCCAAAGTATTGGAGTTTCAGCTTCAACATCAGTCCTTTCAGTGAACACCCATGGCCTGCTCTCCTTTAGGATGGGCTGGTTGGATCACCTTGCAGTCCAAAGGACTCTCAAGAGTCTTCTCCAGCACCACAGTTCAAAAGCATCAATTCTTTGGCACTCAGCTTTCTTTATAGTCCAAGTCTCACATCCATACATGACTACTGGAAAAACCATAGCCTTGACTAGACAGACCTTTGTTGACAAAGTAATGTCTCTGGTTTTAAATATGCTATCTAGGTTGGTCATTACTTTCCTTCCAAGGAGTAAGCATCTTTTAATTTCATGGCTGCAGTCACCATTTACAATAATTTTGGAGCCCAGAAAACTAAAGTCAGCCACTATTTCCCCATTTGTTTGCTATGAAGTGATGAGACCAGATGCCATGATCTTAGTTTTCTGAATGTTGAGCTTTAACCCAACATTTTCACTCTACTCTTTCACTTTCATCAAGAGACTCTTTAGTTCTTCTTCCCTTTCTGCCATAAGGGTGGTGTCATCTGCATATTTGAAGTTATTGGTATTTCTCCCAGCAATCTTGATTCCAGCTTGTGCTTCATCCAGCCCAGCGTTTCTTATGATGTATTCTGCATATAAGTTAAATAAGCAGGGTGACAATATACAGCCTTGACGTACTCCTTTTCCTATTTGGAAGCAGTCTGTTGTTCCATGTCCAGTTCTAACTGTTGCTTCCTGGCCTGTATACAGATTTCTCAAGAGGCAGGTCAGGTGGTCTGGTATTCCCATCTCTTTCAGAATTTTCCACAGCTTATTATGATCCACACAGTCAAAGGCTTTGACATAGTCAATAAAGCAGAAATAGATGTTTTTCTGGTGAACATTTTAGGCTTGCTTTTTTTTTTTTAAAAAAAATAAGATTATGGGAGAAATATCAATAATCTCAGATATGCAGATGACACCACCCTTATGGCAGAAAGTGAGGAGGAGCTAAAAAGCCTCTTGATGAAAGTGAAA
>SJXQ01003854.1:15013-39472 GCA_006408695.1 Aepyceros melampus | reverse complement strand
GGGGACGACCAAGGATGAGATGGCTAGATGGCATCACTGATTCGATGGACGTGCGTCTGAGTGAACTCCAGGAGTTGGTGATGGACAGGGAGGCCTGGCATGCTGCAATTCATGGGGTCACAAAGAGTTGGACACGACTGAGCAACTGAACTGAACTGAACTGAACTGATGAGGCTTCTACTATGTGCTGGGCATCATTCTTGATAGTGAACAAGATAAATAAGATCCCTAGAACATATAGTTGGGCAACCCAAACAATAAGGAAATGTTTAAAACCTGAAAGAGACCCCTACCATGCAGAGATCTAACAAGGTTATTTTGATAGTGCTTGCCCGGGTAACTCATTTGGTTAAGTGATCAAGAGAAGCATCGCACAGTAGGTTAACACTAGACTGAAATCTGAATGGAAAGAAGCACCCTGACCTGCAAAGGTAAATAAAAAAGGACGAGGTAGTAAAGGACAACATGGACAAAGGCCCTGAGGGGAGACATGCTCATAATTGTTGAAGAACAGAAAGAGGGCCAACTGTGTCTGAAGGACAGTGAGTGAGCGGACCAGTGGACTGAGATAAGGTGTTCGGATGAACAAAAGCAAGACGCTTGGGTTAAACTCCCACTAAGTGTTTGAGCTACTTGTCCACACTTGAATTTATTTAAAAAACGGATAAGTGAGACTTTGTTAACTTGGTGCTGATGGCAGTAATTGCACCATCTCTAGGTCCTGGGATAGTTTGAACAAATAGATCACAAGAAACCACAAGGAAGAATCAGGGCTCTCTTTGGGAATGGTAGCTGCTACATTCACTTATTCATCAAATATTTAATATGTGCTAGACATAGCTAGGCTACCCAGGCGGCTCAGTGGAAAAGAATCAGCCTGCCAGTGCAGGAGATAGCAGAGATACAGGTTTGATCCCTGGGTCAGGAAGATCCCCTGGAGAAGGAAATGGCAACTCATTCCAGTATTCTTGCCTGGAAAATCCCATGGACAGAGGAGCCTGATGGGCTACAGTTCATCAGATTCAAGAGTTGGACAATTGTAAAGCAAAACAAACTAAAAAAAAAAAATTAATTAAAAAAAAAAGAGTTGGACAAGACTTAGCAACTGAGTACACACATGTAGATGTAGCTAAGTACTGTGAATATAAAAAAAATAAGTTAGAGCTGCCTAGGAACTCAAAATCCTGTGTCCTTGTGAGAATCTTCACAAAAAGCCCATTTCAAAGTTATATCTTAAAATTGAGATCTCTGTGAATACCAAGTCAGTGAATATCTGTAATAGACATAGCGGCCTTTTGATTTCTGGGTTGGTTGTGGTCTTTCTAAGCAGGAACAATTTAGACCTTTTCCTTAATGCATTTCTGAAAGACTGCTGGCAGCTGTGCTCTTCTTGGCTGAGAATCAGTGATTGTTCTCTTCACGCTCTCACTTGCATCTTCTCACCGACTCATTCTTAAGACTTACTAGCATACAACAGCAGAAAGCATTACCCTGTACCTGGAGGAATAGAAACGGTACCTAGAGTGCTCTTGGAGAAGGAAATGGCAACCCACTCCAGTGTTCTTGCCTGGAGAATCTCAGGGATGGAGGAGCCTGGTGGGCTGCCATCTGTGGGGCTGCACAGAGTCGGACACGACTAAAGTGACTTGGCAGCAGCAGCAGAGTGCTCTATTTTCCCCTCTCATAAGATGCAAGCTGCATTCATTTGTCACTGAGTATTTCCGTTTTAAGAAGCTATTAATTTCAGTAAGCTTTGATGGAGGTTTGAAGCACAAACATTTTAATGAAGTCATAAATCAAGAAGCCAAAGCAGCTTTCTTCCCATGTCCTCAAACAAAATTAGCGGTGGTGGGCATCCTAAGGTGTTACAGTGCCTACTTGGGCCAGGCAGGAGCATTCCCAGCTTGGGTTTTAATAAGCTACAATCAGCACTGTCCAAAAGTAGTACTGACAAATTTGACTTCACGGCTCAAGTGTCAGATACCACAGGCCGTTTTCTCATCCCCATCTCAGAGTCGCAGGTTTGATCATACCAGCTGTGAAGTACACATGTCAAAGGGCAAATATCAATAACAGATGTCTTTGTTTCCTTAGTTTACCCCTGCCCTTTTAACTGCCATAACCAGTGTATTCACCATTCAGATCAGGTCCCAGACTAATATCCAGCCTCCACTCAGGACAGCCTTGTGTACTCATCTCTGGAATTCCACAGCTATTACCTTTATGTGTTGAAATGAATCTTATATATGGACTGAATTCCCTCTGGTATTTTTTTTCAAATGTCTTAAAATATTCACTTCTTATAATCTCATACTTAATGCAGTTTTCCTGGGCCCAATGGATCTCTCTTTCAACATATTGTGTCTGTTTAATATGATGTCATGTATTATTTAAATGCATTTATTATGAAATGGGACATGCACAAGCTTTTCAGATTGGCAAAGAGGTTGCCCTCTGGGCAGAGTTTTCTATGAACTACATCACTCGTGATCTCCTCCTCCTTCCCAAATGAAAATTTACAGAGCATCCTGATACTAGACATTACCATAGTAACGTAGAAAGATTGTTCAAACAAAAATGAAAGAAACAGAGACAGCACTGAGCTTTTACCTTCAAGGCTTTAGGTTTCTGTGTGCCCACCAACTCAGACAGAGGGCCTAGAGAAAGCAGGGAGCCCAGCCCCAAGATTACTGATGATAATTAAAGATAAGAATGATGTAGTACTTGTGGATTCTGAGAATTCAGTTCATTGGATATTTAGTAAGTACACACAATGTATCATGCAAGCAGCAGGAGATGTGGTGCTACCTTCAAAGAACCTGTAAGCTAGTAATCATACCTCTTTCCCACAAAAAGAATTGTTTTCCAAGAATCTTAACAAAATTTTCAGATATAATCCCTTTATTACCAGGCATCTTTGTTTTCCAAATCTCTTGGGAATGGGCTCTTGGTTTATGACTATAACACAAAATTTTGTCCTGAGTACCCGGCCAATGGGATATGACCCTCCATTCAAAATACTTAAGCAAGCCTTCTGTGTTTTTTGGAAGTTCTCTGCTGCTATAGTCATAAGTGATAGTTTGAAAAACTTTGCAAGCCAGTTGCTTTGTTCCCTTGCAAAGATCCTAACCTGTTGGGAATACCACAGGTGAGGTAGAGGGCACAGTGGTTACAGGAAACCCAGAGAGCAGTGAAGTGAAAATGCTTGTAGTTTCTTGGATAAAAATAATCAAAATACCATCGTGGTAAATTCACATGAATTGAAGTGAAAATTAGCTGAATTCCGTTTTGTGCATAACCAAGTAGAAGGGAGCATATATGTCATTCAAAACTAAGTTATTTCTCAAACGTTTGCTACCTTTGAAAGCTGTATCAGTCCTTTGGGTATGCTATATATGTTACTGTTTACAACATTATTATTCTATCCTAATTGCAGTCAGGTTGAGTGAGTTTTTTCAGTGCTTGGAGAATCTGACTTAAAAGTAAAACAGTGAAATTTCTCCATGGATCTAAAAGAAGTTCAGAGATGAGCTCACGATGTTGAGTTATTAAAAGATAAACATCAAAGAGTACTCACTGATAGTAACCGATGACTTACTGGTTTTAATGAGTGGCTGACAGATAGTCTCATTTTACCTCCCTCAAAGTATTTATGCATAATAATTTCTCTCATTTAAATTTGAAATGACTCAATTCCATACAGTATTTTTGTGGTGAAAAAGAATAAGCTAAACAAAGATTGTTGTTCAGTCACTGACATATCCAACTCTTTGTGACCCCATGGATTGCAGCATGCCAGGCTTCCCTGTCCTTCACTCTCTCCCAGAGTTTGCTCAAATTCATGTCCATTGAGTTGGTTTTGCTATCTAACCATCACGTCCTCTGTTGCCCCCTTCTCATTTTCCTTCAATCTTCCCCAGCATCAGAGTCTTTTCCAGTGAGTCAGCTCTTCACATCAGGTGGCCAAAGTATTGGAGCTTCAGCTTCAACAACAGCCCTTCCAATGAATATTCAGGGTTGATTTCCTTTAGGATTGACTGGTTTGATCTCTTTGCAGTCCAAGGGACTCTCAAAAGTTTTCTCCAGCCCACAATTCAAAAGCATCAATTCTTCAATACTTAACTTTCTTTATGGTCCAACTCTCACATCCATACATGACTACTGGAAAAACCATAGCTTTGACTCTATGAACCTTTGACAACAAAGTGATGTCTCTGCTTTTTAAGACACTGCTAGATTTGTCATAGCCTTCCTTCCAAGGAGCAAGTGGTTTTTAATTTTATGGCTGGCATCACTGTCCATAGTGATTTTGGAGCCTGAGAAAATAAAACCTGTAACTGCTTCTACTTTTTCCCCTGAATGGCATCCCCGAATGCCATGATCTTAGTTTTTTTTAATATTGAGTTTTAAGCTGACTTTTTCACTCTCCTTCTTCACCCTCATCAAGAGGCTGTTTAGTTCCTCTTCACTTTCTGTTATTAGAGTGGTATCATCTGCATATCTGAGGCTGTTGATATTTCTCCTGGCAATCTTGATTCCATCTTGTGATTCATCCAGCCTGGCATTTCACATGATGTACTCTGTGTATAAGTTAAATAAGCAAATAAATAAAATAAACAAATAAAGAGCAAATAAATAAAAATTAAAAATAGACTGTTCTAAATGTTTGGAAATTTCACCTTCTCTGATGCCCTGAACATTGCATCTTTATTCTTTGATTCATCTGAAGGGCAAAAAGAAGCTCTTGGTATGATACTACTTATAGACTCTAATGATATTAAAAAGTCAAATTCACTGACTTGAGTTTTAACTCTGTCATGAATTTCAGTTTCTAGTAGGATGGACATTATGTAATTAAATGGCTCAAAATTAGCATCAGAAGTGTGAGAGGGTCACAGATAATCCACAAACTGTGGAGTCAAAGCTCGCAGGAAGCATTTGGACAAGTTGGAGAGGTCAGTCTATTGTGCTGTCTTTCTACAGCTCACACAGGCACTGCTGGAGGGTGAGGCGGGGACCCCTTGCCCAAGTCACAACCAGTCTAGAGATGAGTGTTTTCTTCCTCTCTAGCTTGAGAGAAACTATTTCAGAGCAGTTATTTGATATGTCTTGGAGTGGTGAAAAGTTCATCTGACAAAGAGAATAATTCATTCATGAATTATGGAATTTTGGGGATCTGGAGATGAAAATACATACAGTTCAGATACCTGACTTAATAGAAGGAGACAGGTAACAGTATCAATTTCCCCAAAGAAGGCTGTCCTGTAGGGCTGATATGCAGGTGGTACTAGGTCACTTCAATCACTCACATCTCTTGTCCAGTTTCTCTTGATCAAGAACTTCATGAGTAGCTGCTTGTTTGTGGTTGTATCTTTTTGCCTTGTCATACTGTCCATGGGGCTCTCAAGGCAAGAAGACTGAAGTGGTTTGCCATGCCTTTCTCCAGTGGACCACATTTTGTCAGAACCCTCCACCATGACCAGTCTGTCTCTGGTGGCCCTACACGGCATGGTTCATAAAGTTCATAGAGTTTGACAAGGCTGTGGTCCATGAAATCAGTTTGGTTAGTTTTCTGTGATTGTAGTTTTCATTCTGTTTATGGTTAGAGATTCACTCTGTGAACCCAGAACTATGACTTTCTCAGCAGGAACATAGCTAATTTAGGATTGAAATTATGTCCACAGGTGTCAACACTATTTTCTAGCAGAGATAACATCACTCTCAGCAAGTTGTCATTACAACTTGCTTTCTGCTTTGGGTACAAATTCATCACACACACATACAAAAAGCATTGATGTTCAAGGCATACACCTGGCTTTTGAAACAATTCATGATATAGGTCTAGATTTGTTTGGAGGAAAAGATGTGACCATGAATGTACAAAGTACTTAACATAAACAGAACTGGACTTGATGATTATCTGTAAAACAAGCAATGGTAAAATTACCCACCTTAGAGGGCTTCTGAGGGGACTAAATGAGATAATGCAAGGGTGTTGATCAGGAAAACAGTGCAGGAAGCAGAAATCACTCTAATAGTTTGAGCAGAAAGAGGTTGCATATAGATGATTAAGTGCTTACTAAACTATTAGAAAGATGGGACAGTGATAGAAGTCAGGAATGGTCAGTTCCAGCACACACCCCTGTAGAAGCAATCCAGACGTCAGGAACCAGCACAGTGACCACTACAGCTGCCTCTTAGCTCTGAGAACACTGCAGCCAGGATACAGGAGTGCTGGATACAGATGCCTCACCACCTCTCCTGATCAGAACTGACCCGTGGGAGAGTCACCTCTTGCTGGCTTGGGCCTCCAGGTCCCCCACAGCCTTCAACGCATGTCAAGAACACTGCCATGCACAGGAGTCAAGGAAACATGTTTTAGGCTCCTCAGCCCCTCCAGCTAAGAGGAAGGTGGAATTCAGGTTGGGAAAACCAGGTATCATTATTTACCACAACAGAAAAGCGCTGACTGCAGTGCCTACTGAAGTTTAGTTACATTCCTCCTGCTTTTGCTATTCAGATGTGAGATAGTACTTTTAACTCTTGTCTCCCTCCTCATTTCCTAGAACTCTTCGAACAAGTTGATATCTAATGGCACCCTGAGACCCAGAATGATGAAGGAGTTGTTCTCCTAAAAGAGTACCGTATGCCAAGGCTTGAACTTGACACTCCAAGCTTGGGAGGCCCTCTTGATCTGGTTGAGGCTGCTGGCAAAGCCCTCAGGGCACACAACCAGCTATCCCATGGAACATACAGCTTTACTTGGGGATAACCCTCGCTAGCAGATGAAGTCAGAAGCCCCAATTAGCAGTTCCAGAGGAGAAGCAGTTTGGTTCAGATCCTAGAGAATTGTGCTGTCCAGTAGGATAACCACTTAAAACACATGGAATGATTGAAATTTAAATTACTTGTAATTAAACAAAACTTGGAATTCTCAGTTGCTACATGTAACTAGTGGCCATTATATTGGACAGTGGAGACATAGAATAGTCCCATCAGTTTTAGCAAGTTCTGTTGGATAGCACTGCTGAAATGTCTCTCCATGTGTCAATCAGAACTTGTGAACGTAGCTGAAATCTACAACCTTTGCAAGTTTTCTGGAATAGTAATGGCACAGAGTGTCCTTTTAGGGCCCCAGTCCTTTCCCAGTCTGCCCTATACTCCTAGGGCTTTCCATGACCCCCACAGCTGCCCTTGGTGTTGGGCAAGGAGATGATAGCTGTCTGATACCTCACTGCCTGGTTGATCATTAATCAAAGGTCAAGTATTCCTGATGGACTAGTTTGGCATGGATCCACTAGGAATCATCACAGACAGACAGGCAAGGCAAGATCTTTTGATTCTATGTTCTTTTCCTAACTTATTCCCTCCAGATATCTGTATCTTCAACCTCAAACATTCTGTGTGCCTTTGAGGTTTGATGTCCTACCTTAGAGCTTTGAAATAATTCGTTAAAAAAGTGTGACCTTGAGCTCCCAACCTGTTGATAGACAAAACACATGCTTTGAATTAGGTGTGATCACTCTGCCTTCATTGTTGTGCAGTGCTCACTGCACGGTGCTTACAGGTAAAATGTACCTTCCCTACATCATTTGCTGGTACTCCACTGCAGTGATTCTGAACCCTGTGGGCAGGAGCCTTTGTTAACCAATGTAGCTAGCATTCATTCCACACCTGCACATATTCTGTCACCACCCTCCATCCTTGGCAGCAGAGCTGCATTGGGAGAATATCCCAAATTTGGACTTGGGGAGTGGACGAATTGCTACTGTTGAGCTCCTGCAAGAAGTCTGAGTGAGACCATTGAAAATAAATGGAATATTCATGATATTTTCTCCTCCAGGTTCTATCAGTTTCTTGTATCAAGCCAGAAACAATGAAGGTACATACTTTATTTTTTGACTCTCCATAGAGATACCTTCACCACTCTAGAATTTAATATGCTTTTGACTTTTGTTGAAAAGTAGCTGTGTGTAAAACTTTCCTATACTTTTTTTTTTTTTACTTTATTTTACTTTACAATACTCTATTGGTTTTGCCATACATTGACATGAATCTGCCACGGGTGTACATGAGTTCCCAATCCTGAACCCCCCTCCCACCTTTTTTTATGTATCAAAAACATCATTCATTGTGTTTGAGTGCTTCTTATATAAAGAGTTATGAGATAGTTCCTTTATAATTCAATACTAGAGCAGAAGCTATATTTACTGACAAATGTACATGCTATCTCTTTCAAATGTTGAGAGCAGCATAATTCATTCAAATCTCTTCTTGTCTTGGCTCCAAGGAAGTTCTAAAAAAATTTGCAGTAGCTTCCCTAGCCTAGATCTTCTGTTATAAAAATTATCCCCTACCAAGACTTACCATTGCTTGTTATTATTATTATACTTCCCTATATTTAAGAGTTTGGGGTGTTTTTTTTTTGTTATTCTTGTTTTATTTTAGTAATCATATGTTCTTATAAACTTCCTGTGCTTTTTGGACACAAACATCAATAAATCAATGAATATCAACTTAGGGATGAAAAGTCACCTATGGAAAACTTTAAAATGTACATGTCTGGAGCTCACAACTATTGAGTCAGAATTTCTGGGGGCAGGACTGAAATATGTATGTAAATGTGTGTGTGTGTGTGTGTGGGTGGGTGTGTGGGTGTGTGTCTGTATACACACAGATGTACATATTAGTTGCTCAGTTTTGTCTGACTCTTTGCAACCCCATGGACTGTAGACTACTAGGCTCCTCTGTCCATGGGATTTCCCAGGCAAGAATACTGGAGTGAGTTGCCATTGCCTTCTCTAGGGGATCTTCTTGACCCAGGGATCAAACCCAGGTCTCCTGCATTGGCAGACAGATTGTTTACCATCTGAGCCACCAGGGAAGCTCGTGTGTGTGTGTGTGTGTGTGTGTGTGTGTGTGTGAGTTCAGTTCAGTTGCTCATTCATGTCTGACTCTTTGAAACCATGTGGACTGCAGCATGCCAGGCTTCCCTGCCCATCACCAATTCCTGGAACTTACTCAAACTCATGTCCATCGAGTCGGTGATGCCATCCAACCATCACATACTCACTCTGTCATCCCCTTCTCCCCTTGCCTTCAGTCTTTCCCAGGATCAGAGTCTTTTTCAATGTGTCAGTTCTTTGCATGTGGTGGCCAGAGTATTGGAACTTCAACTTCATCATCAGTCCTTCCAGTTATATTCAGGACTGATTTCCTTTACAATTGACTGGTATGATCTTCTTGCAGTCCAAGGGACTCTCAAGAGTCTTCTCCAACACCACAGTGCAAAAGCATCAATTCTTTGGTGTTCAGCTGTCTTTATTGTCCAGTTCTCACATCCATACATGACTACTGGAAAAACCATGCTTTGACTAGATGGACCTTTGTCAGCAAAGTAAATACCTGGATATGTATGTGTGTGTGTATATATGTGTGTGTGTGTATACACACACACATCTTCTTTTAAATCTCACAGATGATTATGATATATTCTGTTTAAGAGCCACTGAGGTAACTCAGTGGATGAGTGGTGTGATAAAAAACTGGAAATTCAGCAGTCAACAGATTGTATCATAGCTGGTCCTTGTGAGATGGCAGGTCTAGCAAGTAGTGGCAGTTGCTTAAAGAACTTCCAGGGTAAAGAGATATAGTTACTGTAAAGTCATGATTCCAGAACAGTTGACTTCATTCACTTGTTCATTCATTCCAACATATATAAGTGCCTACTATGTTCCAGATACTTTGATTAGCACTCAGGTTATCCAGATGGTACTGTCCCTTGCCTCGAAGGAGTTCACAGCCTCGTGAGACTGTCAGAAATATAGATAATGACTAGACATTGTAATAAAGATGGGGATACAGACACACCCAGGGCATCGTGGCAGCCCAAGGAAAATGCATCTGGTCGAATCTTAAGGGACAAGATTAGTGAAGGCTTCCTGAAGGAAACATCTGGAGATCTGGATCTCAAAGGATGGCTAGAAGTTACCCAGATGAAAAGTTTTCCCAGAAGAGGTGCGAGCATCAATAGCTACACAACAAATAACCCCCAAACTTGGTGACTTCAAGCAACAAACACTTATCTCACCATTCTTATAGGCCAGGAATTTGAAAGTGGCTCAGCATGAAGGTTCTAGCTCAAGGTCTCTCACTTGGTTGTAATCGAGGCATCAGCTGGGGCTACAGGTATCTGAAGGCTTTGCTGCAGCTGGAGGATCGCTTCTGAAATGGTTCACTCATGTGGCTGTTGGCAGGAGGCCTTGGTTCCTTACCATGGGGGTTTTTTGATAGGCCTGCCCATGTGTTCCTATGGCATGACAACTGACTTCTCCCAAGGTAAATGATCCAAGAGAAAGCAAAACAAAAGCCCAAATATCTTTTATGATCTAATCTTTTTTTAACTTTTTTGTTTATTTTACATTTATATAGTTTTTAAATTTAAATTTATTTATTTTAATTGGAGGCTAATTATTTTACAGTATTATATTGGCTTTGCCATACATCAACATGAATCCGCCACGAGTGTACATATGTTTCCCATTTTATTTTATATTGCTATAGCCAATTAGCAATGTTGTGATAGTTTCAGGTAGAGAGCAAAGGGACTCAGGCATACATACATGTATCTATTCTCCCCCAAACTCCCCTCCGAATTAGGCTGCCATATAAAACTGAGCAGAATTCCATGTGCTATACAGGAGATCCTTATTGGTTATCCATTTTAAATATAGCAGTATGTACATGTCCATCCCAAACTCCGTAACTATCCCTTCCCCACATCCTTCTCCCTGGCAGCCATAAATTCATCCTCCAAGTCTGTGAATCTATTTCTATTTTGTAAGTAAGTTCATTTGTATCATTTCTTTTTAGATTCCACATATAAGGGATGTCATATGCTATTTCTCCTTCTCTGCCTGACTTACTTCACTCAGTGTGACAACTTCTAGGTTATGACCGAATCTTAGAAGTCACACAAAATTCTATTGATTGTACAAGTTAGCCCTTTGCAAGATGGGAGGGGACTACACACAGGGGTGTGAGACAGAGATCACTGAGAAGATCTTGGAAGGTGGCTGCCACACAAAGATATCAAGATTAGGACACCAAATGGCAGAAGCAGCTGTGAGGTGCAGGACCTAATCATGACGGAGACCAGCAGCCAGCATTAGCAGGCTGACACTTCATCTCTAGGTAGCAAGGAGCCGCCGGAGGAGGTGGTAAGAAGAGAAGACTGGCACCAATCCGCGTTTTAGAAAGTCCTCTTGGAAACTGTGGGGAAAGTTTAAAACAGAAGGGACAATGAGCTGTCACCAAAGTCCAGCAAGATAACACCTAGATCAGGCAGTGTGGTATGGGATGTAGAACTCTGCTACTCCAAGGTGGTCCGTGGAGCAGTCTCGGCAGCTCTGGCGTCATCTGAGAGCTTGTAAAACCACTGAATCCCAGACATCACCCTGCACACAATATAATTAGGAATATGAGTGCTAAGGGGAGAAGAGGGCAGAAGATTGGCTCCCAAGTCACATTTGCTCCACTTCAAAGCTAGAAAGCACACTGTAAACATTTTTACCTGAATCTACAGAATGAGTCCATAGAGAGCTGTGGATTTTCACAGTGCTGTTAATGGTGTGATAAGACCTAATAACAAGAAGGAATTCTTTCTCTATGACATGTAGTTATGTAAAATGTGCCAACAAAGGAAAGCTACTGAATACTGCTCTATTGTAGAGGTTCACAATATTGTCCAACCAGCATATTTGTTTTATCTCAGTCTGAAGAACAGATATCTAAATTTTCAGAGTAGAGGCAATGAGGAATGGAATCAGATGATAAACAGGGATTTGGGAAGATAATGCATATTCTGGAAAATGTCCTAATTTCCAGATGACCTTTCCAGGCATTATCTTTTCTGGGATCAAGTTTGGGAACCAATTAACTACTGGGCCTCACACAGGAGATGTCTGCCAGGAAATCCATTACTTGCCTTCTGGACACCGGCTGACACCCCCAAGTGGGGTTTGCACTTGTTGAGTACATGTGCAACCTGTGAGGTCTGCCGCCTGGTAAGCACCCACTGTCATGTGTCATGTGCCAGTCTTTGCCTTTTGCCTGCCTTCCTCTACCCAGATCTTTACAATTAGAAAAATTCTGTAAATGAATTCATTCTGGATCTCAGAACTCAAATAAATATATCAGCCAGTTCTGTAAAGAAAGAAGGAGCAAGGAAATGAATATATATTAATCAGTCAAACAAACAAACCTTACAAAACCTATAACCAAGCATTGGCACCATCAGTTCAGTTCAGTTCAGTCGCTCAATCGTGTCCGATTCTTTGTGACCCCATGAATTGCAGCACGCCAGCCCTCCCTGTCCATCACCAACTCCTGGAGTTCACTCAAACTCTCGTCCATCAAGTCGGTGATGCCCCATAAGAGTATTTTATTCTTGGAGGAAGGAGAATTTTCAGTGAGTTATTGATCATTTTTTGAGTAGTTTTTAGTTGGCTTCTCACAGTGGTATGAAGTTATCTGTTGCCATTTAGGGTAGTTAGGCCCCTGACCAGTAAATTTGAGGCTTCCGGTAATTACAGAGCCTTGGTAGTAGATCTCTAACTGCCTATCACCTGCAACCTCCTCCTGTGGCATTTCCAAGGATCCCAAGTTGTGAGAAGGAAGCTTGCAATAGTATTGCCCTGTCCTGAGCTTTGGGACTTCCATATCCTTACTCCCAACCCAAACCCTTAGTGAGCGTTGAAAATAAGACCCACCTTCTCCTCATGGAAATGAGCTAGAGTAGAGTTAAGAGCTGCCAATTGGATCATTCTGAAATCTTGTGAAAGATAAACCTCATTTTCCTCTCTTTGATTATGTCATCTCAACAGGCATCATGTTCCTACTCAGAGTTTACTTAGGAGGCATTTTTGAGATTCCAGAAAATCATCAATCAGAGAATTTGCTACTTGCACTCTCCCCCAGCCCCTGACTTCACCTTTCCTGGTCCTCCTTAACCTACGGTGCTTTATTTCATCCCATAATATTGATCACCTTCTAAATGACAATATAATATACGTACTTATCTTTATTATCATTCTCCCTCCACTAGAACATGAGCTGCATGAGGACAGGGATTTTAGTGTTTTGTGTTTTCTGTTGTATCCCAAGCACCTTGAAAGTACCTAGGGCATAGTAGGTACTCAACAAATATTATTTGAATAAATACAAGATCCTAAAAGACCTAGAAACCTGTAGCACCTTTGTTTAGAGATGAGACTCAATTTGAGAGTTGTGACTTGCCTAAGAACACATAGCTAGTTTGCAGAGTCAGATATAAACCTTGAACCCAGATCTTCCTCTCAAGCCTGTGTCCTTTTCACCACCCTTGCTGATGCAGCTGGGTTGGAGAGTGGAAGTATTGGTCCTAGTCCACAAGAAGAACTTTCTAAAGGCTGTGCAGACATATGCAGGTGTCCTGGACATGCTCTTAAGACCTTGGTGGTCAAATGTGGCTGAAGCCGTTTGTTTTTTGGTCATATTAGCCAATTTCTCCCTGCTTGAAGAATGGCCCTACATAAGCACACACAGTTCTCCCGCCTCCCCAGATCACCACACAGCTCTGTCAGGAAGAGTCATACCCTCCACCCCACCCTCTTTGGTCAGAGGGGCTGGTGATAGTCACTGAAGAACTGAAGCCCCCTGGAAGCCATCCTCTTGAAGCCAACACTGTTCTGACCTTTGACTTTCTATGACTCTTTGGTCTTTACCACTTCAGGTACTTGAGATATCACTCAGCCCAGCTCTGAACCCAACAGCATGCTTTCTTGCCTCTTCACCTACTCTGTACCGCCCTCACCATCATCAAGAGGCCAAGAAGGAGGCTTGGGGAAACCAGGAAAGACTGAGCTCACTGTTTGAGGGAAGGGGTCAAGAGTTCCACAGTAGATAGGGAAGAGCCAGGAAGGAGGAAGAGACCAGGGAACAGGCAGGGCCCATAGCCTTCAGGGGAACATTGTCTGGGGATCTGAATCAACCACATCGCTTTGTCGTTAGAAAATATTAACTTTTTATCCAGTGACAACTATGTTCAAAACCTCTCTCACAAGGCCCATAAACTTCCTTATTACAGGGCTGTCAGTTTTCAGTAGGAATACCCAAATTCAGCAGTTCAGAAGTGATTACTCAGAAATAATTTCCTACATGGTATTAAATCTCTAGAGAAAAATGTAGAAGGTGTTTCTGCATGCAGATATTCACTAGAGAGATGGGGAAAGGGGAGAGAGAGAGCGGGAATTAACAGCAAGGCTCCTTTGCTTCACAGGACTGTATAGCTAGAGTGTGAGTTCAGGAAGTGTCTCATTTGCAAAGAAAGAGTGATTAACACCAGGCGCTGCTCTGGCTCCCCTGGAAGAGAGAAGAGACAAAGCTGAAAGGTGGCCTCCACAGGCCATCATGAGCAGCCCCACTGGCAGCTAGCCCAGCTTGTTTTATCATTTCTTCCATCAAGTGCCCAACCCAGCCTTATCCCTGCACCTTGTTTCATTCATATGAATCCCTACTGTGTGTCGGGCTCTGACGAGTCCTACGCATCCTGTCTTCAAAGACCTCGGGTGCTCAGTAAAGATATGAGTAGGTGAGCAAATAATCAACAGCTATGGTAAAATTAATGTATCATAATAAAAATACACTGACATTAGGTTCTGGATTCTTAACTGCTTCAGGAGCTTAAACAGGCCTCTGAGAGGAGTTAGTGTCTGAACTTGGTGCCTTGCAATTTCCCTTAAGGTCGTCAAATTCCCAGATTCTCATCAATAAGCCCAACCAGGATATCCCCTCCCCTAGGACTGTTTCTTTTTTTTTCCTTATTAGACATTTGATTTGTGTGGTCTAACACTTATGGCATTGAAGGAGCATTCCAGGTCCTTTGCCTGCTAGGAGCACTATTCACTTTTTTTTTTCCCCCATAAAGGGGTTTGTTACAATATCTGAAAGATTTCTTAGTAATTTTCTTGAGGTGCGTGGAATCCCATAGAACCTACTCTCATTACTGCATAGAATCATCCAACTCTAGAGCTGAACTGACCCTCCAGGTCACTTCAGCCTGATTAGTCAATGGGCATCAGCCTAGGAAGGCCACAGGACTGCCCAGGAAGGCCACATCTAGGCCAGGCCATGGTTCTGCACTCTTGGGGGTACCTTTCTGGTCCCTCCAACAACACACATCTGTTGGCATAGTGGGGTGAACAGGAACAAACGTGACACTCAAAGAAGGGGGGATGTATGTGAGGCGCCACTGAGTCACAGAGCCGGAAGGACATCTTGCCCATTGCCCACCTTTCCTCATGAAGAAAGAAATGGGGGAAGATAAGCTTGACGGTCTCAAGCAGGGGAGGCCCTGCCCTCTGAGGTGGTGTGGAAATGTGCGTGATCATCTTTGGTTGTCAAAACGACTAGGAGTGATACTGGCATTCAGTGTGCAGATACCAGGGATGCTATAAGCATAGTGAAGTAAGTGGAATAGTCCTACCCAGTGAGGACTCACGCAGTCCCAGATGGCAGCAGCACACTGAGAACCACAGGATTAAAGTGACTTTGCTTATGGCAGCAAGAGCCCATCCGGAGCAGAGAGAACTGGCTCTGTGAGCACTTGCAGAGCAGCAGTTTATCATTGAGTGCGTATGTGAGACTGGGTCACCAATCCCTCTGAGAACTAATTAAAAATCTCTTCGGGGAAACTTTCACATACACATGAACTTTGCACCTAATTTTAATGGATTATAAGCCCCTTTAAAAGGTGGTGTGGAAATGTGCGTGATCATCTTTGGTTGTCAAAACAACTAGGAGTGATACTGGCATTCAGTGTGCAGATACCAGGGATGCTATAAGCATAGTGAAGTAAGTGGAATAGTCCTACCCAGTGAGGACTCACGCAGTCCCAGATGGCAGCAGCACACTGAGAACCACAGGATTAAAGTGACTTTGCTTATGGCAGCAAGAGCCCATCCGGAGCAGAGAGAACTGGCTCTGTGAGCACTTGCAGAGCAGCAGTTTATCATTGAGTGCGTATGTGAGACTGGGTCACCAATCCCTCTGAGAACTAATTAAAAATCTCTTCGGGGAAACTTTCACATACACATGAACTTTGCACCTAATTTTAATGGATTATAAGCCCCTTTAAGCCCATCCCTGAACCCCAGGTTAATAACTCTGGACTAGAAAGAGACATCAAGGTAGAAGAAATTAAATATGTGTATATTTTCTTATGGATAAAGAAGTGTCTGCCTAATGGGATGAATAATAAGTGTCTTTTTCCCCTATCAAACAGGCATGGTGCTATCCAGACTATTAGACTTTTTTTCCCCCACTCACCAGAAGCCCTGGAAAATTCACTTGAAAATTGTAGCTATTGTTTCCTAGTGAGAGCCAACAGAACACCAAATCTGCTTCCAGCACCTGTCTTCCCTTTGCTGTCCCCACATTACAAGTGTGGGGGCCACAACAGAGATGGAAGTGGGTCACAGGCTCCTGCAATCCTGTGTGTCCTGGCTGAGGTAGAAGGAACACAGGTTTAAACGCCAATCAAGCTATAAATCATATGCTGCATTTTATAAATTTTCCAAGAAGGCAATTTCTGACTCATTAAATTAGTTAGGTGGCAAAATGCTCCATTTCAGGGTGTTTTGTTCCTTCCATTTGCAGCAGGCCATGGATTGTCAGGCCTCTGTGGGGCTGTTTGGAGAGGAGGGCAGGGGGGAGGAGGAGAGGGAGGATGGCCAGCCCACCACCACCCTGTGAGAGAGGACTTAGGGTCAAGTGTAAAAGTAGAGCCAAACAGACATTGCGAATGGTCGCTCTGCAAGAAATTTGGCTCACTCACTCTGCAAGAACTTTGACTCACTCCCACCTGACAGAACCTTCTGGGACATATTTTCTTGTCCATTTTACTAATGAAGAAACTGGCTCAGAGACATGAAGTAACTTTTTCACAGTTATATAAAATTCCCACCCAGCCCTCTGTGACTCCTAGGCCAAGTTCTCCCTACCCCAGGGCTTCCCAGACACCCAGCTAGTTTGTGTAAGTGAGCAAACACAGCTAATAGTACTTTCAAACTGCTCAAATTACCTGCATAGCAAAGAGCTCCATACCTGCAAATGACTGCACCTCCCCAGCTGCAGGACCCTTCTCAGGTTGCTCTAGGTGCAAGATGCTGGGGATGAGCCTGCCAACTGTCATTCAGATTTCTGGTGATCCTTCAAGGCCACCTAGAGTCCTGTCAAGGCAACGTCTCTCATGAGCTTCTTCCTTCTTTCTCTTGATTATGAACCCTTCCTTCTAGACTGATGGGAGAGGCAAGGCCCTGCTGATGCAAGTGCCTAAGAACGCAGCCCCTGAGAGCCTCCTGAGCCTGGCTGGACACATCACGAGGGAACTACATCTACTCTCTCTTTGTGATGGCTTTGTTCTGCTCCCCATGGAGATTTGGTTTTCCCTCAGTTCAGTTCACTCACTCAGTTGTGTCTGACTCTTTGCAACCCCATGGACTGCAGCATGCCAGGCTTCCCTGTCCTTCACCATCTCCCAGAGCTTGTTCAAACTCACATCCACAGTGTCAATGATGCCATCTAACCATCTCATCCTCTGTCATTCCCTTCTCCTCCTGCCTTCAATCTTTCCCAGCATCAAGGTCTTTTCAAATGAGTCAGTTCTTCACATCAGGTGGCCAAAGTATTGGAGTTTCAGCTTCAGCATCAGTCCTCCAATGAATATTCAGGACTGATTTCCTTTAGGATGGACTGGTTGGATCTCCTTGCAGTCCAAGGGACTCTCAAGAGTCTCCTCCAGCACCACAGTTCAAAAGCATCCCTCAGTTCAGCCAAGCATAACTGTGCTGGTGAACAAGAGTCCCTTCCCGCTGCCTCCTGTCAAGGAGTCTTAACTACAGCTGAACAAGTGATTCCCTGCCTCTGTGACCAGGCTTACCATTCACTCAGGCCCATCTTATTACTGAACGTCTTCTGTCTAGAAGGTGAACTTTCTGCAGGTAGTGGATCCCTGTACCATTTGTCAGAGAGTAAGAGACGCCCCCACCCTCCCTACTGGGTGTGCTTTTCCAGCCTGACCATCTCCAGAGCTGATGAAGGAGCAGGTCTGATCAGAGTCTGAGTGAAATTCCACTGCCTCTGGTGCAAGGCACTCAGGGCTGAGATTTCCTCTTCTGAATCTGTTGAAAACTAGCACATCAAATGGAACCAGTGACCTACAAATCTTTCTCATTTGATTCTTCAAGTCTGATTCTGTTATGCCTGAAACCATCGATTACAAGTCGGTGTTTGATTTTCCTACTTCCATCAGCAAGAACTACCAACACTCAGTCAGGCTCTAAAATTGGTCTTAGAATTCCAGAACCAAGTACAGAGCCCAGAGGCTGTTGAGAGACTCATCCTCTGAGAATTTTCATTCTGGAATCAGGTCTTTTGAAGGGAAAATGGAAAGTGCGCTAACATAGGAGTTAGAAGACCAAAGGTTTAACTCAGACTTAGCAACTAATTGCCCATAGTACCCAAGTCACTTTCTCATCTAGTTTTCCCAACTGTAAAAATGTTTTACACTTAGATATTCTCTGAAGCAGTGCCTCTACTAGAAATATAACAGGAGCCACACAAGTAGTTCTAAATTTTCTAGTAACTATGTTAAAAAAATAAAAGACACTTGCTCCTAGGGAAAGAAAGTTATGACCAACCTAGACAGCATATTAAAAAGCAGAGACATTACTTGGCCACAAAGGTCCATGTAATCAAAGCTATGGTTTTCCCAGTAGTCATGTATGGATGTGAGAAGTGAACTATAAAGAAAGCTGAGCACCGAAGAATTGATGCTTTTGAACTGTGGTGTTGGGGAAGACTCTTGAGAGTCCCTTGGACTACAAGGAGAACCAACCAATTCATTCTGAAGGAGATCAGTCCTGAATATTCATTGGAAGGACTGATGTTGAAGCTGAAATTCCAATACTTTGACCACCTGATGTGAAGAACTCACTCATTAGAAAAGACCCTGATGCTGGGAAGGATTGAAGGCAGGAAGAGAAGGGGACAACAGAGGCTGAGATGGCTGGATGGCATCACCGACTCAATGGACATGAATTTTACTTTGAAAGTTAGTAATGGACCAGGAGGCCTGACATGCTGCAGTCCATGGGGTCGCAAAGAGTCAGATATGACTGAGTGATTGAACTGAAAGGAAAGGAAAGTGAATTTGCTCAGTTGTGTCTGACTCTCTGCAATCCCATGGGCTGTAGCCTACCAGGCCCTTCTGTCCATGGGATTTTCCAGGCAATAGTACTGGAGTGGATTGCCATTTCCTTCTCCAGTGGATCTTCCTGACCCAGGGATGGAACCCAGGTCTCCTGCATTGTAGACAGGCGCTTTACCATCTCAGCCACCAGGGAAGTCCTGAACATTAAAACATAGAAAAATTAGCAAAATTAATTTTCATAATATATTTTATATAACCTAATATATCCAAAATAAATATATCCAAAATAAATGGATAAATATATCCAAAATAAAATATATCCATAATATATTTTATATAACCTAATATATCCAACATGTGATCATATATTTCATATTCTTTTTCCTACTAAGTTTTTGAAACTCAGTATATTTTACGTTAACCATGCGTCTCAGTTCAGACTAGACACACATCAGATGTTCAGCGTAGCCACGTCACTAATGGCTACCTAGTGGACAGTGCAGTTTTAACCTTCTGGCTGTTAATTTTTAAATATGCCACAGGTTTTTTTTGAACCCATTGACGTCAGACACAGGACTCAGAATTTTTCATACTACTGTGTCACTTCAGTTCAGTTCAGTCGCTCAGTCGTGTCCAACTCTTTGCAACCCCATGCATCACAGCACGCCAGGCCTCCCTGTCCATCACCAACTCCCGGAGTTCACTCAGACTCACGTCCATCGAGTCCATGATGCCATCCAGCCATCTCATCCTCGGTCGTCCTCTTCTCCTCCTGCCCCTAATCCCTCCCAGCATCAGAGTCTTTTCCAATGAGTCAACTCTTCGCATGATGTGGCCAAAGTACTGGAGCTTCAGCTTTAGCATCATTCCTTCCAAAGAAAGCCCAGGGTTGATCTCCTTCAGAACGGACTGGTTGGATCTCCTTGCAGTCCAACGGCCTCTCAGGAGTCTTCTCCAACACCATAGTTCAAAAGCATCAATTCTTCGGCACTCAGCTTTCTTCACAGTCCAACTCTCACATCCATACATGACCACAGGAAAAACCATAGCCTTGACTAGACGGACCTTAGTCGGCAAAGTAATGTCTCTGCTTTTGAATATGCTATCTAGGTTGGTCATAACTTTTCTTCCAAGGAGTAAGTGTCTCTTAATTTCATGGCTGCAGTCACCATCTGCAGTGATTTTGGAGCCCAAAAAAATAAAGTCTGACACTGTTTCTACTGTTTCCCCATCTATTTCCCATGAAGTGATGGGACCAGATGCCATGATCTTCATTTTCTGAATGTTGAGCTTTAAGCCAACTTTTTCATTCTCCTCTTTCACTTTCATCAAGAGGCTTTTAATACAGTATTTATCATAAGTTATGTGATACCCCCAGTGGGTCTGGAGCAGCCCTCAGTGATCAAACAAATAAATATTTCTTTGGTAGCAAAAAGTATGATAACTCACACTAAGTGAGGTAAGATGATAATTAGTATCTTATGGGTTGAATGTTGCTGGCAAATGAGTTAAATAAAAATTTTCTATTTTCAGAGTGTTTTATCTTTCAAAATTACAGATCAAGGATGTGATCTGATGAGATCAGGCGTGTTCTGGGTGGTATGCCAGAGACAAGGATATGGATCTGTACTGTGAAAACTGCGTGTGCTTAGCTTCAATATTTACTTAGTTGTTTCACTTATCAAAACTCAGCCCAGAACTAATATGGCAATGTCATTGTCCATTTGCTAGCCATAGATATGGTATAATGGTTGAGTCTTCTCCCTTATTTTTTTTTGTATTTTTAATGTTTTTCTTTGAGTATAGTTGATTTACAATATTGGGTTAGTCTCTGCTGTATAGCAACATGAATCAGTTATACATATATGTATATCCTCTCTTTTTCCTTTCTTATTTTGAATCTCAGTAGTGATAACTATCTCCAGCAAATGTAAAAGGTAATCCTAGAGGCATAGATTTAGGATTGCCAGAGAAAATACAGGACACTCAGTTAAATTTAAATTTCAGATAAACATCAAGTAACTTTTTAATATAACTACGCCCTATACAATATTTGAATTTCAGATAAAATTTATTCAGAATTCAAATTTACCTGGCCAGATGTATTTGTATGTACTGACTCTGACAGGTTAAGAGCTACTTCAGAAGTAGCCTGCTGCTTCTTACTGGCCAGCTAAAACAATGTAAGACTTTTTCATCTTGCGTCATATTTTCTCAGACAAAATATGTGAAGCAGTCTAGATGGTTAAGGAGATTAGAAACCTGGTTTTTAAATTCCAGAATTCAAAAACTCCAGAATGACAAAGAATGCGGTTACTAATGTGACCTTTGCAGTCATTATGGCAAAGGTCACTGGGAGGGAACTTTGAGCCAAAAGCTAATCTGACATTCTTTTTTTTAATGTTCTAACAAATCTTTATTTATGGATGCTGAATTTTGAATTCTATGTAATATTCTTGCATCATGAACCATTATCTTCTTAAAACTTTTTTCAAACCATTTGAAAATATAAAAGTCAGTCTTCATTCATGGGCCATAGAAGAAGAGGCAGTGTTTCAGGTTTGACCATTGGGCTGTAGTTCACTGACTTCTTTTTTAAAAATCTGACAGTCTTAACTCATAAGAATTAATACATTCTTCATTCATAATTGACTGTTTTAGCATTCTTAAGAACCTTGTAAAGTCATAAGCCACAAGGCAATCATACAGCCTCTGATTTCAGTTCAGTTCAGTTCAGTTGCTCAGTTGTGTCCAACTCTTTGTGACCCCATGGACTGCAACACACCAGGCCTGCTTGTCCATCACCAACTCCCAGAGTTCACCCAAACTCATGTCCATTAGGTCGGTGATGCCATCTAACCATCTTATCCTCTGTCGTCCCCTTCTCCTCCTGCCCTCAATCTTTCCCAGCATCAGGGTCTTTTCTAATGTGTCAGCTCTTTGCATCAGGTGGCCAAAGTATTGGAGCTTCAGCTTCAACATCAGTCCTTCCAATGAACACCCAGGACTGATCTCCTTTAGGATGGACTGGTTGGATCTCCTTGCTGTCCAAGGGACTCTCAAGAGTGGGACTCTCAAGAGTCTTCTCCAACACCACAATTCAAAAGCATCAATTCTTCAGCACTCAGCCTTCTTTACAGTCCAACTCTCACATCCATACATGACCACTGGAAAAACCATAATCTTGACTAAAAGGACCTTTGTTGACAAAGTAATGTCACTGCTTTTTAATATGTAACCCTTGATTTAGGAGCTTCTTAATCTCCACTAAGGATCCCAGAAAGAAAGCTAAGGAGGGTGAATTAGGAACAATCTCTATTTTTTTAATGAGGGGTACAGTGGATAGTAGTGGGCATTTGTTGAGAACATAACTCCCTTTCTAAATGCTTCCGAAATTAAGAGGTGCTAAGAGTAAGTGCTTAAGAACCACCTGGCTCACCTAGGTCCAGGGATGGAGAGGCTTGAATTTGCATCAAAAGTGGGCTTTGACTGTGGATAATAGTGTGGAGATTCCTTAAAAAACTAGGAATAAAACTACCATATGACCCCAAAATCCCACTACTGGGCATATACCCTGAGGAAACCATAACTGAAGAAGGCATGTACTTCAATGTCATTGCAGCACTATTTATAATAGCTAGGACATGGAAGCAACCTAGATGTCCATCAACAGATGAATGGATAAAGAAGTGGTACATATATACAGTGGAATATTCAGTTCAGTTCAGTTCAGTTGCTCAGTCATTTCCTACACTTTGTGACTCCATGGACTGCAGCAGGCCAGGCCTCCCTGTCCATCACCAACTCCCAGAGTTTATTCAAACCCATGTCCATTGAGTCGGTGATGCCATTCAACCATCTCATCCTCTGTCGTCCCCTTCTCCTCCTGCCTTCAATCTTTCCCAGCATCAGGATCTTTTCAAATGAGTCAGCACTCAGCCATAAAAAGGAACACATTTGAGTCAGTTCTAATGAGGTGGATGAACCTAGAGCCTATTATATAGAGTGAAGTACGTCAGAAAGAGGAAAACAATATTATGTATTAACACATATATAGGGAATCTAGAAAGATGGCACTGATGAACTGATTTGCAGGGCAGCAGTGGAGACACAGGCATAGAAAACACCTGTGGGCACAGTGGGCAAAGGAGAGGGTGGGGCAAACTGAGAGAGTAGTTGAAACATGTATATTACCATATGTAGGATAAACAGCCAATGAGAATTTGCTGTATGACACAGGGAGCTCAAACCCGCTGCTCTGTCACAACCTAGAGTGGTGGGATGGGAGGGAGGTTCAAGAAGGAGGGGACATATGTAGGCTTATACCTGATTCACATTGTTGTATGATAAGAAACACAACATTGTAAAGTAATTATCCTCCAATAAAATGATTCAGGAATATATATATTCCTGGCAAAACCTAGATAAAGATGTTCCAAGAAGATAGCCGTGGGAAGGATGAGGACCCAGCCTCCACTGAGACAGGAGCCACTGGAGTTAGAGCAGATTCAGTCTCTTGCCCTTGAACTTCACTGACTCTCCATTTCAGAGGTAGTCCGGTGTGGTGGTAAGAGCCTGCAGGTCAGACACATTCAGCCCTGGTGTCCATGGGCTGCAGGGCCCTAGCTATTTAACCTACGAGCCTCAGTTTCCTACCCTATAAAAATGGGATGTGGCAACTTACCTCGTAGCCTTGCTGTTAGGATTGGAAGTGACGTTTACAAAGTACCTGGCTCAGCATCTGGCATGTAATAGGTACCTTCCCCAAATTAAATATAGCTTTGTTTCCACAGAAAGACCATGGCTGACTGGCTCTAGTGTTTTTTTATTACTTTCAGGCACAGAAAGCAATGAGTCTGTTGCCAAGTCTGTGGGCCTGAAGCTCAGGCTCTGCCACTCTGAAAACCTCTAACTGCAGATGGAAATCCTGTTGGCTTAACTGCTCCAGGCAATGCTTCCAAGGATGACTGGTTTCTTTGCAGGTGTAATCACTCCAGGCATAACCACTGCAAGCCCCTTCTAATCCGCTTTTGGAAATCTTTCCTTCCCTAGCTGCCACATAGTATGAGAAGTGAGATCAGGTTATCAGCTCAAAAGTTTGAAAGGATGAAATTAACTCTGGGCTTTTTACCTTGAGACAAATGACCTCACAAGACATGGGAGGTAAAGTGAAAAGAACTGTCTGGGGCCATGGGTGAATAGCAGTGATG
>SJXQ01003854.1:0-14805 GCA_006408695.1 Aepyceros melampus | reverse complement strand
TAAGCTAGAAGCCAGAAGACAGATTAGAACTCACTCTGCTGTTTACTAGAGGCGGGGGTGGGGGTGGAGGCGGGTGTTCCAGGTGAGCCACTCGAGTCCATGACGTTATTTGTGAGATGTAGATGCTAAGGCTTCAGAGTTGATAAATTAATAAAAGAGATAACGTCTATGGAGGGCTGTATGATATAAAGCCTTGCTCAAAGTGCAATTAAGTATTGATTTCATGGGGAGAAAAAAGCAGACTCTTGGGTCCCATCCCAGCCCTACTGCATCAGAATTTACATTTTAACACCATTCCCAGGGCATTCAGATGCACAGGAAAGTTGAGAAGCTGAGCTAAAACATCACCCTTGCTTGAGTTGATTCTTATAGTATTAATAGTGCCTTTAAGGAGGTCTGAGAGATCTTAAAATCAAGACCTTAAAAACAGGATCCCTGTTTGCTGGAACCTGAGATCTATTTAATTTTCAGTGTTTTGCCCATTGAGGCTGTAAAGTATGTCATTCAAGGGCCTGGGAAGCCAGCATAGTCTCTGGTGAACACTAAAAGCACCCTGAGAACCCTGATAGAGCTTTTGCCTCAACACAGCGCTAAGCCAGTCCTCTGTACCACCCCCATCAAGACCCCCGAAGTCAGCTCTGAGGGACCCGTTACTTCCAGGTCCAGCCTTTGTTCTGGAGACTGCCATGTTCCTCAGGAGACCATCCTGGCTTTCTGAGGGAAGGACTGAAAGGGTTTAGCCCAAAGTCAGCTGCAGTTAGGAATCAGGAGTATCTGTCAAATCTCCTTTTGCTGACAGAGGTGGAAGGTGGTGTCGAAAACAACTGCACAGCCTGAAAGCTGAGAGTTGTTTTATCTGGCAGGTCTTCTTAGGACTTCAACTCAGGAGGCAGCATCTCAAGTAACCCCGAGAGAACTGCTACAAGGAGTTGAGGGGAGAGCTAGGATATATAGGCATTTTGCAGCAAAAAGAACAAAAGATTACTGTTAATAAAACCATATATCTTAAGGAATTTAGTGCTTTCTGTGTGTGGGAAGATGCAAGAGTCTGCTGCTGCTGCTAAGTTGCTTCAGTCGTGTCCGACTCTGTGCGACCCCAGAGACGGCAATCCACCAGGCTCCCCTGTCCCTGGGATTCTCCAGGCAGGAACATTGGAGTGGGTTGCCATTTCCTTCTCCAATGCATGAAAGTGAAGTCACTCAGTCGTGTCCGACTCCTAGCGACCCCATGGACTGCAGCCTACCAGGATCCTCCATCCATGGACTTTTCCAGGCAAGAGTACTGGAGTGGGTGGCCATTGCCTTCTCTGCAAGAGTCTGAGCTCACTGCAATTATTCCTTTGGTATATACTTCAGCTAGGTGGGGCCAGTATCCTGTGTTATCACATCCTGAGTTTCCTCAGGGTTTACCACTGGGCAGCTGCTAATGACTGTGACATCCTTTGTTTACTGATATCAACTTTAAAAAATTTACACAACATGTGAGAATTGTGAGTCAGATTTTATTTGGGGTAAAATGAGGGGTATAGCCTGGGAGACAGCACCTCAGATAGCCCTGAGAAGCTGCTCCAAAGAGGTAGAGTCAAGCACATATTTTTTTGCAGAAGGTTTCTGCTAGTCATGAGGAGCAGTTGTCACCAGAGAGGACTTCAGTGCTTTTCTAGATATGAGGAGATACAAGAATTGGGCTCATAAAATCAGTTCCTTAGAATATCTAACTATCTGAAGACCTGTCTTGCCAGTTCTTCCCCGAGCATGGAGTGCCTCATTTCTGCTATCCACCGTGAAGTCCTTTCAGGGGGTGTTGAAGATGAGCAGCTGCAGCAGCACAAGATTTCATCCTTGTAGAGGCAGATGGCAAGGGTCAATGGCAATTGCCAATTTGTAGTTGACACTGACTATAGTAAGCAATGTTCCACTTCTCAGTGATATTGACCCAATGAACTCTGTTCACCCTTACAGTGGAGTAAAGGAAAGACCCCAGATGTCGATCCTAGGTCCACAGTTCTTTTCATCTGCTTTACTTTGAGCGTAGGCCTGGCTACTCAGAACCCTTGATGGCAGAAACTGAAGGGCCTCTTTCCTGGTTCTCAGCACTTAGCTCAGTAGCTGGATATGGCAAATAGCTGCCCAATGAATGAGTTTGATGAAGACCTCAGTACAATGCTTTATAAGTATTAGGTGCTCAAGAAATAGCTATTGGTTGATTGACTAAGCCAGGGTGACTTTCCTGTTAGACACCTATATGCACAGAGCCCAGAACCTGTAAATTCTTCAAGAGACTATGAAAATGTTTCAGACCTGAAGATCAGCATTGGAGAAAGAAGTCAAAATACAGAAAGAAAACTACAAAGTAAACATTCAAATGTGTAATTAGGGGAATATCATACAGAATATTAGCTAGTCAAGTGCAACTTGACCCTGAGGGTTCTGTACAAATTATGTTAAATTGTAGCATGTGGGTACATTTTAACATGTTGAATGTGGCATGAGTGGAGCTTCTGAAAGTTAATGTAGGGCCCACTGCTGCTGCTGTTTAGTCGCTAAGTCATGTCCAACTCTTTTGCAGTCCCATGGACTGTAACCCACCAGGCCCCTCTATCCATGTGATTTCCCAGAGAAGAATAATGGAGTGGGGTTGCCATTTTCTACTCCAGGGGATCTTCCTGACCTGGGGATCAAACCCATGTCTCCTGCATTGGCAAGCGGATTCTTTACTACTGAGCCACCAGGGAAGCCCAGGGAAGCCCCAAGAAGGACGTGAAACATGTGACGTGCTGTGACGTGAAGCACAGTCACAGCAGTCAGGTGTGAGTCAAGTTGTGTACTCCTCATCCCTCCCTGTGAGAGAGCCTGGAGCAGAGGCCAGAGTTCCTGCCTTTCGGAAGGAACTGAGATGGGTTCAAAGGTAAAACCCAGGACAGTGGCAAAGAAATGGCACAGCAGAAGTCACGGCAGTCAAGATGTTTGAAAAATCTCAGGGTTTTCACCCTGTCCCTAGACAATTTTCCTAGTCTGTTCTTTGGTAAGGAGAAAATCTTTTGTAAGGAGGGAATTTTCTGCTGCTGTCTTACTACCATAGTATTGGTTAATGACATGCCCTGTTCTATTTATTTCCTTAATCACAGGCTGTAGAGAGTGGGGTGGGCTGAATGTAGGAGGAAAGTGGGAATCACATTTTCATCAATCTTTACCATTTCCCTGTTTTCTTCAAGAAAACAATTTTTCTAAATTTCTATTAAGTGACTCATTGAAGTACTGTACAGAACCAAGTGCAAAAAATCTCTGCTCTGAAAGGTACAATTTTAAACATTCGTGCAGACAGTAATAAAGGAATCTTTATTCGTTGGCTTTTGCTGCATAATAACAACCCTTCCCCTCCCCCACACACAAAAAAAAAACCTTAGTGGCTTAAAATGACTATCATTTATTTAGCCTATAATCCTAACAGTTATCTATGTGGGCTTTCCTCAGCTGGTTAGTTCACTCATGCCTTTGTGCTCAGCTGCCAAGTGGGTTGAGGGAGGCTGGCTGATCTGGCACAGCCTCATTTGGAACTGTTCATCTCTACTTCACATGGTCTCACTTGCTCCTGCAGGCTAGCTCTGGCTTGTTCACATGGATACTGAGCAGGTATCTAAGAGAACAGACAGAAATATACAAGATTTATTGAAGTCCACCCTCAGAGCTGGCATACTGCCACTTCCACCTCATTCTGTAGGCCAAAGCAAGTCACACAGCATTCTAGATTAAAGAGATGGGGAAGTAAACTTTACCTCCTGATGGGAAGAACTTTAGAGTCACATACAAGTAGGGGGCTTCCCTGGTGGCTCAGAAGTAAAAGCGTCGTCTGCCTGCAATGCAGGAGACCTGGGTTTGATCCCTGGGTCAGGAAGATCCCCTGGAGAAGGAAACAGCAACCCACTCCAGTATTCTTGCCTGGAGAATCCCATGGAAGGAGGAGCCTGGTGGGCTACAGTCCACAGGGTCGCAGAAAAAAAAAAAACCTTAGTGGCTTAAAATGACTATCATTTATTTAGCCTATAATCCTAACAGTTATCTATGTGGGCTCTCCTCAGCTGGTTAGTTCACTCATGCCTTTGTGCTCAGCTGCCAAGTGGGTTGAGGGAGGCTGGCTGATCTGGCACAGCCTCATTTGGAACTGTTCATCTCTACTTCACATGGTCTCACTTGCTCCTGCAGGCTAGCTCTGGCTTGTTCACATGGATACTGAGCAGGTATCTAAGAGAACAGACAGAAATATACAAGATTTATTGAAGTCCACCCTCAGAGCTGGCATACTGCCACTTCCACCTCATTCTGTAGGCCAAAGCAAGTCACACAGCATTCTAGATTAAAGAGATGGGGAAGTAAACTTTACCTCCTGATGGGAAGAACTTTAGAGTCACATACAAGTAGGGGGCTTCCCTGGTGGCTCAGAAGTAAAAGCGTAGTCTGCCTGCAATGCAGGAGACCTGGGTTTGATCCCTGGGTCAGGAAGATCCCCTGGAGAAGGAAACAGCAACCCACTCCAGTATTCTTGCCTGGAGAATCCCATGGAAGGAGGAGCCTGGTGGGCTACAGTCCACAGGGTCGCAGAGAGTCAGACACGACTGAGTGACTTCACTTTCACTTTCACAAGGCGGGGGTGGGGGGGTGGGCAGATACTGTGAAGGGAAGAATGGCAGTCATTTTTGTAATCTACCAGAGTCACATCAAAAGAAATAGAGCCCTAAATGAAATCAGTAAATAAGGCTTAACCTGTCAGGACAAAAGAAGAGGAGGGGTCAGAGTCACATATTTAAATAAGTCAGACTCAGGGGGGCAGGAAATGAGAGCCAGAGCCGTTTCATTGCACTAAAGTTTGCAAAGTTGGTTTTGATGGGGAAATTGAATTCTGCTTTAGGAAAGGTGTGTGTGTGGATAGGGTTCTGCCAGATAGCTATGCCTCAAAGGTATGCAGAAGCACAGCATCAGATAAAAATGAACCTTGCGGTAGACACCATAGATAGAAACAGCACGGCTAACTGAGCCTCTTTCTCTGTGCTGTATACCAAGGACAGAGAAGCTTAAACAGACAAACAAACAAACAAAAAATGTGTGCCACGTGGCTAAGAAAGTGACAAACAGAGGTGGCACTTCCAGACAGAAGCTCGGGAGCAGTTGGCACACTGGGTGTGATGGAGGGATACTGTGGCGAGCAGCAGGAGGCTAGTTCACGGTAACTCTGCTCATGGCCCAGGCTCTGCCTCTAACCAGCTGTGATGAGGTCCAAGTCACCTTCTCTTCTTGGGCTTTGGTTACATTCTCTACCAAATAGGATGAATTTGATTGTCTCTGTAGTTCCTTCCAGTAATGGAATTAGGATTTGAGGGCTGAGTACTTTATTTTTTTATTTTTTTAATTAATTTATTTAATTGGAGGCTAATTACTTTACAATATTGTAGTAGTTTTTGCCATATATTGACATGAATCACCCATGGGTGTACATGTGCTCCCCATCCCATCCTTCAGGGTCATCCCAGTGCACCGGCCCTGAGCACCCTGTTTCATGCATCGAACCTGGACTGGCAATCTGTTTCACATATGGTAATATACATGTTTCAATGCTATTCTCTCAAATCATACCACCCTTGCCTTCTTCCACAGAATCCAAAATCTGTTCTTTATATCTGTGCCTCTTTTGCTGTCTCACATATAGAGTCATTGTTACCATCTTCCTAAGTTCCATATATATGCGTTAATATATTGTCTTCGTATTTTTCTTTCTGACTTACTTCACTCTGTATAATAGGCTGAGTACTTTTACACATAATGGCTTATCCCAAGAAACTGTACAGCAGGAAAACAGTATTCTTAGACCACTCTCACCTTGGGCTTTAGTGCAGTTTTCCTGGCCATGGACCTCTCTGCCAAACCCAGTTTGCTTCTTTTCCTTGAGATAAGAGGATAATGATGCAAATAAAAATCAGAAGAGACTCCATGGAGATTTAGGTTTTCTCGCCCGTTTCAGTGCCATTTTGGGCAGCACAGCGCTCCCGCTGCAGTCCAGAGATTCAGGATCTTAACACAGTCATGTTGTTGCTTACCTCCTTGCATGAACTATTCGAATCTGGCATGCTTTGAAAACTTTATTTGACTCCACATTTCAATTCCCGGATTCACTGGTGAATTGGGTCACCAAGAAGTCTTCAGATAGTGCCAAAGAAGGCTCTCCTGGCGCTGACTAAAACCACACACCCTTGTCCTGTTGTTATGCATTTCCATTTGCCCATCATTATTTCATTTCTCTTTCTCTACTGGTGTGATGTTAAGTATGTGTCTCCTGTCCCCATCTACATTCAGGGTTTTTGTAAAGGGTGAAATTCTTTTGCAGCAGTCTTTGTAGCAGTGAAAAGTGGGGCAAACCTAAACTCCCATAGAGGGAGGAGTGGTTTAATAAAATAGGGCAATGCTATTCCAGGGAATAGAGTACAGCAGTGAAAAGGAGCAAGGTTTATTGGTATTAACATCAAACATTTTTCAAAAGATTTGGAGAAATGGGAAAAATGTGATATTATTTGTGGAAAAGTTAACTTGAACAGCTATTTCAAGGGAAGTGTAGACATGTGTACACAGGTGACTTTGCTAAGGAAGGACACATTAATAGTTCATGGAAGTTTCTAGGGTCAGCAGAATAGAAGGGGGAAGGAGAATAATGGGAATGTTTGCTTATCTACATTACTTACATTTTAAACATTAGACACATAGAATAGTATGATTTATGACATTTTAAAAGAATGTTAAATGGAATTTTTGTAAAGAGGTGATCAGTACATGATTGATCCCTGGGTTGGGAAGATCCCCTGGAGAAGGGGATGGCCACCCACTCCAGTATTCCTTCCTGGAGAATTCCAAGTAGCCTGTTGGGCTACTGTCCATGGGGTCGCAAAGAGTTGGACACGACTAAGAGACTAATGCTTTCAACTGTTTTTTCAGTTTGTATTTACCTCTGGATATAAGAAAATAAGTAAAATGTGGGAAAAACATACTTGTTCTCAGATTAATAACCCAGCATCCTATTGTGGAGATGTCATAAACTTTCTGACCTGTCACTGTGAAAGAAAAGAATACAGCAGAGGTTGCAGGAAATAAAAAGGCCGTGTATCCCAATCTGGACAAGAACCATCCGCAAAGATCTGCATTTCAGGTTCTGATTGCTCTGTTATTTCAGAGTTAATTCCAAGAAGTGACAGCTTTTTCCAAACATGGTGACCTTTAATTACAATTAACTCCTTACACTTTAATTATAGAAGAGTACCTAAATCACTGCAGATGGTGACTGCAGCCATGAAATTAAAAGACGCTTACTCCTTGGAAGGAAAGTCATGACCAACCTAGATAGCATATTGAAAAGCAGAGACATTACTTTGCCAACAAAGGTCTGTCTAGTCAGGGCTATGGTTTTTCCAGTGGTCATGTATGGATGTGAGATTTGGACTATGAAGAAAGCTGAGCACCAAAGAACTGATGCTTTTGAACTGTGGTGTTGGAGAAGATGCTTGAGAGTCACTTGGACTGCAAGGAGATCCAACCAGTCCATCCTAAAGATCAGTCTTGGGTGTTCATTGGAGGGACTGATGTTGAAGCTGAAACTCCAATACTTTGGCCACCTCATGCGAAGAGTTGACTCATTGGAAAAGACCCTGATGCTGGGAGGGATTGGAGGCAGGAGGAGAAGGGGACGACAGAGGATGAATTGCTGGATGGCATCACCGACTCGATGAACATGGGTTTAGGTAGACTCCTGGAGTTGGTGATGGACAGGGAGGCCTGGCGTGCTGCAATTCATGGGGTCGCAAAGAGTCAGACACGACTGAATGACTGAACTGAACTGAATTATTGATAGGTCTTCATAATCTGGACAACCAGATACTCACATAATCAGTACTTTCCTCTTTACTCTGCTTTTTGAAAAGGAGACAAGTAAGACAAACTTGGGGAACTTTTCCAAAAGCCTTTCAGTTTCTGTCATACAGTCAGTCCAGATGATGCTTAATTTCTTACACCTTCAGCAGTTCTAGTACCATATGCTGATAACTTTATTTATAACAATTGCAGTAGGATACTGCATGTTCCTCATGCAACTTCAGGAATTTCAAAGAAAGCTCAAATGTGGTGGTACCTGGTGTTGCTTTCCATGTTTTCAAAAATTATAATCCATGTGCCATGTGTCTGGTGCCTGTCAGGAGCCCAGAAAACTCAGCAGTGGCCTCTCCACATTGAGAAACATGGGAGAAAAGACCTGTGCGGTGTCTCCAGGTATCAGATGTGGACTAGCCACTTGGGCCTGGAGGCTGCTGTATTGAGCAGCAAGATTCTAGAGCATTCTGAGAGTGAGTCTTCCTGGCCAGGGGGCTGTAGGGTCGCCTGGTGCCCAGGGTTGGAAGAGGGCTTTGTCCTCCCCAGAGCCACTTCTTCCTCCCCCCAGACTGGTCTCCTGTGTAGTGCTCAGCTCCCAGGCAGCCAGAAGAAGAGACATCTCGTCCCCTGCAGAGCTCGTGTGTCCCTTGTGCCCCAGCCTCTGTCTCTGTCAGCAGGTCGGAATCACTCCACTCGGGAGTCAGCCCTTTCCTCCACCCTCCGCTCCACGCCCCCATCCACACAGGGCTCTCGTGGCTCCCACTCCTTCCCAGAGCCCTATCAGTGCAGGCAGAGAAGAGGCTGTTTGTTCAAGGGGCCAGTCCAGCTTGGCCCCCTGACACTCTCAGACAAGTTATTTCTTTCTTTCGTTTCTTAAAAATTGACTTGAAGTATAGTTGGTTTACAATGCTGTATTTAATTTCTGCTGTAGGGCAGAATGTCTCAGTTCAGTTCAGTTGGTCAGTCATGCCCGACTCTTTGAGACCACATGAACCACAGCACGCCAGGCCTCCCTGTCCATCACCAACTCCCAGAGTTCACCCAAACTCATGTCCATTAGGTCGGTGATGCCATCCAAACATCTTATCCTCTGTCATCCCCTTCTCCTGCCCTCAATCTTTCCCAGTATCAGGCTCTTTTCAAATGAATCAGCTCTTTGCATCAGATGGCCAAAGTACTGGAGTTTCAGCTTCAACATCAGTCCCTCCAATGAACATCCAAGGACTTATCTCCTTTAGGATGGACTGGTTGGATCTCCTTGCAATCCAAGGTACTCTCAAGAGTCTTCTCCAACACCATAGTTCAAAAGCATCAATTCTTTGGCACTAAGCTTTCTTCATAGTCCAACTCTCACATCCATACATAACTACTGGGAAAACCATAGCCTTGACTAGATGGACCTTTGTTGACAAAGTAATGTCTCTGCTTTATAATATGCTGTCTAGGTTGGTCATAACTTTCCTTCCAGAACATCTGGAAGTTCACAGTTCACGTATTGCTGAAGTCTGGCTTGGAGAATTTTGAGCATTACTTTCCTAGCATGTGAGATGAGTGCAATTGTGGGGTAGTTTGAACATTCTTTGGCATTGCCTTTCTTAGGGATTGGAATGAAAACTGACCTTTTCCAGTCCTGTGGCCACTGCTGAGTTTTCCAAATTTGCTGGCATATTGACTGTAGCACTTTTACAGCATCATCTTTTAGGATTTGAAACAGCTCAACTGGAATTCCATCACCTCCACTAGCTTTGTTCATACTGATGCTTCCTAAGGCCCACTTGACTTCACATTCTGGGATGTCTGTCTCTAGGTGAGTGATCATACCATTGTGATTATCCGGGTCATGAAGATCTTTTTTGTACAGTTCTTCCGTGTATTCTCGCCACCTCTTCTTAATATGTTCTGCTTCTGTCAGTTACATACATATATAATATTCCTTTTTATATTTCTTTCTGTTCTAGTTTGTCACAGGATGTTGAATATAGTTCCCTGAGTTATACAGTAGAACCTTGTTGTTTCTCCATCCTGTATATACCATATACATCCGGTATATAGTGCACTTGCTAATTCCAAATTCCCAGTCCTTCCTTCCCTCACCCCTGTCTTGACAGTCACAAGTCTGTTCTCTATATTTGTGAGTCTCTTTTTGTTTGTACATATGTTCATTTGTGTCATATTTTAGATTCCACATACAAGTGACATCACATGATATTTGTCTTTCTACGACTTACTTCACTTCAGTTCACTTCAGTTCAGTTTAGTTGCTCAGTCGTGTCCAACTCTTTGTGACCCCATGAATCATAGCACACCAGGCCTCCCTGTTCATCACCAACTCCTGGAGTTCACTCAGACTCATGTCCATTGAGTCTGTGATGCCATCCAGCCATCTCATCCTCGGTCGTCCCCGTCTCCTCCTGCCCCCAATCCTTCCCAGCATCAGAGTCTTTTCCAATGAGTCAGCTCTTCGCATGAGGTGGCCAAAGTACTGGAGCTTCAGCTTCAGCATCATTCCCTCCAAAGAAATCCCAGGGTTGATCTCCTTCAGAATGGACTGGTTGGATCTCCTTGCAGTCCAAGGGACTCTCAAGAGTCTTCTCCAACACCACAGTTCAAAAGCATCAATTCTTCGGCGCTCAGCCTTCTTCACAGTCCAACTCTCACATCCATACATGACCACAGGAAAAACCATAGCCTTGACTAGACGGACCTTAGTCGGCAAAGTAATGTCTCTGCTTTTGAATATACTATCTAGGTTGGTCATAACTTTTCTTCCAAGGAGTAAGCGCCTTTTAATTTCATGGCTGCAGTCACCATCTGCAGTGATTTTGGAGCCCAACTGGTGGGATCTCCTTGCAGTCCAAGGGACTCTCAAGAGTCTTCGCCAACACCACAGTTCAAAAGCATCAATTCTTCGGTGCTCTGCCTTCTTCACAGTCCAACTCTCACATCCATACATGACCACAGGAAAAACCATAGCCTTGACTAGATGGACCTTAGTCCAAAGTAATGACTCTGCTTTTGAATATGCTGTCTAGGTTGGTCATAACTTTTCTTCCAAGGAGTAAGCATCTTTTAACTTCATGGCTGCAGTCACCATCTGCAGTGAGTGTGTGATAATCTCTAGGTTCATCCATGTGGCTCCAAATGGCATTATTGCTTGCTTTTTAATGGCTGAGTAGTACTCCATTGATTACTATACATGCACATCGTTTTTATCCAGTCATCTGTTGATGCACATTTGGTTCTTTCCAGGTCTTGGCTTTTGTGACAACAGGTTTTTCTTGTCCCTTCAGTCAGATGGCTGCTTTCCCTTGGTAATGGCCCTACTTGTCCCTCTTCTCACTGGGCAAGTGCCTTCGCCTTCTGCTCCAGGGGCTACTGATTCCCTTGGTTGGTTGCCTAGCAACTGGCCAACGTTTTGAGTTTACCTCTTTCAAAAGATGGGTTTTGTCTCTTCTTCCCATGTTATTTTTCTGAATTGCTGACTGTGCTGTTAAGACCATCCCAGATTAATGCCAAAACCCTGACTTATTCAAGCCAAGAATGACCTGCAGCCCTCTTTTTCTACTGGTTTTTGCAAGAACATTTCATTTTGTCTTTTGTGCTCCACCTGGCTTTAGGCCTCAGTTTTGTCTTCCAGTTCACTAATTACTAAATCACTGTATCACTGTCTAAAGTTAGTCCAAGCTTTAACATTTTTTAATTCGATAAATGTAATTTAATTACCAACATTTTAATTGGTAAGTGTTCTTATTTTTTGCATTCTTTGCTTTATAATTTCTTTCTCTGTTTTTCAAGCAGAAGGTTCTACTTCATTTAGAATTTTTGTGTTTTTTCTGATATGATGCAGGAATGGAATAGGTGGGTTTTATGATGGTAGAACTGTCTTAAGTAACAAATATGTTTTGAGAAATGTGTGTTGAAGCTTCTGCTCGAGTGAGTTGGATAATGTGGAGAGACCTGTGAGTGGCTTGGTTCAGTTCCCAATCCNTGCAAGAACATTTCATTTTGTCTTTTGTGCTCCACCTGGCTTTAGGCCTCAGTTTTGTCTTCCAGTTCACTAATTACTAAATCACTGTATCACTGTCTAAAGTTAGTCCAAGCTTTAACATTTTTTAATTCGATAAATGTAATTTAATTACCAACATTTTAATTGGTAAGTGTTCTTATTTTTTGCATTCTTTGCTTTATAATTTCTTTCTCTGTTTTTCAAGCAGAAGGTTCTACTTCATTTAGAATTTTTGTGTTTTTTCTGATATGATGCAGGAATGGAATAGGTGGGTTTTATGATGGTAGAACTGTCTTAAGTAACAAATATGTTTTGAGAAATGTGTGTTGAAGCTTCTGCTCGAGTGAGTTGGATAATGTGGAGAGACCTGTGAGTAGCTTGGTTCAGTTCCCAATCCGACCATGACTTTGATCTTCCTCCTCCTTGGACTTTCCACCTGCTAAAACTGCAGCCTCAGGTGGTAGCTAGAAATGACTGGCTTTTTCACTTTCACAAGCAGAAGAGCCATACCTCAACCCCAGCCGCAAGCTATGAACCTGATTCCCACCCCTAGATCCAATGCTTTATTCCCTTCTTCTTGCCAGAGCTAGACTCCATCACTGCCTGCCTGCTAGCCTGTGGCTTCAGCAATCTTCACTGCTTTACCTTTCTGTTCCAATTCTGGCCCAACTATGTTAATCTTGCTTTTTAGTTCAGCTGTGTCTTTTTAGTTTTCTAATTTTATGTTCTAACTGGCATTGCCCTGTGCTTGAGGCAGAGGGTAAAGGGGGGATACATCAAAACACAAGTTTACAAAGCTTTCTTGACCAGTGGTATCCCCTCCAAGGCATTTCTAATCATAACACACTCCTACATTCATTGATTCCCTAAGCATCTGGTCACAGCTGTGAAAGAATATAGTACAGTAGGCTCTCATTAAATATTTGTTGAATGGATATATGAAATATCAAATCTAAAGGCAAACATTACTGTAGAGAAGAACCCTACAAACTTTCAATAAGGTCCTTCTGTGTTATCTTAATGGGATGATGGGAAGTGTGTTCAAAACCCTATTCCACTGAGCCAAACAGGCCCCTACAAATAGGGAAGGCACATAAATTATAATTTATTGTGACAGACTTTATTTTCTTGCAAACAGGGCAGGCACATAAATTATAATTTATTATGACAGACTTTATTTTCTTGGGCTCCAAAATTACTGCAGATGGTGACTGTACCCATGAAATTAAAAGACGCTTGCTCCTTGGAAGAAAAGCTGGACAAACCTAGAAAAGGTGTTAGTCACTCAGTAGTGTCCAACTCTTTGTGATCCCATGGACTGTAGTCTGCCAGTCTTCTCTGCCCATGGAATTCTCCAGGCAAGAATACTGGAGTGGGTTGCCATTTCCTTAAGCAGAGACATTACTTTGCTGACCAAGATCCCTATAGTCAAAGCTATGATTTTTCCAGGAGTCATGTATGGATGTGAGAGTTGAACCATAAAGAAGGCTGCACATTGAAGAATCGATGCTTTTGAACTATGGTGTTGGAGAAGACTCTTGAGAGTCCCTTGGACTGCAAGGAGATCCAACCAGTCCATCCTAAAGGAGATCAGTCCTGAGTGTTCATTGGAAGGACTGGTACTGAAACTGAATCTCCAATACTTTGGCCACCTGATGCAAAGAGCTGCCTCATTAGAAAAGACCCTAATGCTGGGAAAAACTGAAGGCAGGAGAAGAGGGATGACAGAGGACGAGATGGTTGGATGGCATCACCAACTCAATGGACATGAGTTTGAGCAAGCTCTGGGAGATGGTGAAGAACAGGGAAGCCTGGCATGCTGCAATCCATGGCGTTGCAAAGAGTCGGATACAATTAAGATACTGAACAACAAATAATTTATTTTCCAACACCAACTCTTTGAGAGTGAAAGAAAATGTTCTGAATAATTGCCCCAGAATAACAGACTGAAAGTGAGTCTGTGTCAAACAAACCAGAATGAATGGGCACTTGATTCTTTGACCAGCTTGGTGGTGTTATTGCATGAGATTCCCACATAAAGCCAAATGGCATCTTCTTTTTGCTCACTTTTGTTACTATTCCAAGTGAGGGGCTCCAGAAGTGACTTTATACCCTTTCTTCTCTGGTGCCATCCTTCCAATCTTTTCTAAAAAGATAGTCCATGTTTTTAAAAACTTGGTGTGCAAAATAGGGAACTAAGATAATTTTTATGAATCTCTTTCTCTCCTGGTACCTCCTCCAAATCATTGCAGTAGTCCATTTTATATGACCCTCAAGCAAAATTCCACACACCCAGATTCCTCTTGAATACTTTCCCTAATAACCCTCACCAGTCTTGGTTTCCTTTCATCAAAACCAGCAACAAAACTCTCTGTGGTTTCCTCCAGACCAGTTGTAACCCTGAGAGCCCTTTGCTAATCCAGCTCACTAGTGGTTCAACACCACATCAGCCATTCTACCCCAGGTTCTGGGCTGTGGCTCTCGAAGTGGCAGTCATTCTGTGGCTATGGCACAGAATGTGTACCTGGTGTACACTGGTGAACACCAGTGTACCTGGTGTTCCTGTTATCCGTTGCTGTGTAACAAACTACCCTGAGACTTGACAGCTTAAAACTACAACCATTTTCTTATAATATACCTAATAGTTGACATTGATAGGAAGTAGAGGACAGAGTTCAGCCAGGGGATTCTTCTGCTCCATGGTTCATTGACTGACTAAGAAAGCTCACTGGTATTTGGCTGGTGGGTGGGTTGGCTGGAGGCGGTCAGACAACTTTACAAGACAACTTTATATCTTAGCAAGGATGGCTGGAAGGCTGAGCATGGCTGCACGGACTGTGAGCTGGAGCACCAACATCTGGCCTCATCTGCAAAGCAGTCTCTGGGTAGTTGGCTTT
>SJXQ01003853.1:269686-284192 GCA_006408695.1 Aepyceros melampus | reverse complement strand
ACAGGGAGGCCTGGCGTGCTGCGATTCATGGGGTCGCAAAGCGTCGGACACGACTGAGCGACTGAACTGAACTGAACTGTTCAGTCACGCTGTGGGGAGGAAGGGATGTTGCATACAAGTATCACTGGCATGTGCTTGCAGTGTTTCAGCCCCACTGGCCCTTCCCCCTTCTCGCAACGCACACAACTCAGGCTCTACTTTGCTCTGCTGGGAACCGGCTAAGGCCAGCCCTAGGCTTCGTGCACCTCTCCCGTCTAAGCCGCTCAATCTTGGCGTTCAGGTAGCCAGAGGCGCAGATTTGATTGGGCCTGTATTTTGTGCCCTTCCCAAGTCCGAGTAGCTCAGGTGTTTGGCGAGCGCAGTCACTGTGCCGTGTTGCCTTTCCCATCTCTGCTGCTCAGTTTTCTGGGTGTATCGCTGGTGTCCCTTCTCTGGTGGCTGATGACTGTCCAGAACCCCCAGAAGACTTAGTTAGTAAAGAATCCTATTTGCATTTTGATATGTGATGTCTCTCTTGGGCTGTGATTGCCCCCTTCTAGCCCTTATGGCTCTGACTGTCTGTTGCAGGAGGGGGATGGTCTGCAGCCAGCTAGTTCTGTTCCATCCTTTGTTCTGTGCGTGGTCCTTTGGTGTCTTATGTTTGAGCTTTTTGCGTGGTAGCTATCTCACAGTCTGGTTTGCTAGCCCAAGTTAGTTCGGTCTGGTTACGCGGGGGGTGTTCTGGCCCAAATTTTACAAAGCACTGCAGCCCGCGTTTCCTGTGCCTCCCTAACCAGCCCCCACTTGCTAGTGATGGATGCAGGCATCTGCGCTGCTTCTCTACTGGGGAAGTTGAGTTGTTGGGCTCGTAATCTGTTGGTTTTAATTATTTATTTTTCCTTCCTGATATGTTGCCCTCTGTGCTTCCAAGGCTCGCCACAGACTCAGCAGCGACACTGTTTCCTCTTCTTAAGATTCCCTTCCCAGGATGGAGCTCCCTCCCTACCTCCTTTGTCTCCTTTTTCATCTCTTATATTTTTCCCACCTGTGTTTGAAGACAATGATCTGCTTTTCTGGGTGCCTGATGTCCTTTGTCAGCATTCAGAAGTTGTTTTGTGGAATTTACTCAGCATTGAAATGATCTTGAATTTGTGAGGGAGAAAGTGGTCTCCCCGTCCTACTCCTCTGCCATCTTATGACCACCCCTCTTCTTTCACTTTCATCAAGAGGCTTTTTAGTTCCTCTTCACTTTCTACCATAAGGGTGGTGTCATCTGCATATCTGAAGTGATTGATATTTCTCCCAGCAATCTTGATTCCAGCTTGTACTTCTTCCAGCCCAGTGTTTCTCACGATGTACTCTGCATAGAAGTTAAAAAAGCAGGGTGACAATATACAGCCTTGACGTACTCATTTTCCTATTTGGAACCAGTCTGTTGTTCCATGTCCAGTTCTAACTATTGCTTGCTGACCTGCATATAGGTTTCTCAAGAAGCAGGTCAGGTGGTCTGGTATCCCCATCTCTTTCAGAATTTTCCACAGTTTATTGTGATCCACACAGTCAAAGGCTTTGGCATAGTCAATAAAGCAGAAATAGATGTTTTTCTGGAACTCTCTTGCTTTTTCCATGATCCAGCAGAGGTTGGCAATTTGATCTCTGGTTCCTCTGCCTTTTCTAAAGTCAGCTTGAATATAGTTGGCCACAAACTCATGCATTCATTTTTTTTAAATGGCTCCTATAACTTTAATGTTCCCATGCTGGAATATGAATACATAATCTGAACATCAGACCCAATTCCCTCAACCATTTCCATTATAAACTATTGCTCTTGGTCTGATTTTATGCTCACCAATCTTCTGTGTATAATATTTTCCAACTAAGACACTCTTGCTGGAAGAGAATCCATGGCTAAGTTTTGTGTTTTTAATGTACTATCTCATATAGATGATTGTCATTTGGTGTTTATATATCATTATTTATTAACTAAATGATATTTCAAGCTAGACTTCAGCAGTATGTGAACTGAGAATCTCCAGATGTACAAGCTGGATTTAGAATAGGCAGAGAACCAGAGGTCAAATTGCCAACATATACTGAATCATAGGAAAAGCAAGGGAATTTTTTGTTTTTTTTTTTTTTTGCTTCATTAACTATGCTAAAACCTTTGACTTTGTGAACCAAAACAAACTGTGGAAAATTCTTAAAGAGAAGAGAATACCAGACCACATTACCTGCCTCCTGAGAAACCTGTATGCAGGTCAAGAAGCAATAGTAAGAACCAGATATCAAAAAGACTGGTTCCAAATTGAGAAAATAGTACATCAAGGCTGTGTATTGCCTGCTTTTTTAACTTACATGCAGAGTACATAAAATGAAATGCTGAGCTGGATGATTCACAAGCTAGATTCAAGATTGCCAGGAGAAATATCAATAACCTTAGGTATGCAGATGATACCACTTTGATGGCAGAAAGTGAAGAGGAACTAAAGAGCATTTTGATGAAGATGAAAGAGGAGAGTAAAAAACCTGCTTTAAAATTCAACATTCAGAAAAGGTAAGATGCATGGCATGTGGTCCTATCACTTCATGGCAAATAGATGGGGAAAAAAGTGGGAAAAGTGTCATATTTTATTTTCTTGGTTCCAAAATCAATGTGGATGGTGACTGCAGTCACAAATTTAAAAGACACTTGTTCTTTGGGAGAGAAGTTCTGATAAACCTAGACAGCGTATTAAAAGCAGAGACATCACTTTGTCGACAAAGGTCCATATAGTCAAATCCGTGATTTTTCCAGTAGTCATGTAGGCATGTGAGAGTTGGGCCATAAAAAGAGCTGAGGGCAAAGAATTGATTATTTCAACTGTGGTTCTGGAGAAGATTCTTGAGAGACAGCTGGACAGCAAGGAGATCAAATCAGTCAATCCTAAAGCAAATATGTCCTGAATATTGATTGGAAGGACTGGTGCTGAAGCTCCAATACTTTGACCACCTAATGTGAAGAACTGACTCATTGGAAAAGACCCAGATGCTGGGAAAGATTGAGGACAAGAGGAGAAGGGGACAACAGACGATGAAATGGTTGGATGAATCACTTACTCAATTTATATGAGTTTGAGCAAACTCAGGGAAATAGTGAAGGAGAGGGAAGCCTTGGGTGCTGCAGTTCATGGGGTCACAAAGATCAGACACAGTTTAGTGACTGAACAATAACATAAAATAAATGAATGTGAAATGTCCCCCAAAATAGATTTCTTCTGTCAAAAAAAGTTCTTGAGTTTAGAAAAGAGTCCTGGAATTTCCTAAATTTACCAATGTAAATACCTTTAAATAAGACTCTAAAGCCAGCTGGTTGTTATTTTTGGAAAAATCTTTCTCCAAAGTTTCAGTTTTAATATAGCAGTCCTTCCATTCCTTATTCTTGGTTTCACTTACCAAGGTTTCAGTTACCCTCGGTCAACCATGGTCCTAAAATGCTAAGTGGAGAATTTCAGAAATAAACAATTAATAGTTTTAAACTTCATGCCACTCTGAGTAGTGGGATGAAATCTTATATCATCCCCCTCCAACCTACCTTGGAAGGGAATCCCATTTGTCACTAGTGGTCTTCTCAGTTATCAGATTCACTGTCATGATATCACAGTATCATGCGTTCAAGAAATCTTTGATTTCTTAATAATTTGTAAGAATAGTGATACAAAGTGTAAGAATAGTGATGGAAAGCATAATAATAGTGATACAGGCAATTCAGAAAAAAAAAAAAAAAAGGAGCTACCAAGTGCTTCTTTAAGTGAAAAGGTGAAAGTTCTTATCTAAATATGAAACCAAAAAAATGTATGCTGAGGTTGCTAAGATCTGCATTAAAACAAGTTGTGAAATTATAAAGAGGAAAAAACTTGTGCTAGTTTTGCTACTGTACCTCAAATGGGAAAAATAATGGCCACCACTTACTGAGTGGTAAGTACTTTTTTACGATTAAAAAAATGCTAGATTGTACAGTAAAATATGAGAGAAAGAGAGAGACCATATTCACATAACTTTTTTTTTAAGTTTTCTATTAATTTTTATTGAGGTATAGCTTCTTTACAATGTTGTGTTAGTTTCTGCAGTATGCAAAGTAAATCAGTTATATATATACATATATCCACTCTTTTTTAGATTTCTTTCCCATTTAGGTAGTAAAGTAGTATAGAATCACTTGCCAATGCAGGATATGTGCATTTGATGCCTGGGTCAGGAAGATCTCCTGGAGTCAGATATTGCCTGGCAAATTCCATGGACAGAGGAGCCTGAAGGTGTGTAGTCCATGTGGTCCCAAAGAGTCAGACACAACTGAGTGATATACACACATTTAGGTCCCCAAACAGCACTCAGTAGACTTCACTGTGCTGTGCCAGAAATCATGAATAGTACCAAACTGTGTGTATACTATGTGTTTTCCTATAGATACACACTTACGCTAAAGTTTAGTTTATAAATTAGGCACACCAAGAAATTAGCAACAAATTTAATGATAAAATAGAAGTTACAAAAGTTAACTGACAGTCCTCACTGAGGACGCAGAGTATAAAATATATATATATAGATTATACATAGAGATTGGCAGTATTCATGGTTTCAGGCATCCACTTGGAGTCTAGGAAGTATCTACCATGGGTAAGAGAGGGGATATCATGTAACAAGATTGTCAGTTATATGGGCTCTGAAGAGCTACTTTTTGGGGTTTGAAACTGGCTGCTTTATTTACTATAAGCAAGTTATTTAACTCCTTTGTAAAAATGTAGATAATAATTTTACCTAAATCACAGTATTGTGGAAAGTATAAAAGAGTTAAATATGTATGTTTCCTAGAATAAAACTAATATACACACATATTATAAATATTATATATTATATAATTTATATAATATGTTATTAATAATTATATTAATTATATTAATAATTAATATTATACATTATATATATTAATTATCATTATTAATTTATTTCCCCTCCCTCCCTCAATCTTTTTCTTTTTGGTAATATCTGTGTACATTTCAGATTCTACCACTAGTGTTTACTTTCTTTCAATATAGAATCATGGCCTTTTTATTTCTTTATATTAGTTTTTGATCCTTTAACTTAAACCTATCATATGATTTGCACATAGACATTCTGTAACCATCCATAAGACAGTACACAATTGTCCAGGTTAACTGGCTACAGACTTAAGGCATGTGACAAAATAATAAATAATTTAAAATTAAATAAACAGTAATGCTCATTTTATTGAATATAATTTTAACCTGAATAGTATCATTCTTCTCAAATTACTATCTTTATGACTATCTAGTATTCTTATTGGGCTTCTCTGATGGCTCTGTGGTAAAGAATCCTCTTGCCAATGCAGAACTTATGGGTGTGATCTCTGATCCAGGAAGATCCCCTGGAGAAGGAAATGGCAACTTGCTCCAAAGTCTTGCCAGGAGAAACCCATGAACAGATGAGCCTGGTGGGCTATAGTCTATGGGGTCACAAAGAGTAAGACACAACTTAGCAGCTGAGTGAACAACAAATGTTCTTGTTATTTTTTTAACTTTTAAATAAAAGTTAAAAGTAATTGCTGAGTTGTGAATTCTTTTCTCTTTTTATTAAAAAATTGCAAAAAATATGGTTATTTGTGAAGCTAATGATTATACAGACAATTTGTGTTAATCATAAAATCCCACGGATCAGAAATTGGTCATATGAGAGGAACTTATAATTAAGGAGAGTAACTTAGAGTATGTTTGAATTTTTTTTTTTAATATTGAGCTCCATGACTTTGTATATTTTAGAGAATAATCCTTTATCTATTGCTTTATTTGCAAACATTTTCTCCATTCTGAAGTTTGTCTTTTCATCTTGTTTATGGTTTTCTCTGCTGTGCTAAAGCTTTTAAGTTTAATTAGGTCCCATTTGTTTATTTATTTATTTATTTTTAAAATTTTCATTACTGTGAGAGGTGGGTCAAAAAAGAGCTTGCTGTGGCTTATGTCATAGAGTATTTTTCCTATGTTTTCCTCTAAAAGTTTTATAGTGTCTGGGTTTACATTAAGGTCTTTAAGTCATTTGAGTTTATTTTTTCATATGGTGTTAGTATTATAATATCATTCTTTTACATGTAGCTATCCAGATTCCCAACACCACTTATTGAAGAGGCTGTCTTTTCTCCATTGTATATTTTTGCCTCTTTATCATAGACTAGGTGACCATAGGTGCATGAGTTTGTCCCTGGGCTTTCTAGGAAGACTTATACAGATGTCTCTCCAAAGAAGACATAGAAACACATGAGGCCAAGAAACACATGAGAAGATGCTCAAGATCCACTAATCATTAAAGATATGCAAATCAAACATACAGTGAAGTATCACCTCACACCAGTCAGAATGGCCATTATCAAAAATATGTACAAATAATAAATGCTGGAGAGAGTGTGGAGAAAAGGAAACCATCTTTCAGTGTTGGTGAAAATGTAAATTGATACAGTCATTGTGGAGGTTCCTTAAAAAACTAAACATGGAACTACCATATGACACAGCAATCCTGCCACTAGGCATATATTTTGAGAAAACTATAATTCAAAAGGAAGCATACACCTGAATGTTCATTGCAGCACTATTTACAATAGACAGGGCAAAGAAACAACCGAAATGTCCAGTGACAAATGAATAAAGATGTGCTACATACATACAATGGGATATTATTCAGCCACTAAATGGAAAATAATAGGATCATTTGTAGAGACATGGAAGAAACTAGAGTCTGTCATATGGAATGAAGTAAGTCAGAAAAAGACAAATAAATATTATAAATTAACACATATATGTGGAATCTAGAAAAAAATGGCAGACATAAACCTATTTCTAAGACAGGAATAGAGAAGCAGATGAAAAGAACCAACATTGATCATTAGGGGAATGGGATAGTGGGATGAATTGAGAGATTGGGATTGACACATACATAATACTATGTGCAAAATAGAGAGCTAGTGGGAAACAGCTATGAAGCACAGGAAGCTCAGCTCGGTGTTCTGTGATGATCTATACAGTGAATGGAGAGAATTGGGAAGGAGGTACAAAAGGAAGGGGACATACGTATGCATGTGGCTGATTCACTTCATTGTACAGAAGAAACTCACACAACATTGTAAAGCAATTTATTCCAGTAAAGAAAATGGAAAAAAAAAAAATAGAGTGTAAAATATAATGGGAAGCACTCCAGTATTCTTGCCTGGGAAATCCCATGGACAGAGGAACCTGGTGAGCTACAGTGCATGGGGTCACACAGAGTCAGACACGACTGAGCATGAAGAAGTAGATGGATATTTTAACCTAAAAATACTCCAGTATCAAAGATAAAAATACATATATATGTATATATGTGTGTGTGTGTGTGTGTATATATATATATATATATATGGAATAAATGATAGTTTTGAATGACTAGCTTGAGTCTGCCAAACATTTTTATTCTTGAACTTCATGAATGGGCAATGTAACCTTAACATTTATTTTTATGCATAAATCCAAACCTCTGAATGATACCAAAACAACTTTTGAACCCTAAAAGAAATATTTAATGTTATTCAATAGCTTGCTTTGATTTTTATCAGTTCAGAGTCTTAGATAACTAATGGTTCTGGAAGGCATATTAAAGTATTAAGTAAAGTTCTATTACTCATAAACTGTCTATATACGAGTGATGTTGGTGACAGTTGACTAAGTACAGTCTAACTGTGATTAGTATTTACATTTTCAAATGCAGCAAAAGGTCAATCTACCACCAGTGAGCAATTCAACTACACAAATATACTTGAAAGGGAAATATAAATTACCCTGAACAATTTGAACCACTAGAAAATAATATTACCATACAAAACATTCTAATTATTTCACACAAGGCAAATTTACTTTAGAGCATGTGCTAAATGTGAAATGCTAACAGTTCTTTAAAATGCCAATTACAGTAGACTAAATTTTAGCCACTGTATCTCATTATTCCAATTTTTAGCTTCTTTCTCCTTAGACTGAAAAACTGTTACTTTTCCATTGCTTGCACCATAATCTTTTTTTTTTCTGAACTATTCACATAGCTTATAATTTATATTATTTACATTGATACTGGTGATCTAGAAATAGAATTTTAAAAGTAAACTAATGTTGTATTTCCCAAATTGTATCCATGATACACTAGTTCTATAATATAGCCATCTTAAAGAATCAGATATCCCACAATTAAGTAATTTTGAAAGACTGTAAGTTGAAGTATGCAGCTTCCTTTACCAAATGTTAGCCCAAAACACTATACAGTTGACAGTAGAAAAATGTGGGTTTAGATACTCAGACCCTCCACTGAGTAGATCTGCATATAACTTTATAGTCAGTCCCTCCCTCTCCAAGGTTCAAAATCATGGATTGGATTCAACAAAACCATGGATCCTGCTGTATTCAGTTCACTCAGTTGTCTGACTCATTGTGACCGCATGGACTGCAGCATGCCAGGCCTCCCTGTCCATCACCAACTCCTGGAGCTTGCTCAAACTCATGTCCATTGAGTTGGTGATGCCATTCTCTGTTGTTCCCTTCTCCTGCCTTCAGTCTTTCCCAGCATCAGGGTCTTTTCCAGTTGCAGCACTATTTGCAATACAGTAGCATTTATTGGGGAAAAAAAAAATCCACCTCTAAGAGGATACATGCAATACAAAAGTGATGTTGATCAATGATAAATTGTATTTTCAATTCATTGGAAATTTATAAGGTGGGGTGTCCTTGGGTACTATGATGTGACATATTTTGAAAGGATAGCTTACACTGAAGGATATTTTGGGAAATGCTGAGCTAGTGGGATTTTGATTTTGGGATGAAGCAAACTTTGCCTCAATATTTCCTAGGAAATGACATGTTGCAAAAGAAAATTCTTGGCTGAAGACTTTGGAGTTTGGGCTTTTGTGTTGGTTTTCCTTTTCACTTCATCTGCTAAGATCTTTCACCTGAACTTTTCTGTCTTCTGATTTCAAGCTTGAGATTAAAGCACTTGTTTTTTCTTATTTTTCCCCTTCTGAAAAGAAACTTTATTTTACATTTCTAAATTGTCCTTATTATGGATCATTGATACAATTATTTTGGTAGCAGAATAATGGAAAAGTGTGGGATTCAGAGTCAGGCAGCTGTTTAAATTTGACTTTAAATTTACAAACAAATGCTAGTTTTAAATAATAATCAAGGACAAATTAAAATTTTATTCAAATTCTTTTTTTTTAATCTTAGGGAATTAGTTATTATTCTGTTTTGAAGTATATGCAGGTAAGTGCTCCATCATTTTTAAATTGCCAAGACCATTGAAAATTTAAATCTGAGAACTTTCTCTCTGAATTGCACCACACATCTATTTTATTCATGCTCAAGAAAATAAAAATTCTATTATAGTTTGAGCCATTTGATAGAAAGACTTTTTAAAGAGAGGTGTCCATCTCTCATTGGGAGACTATATTTTATCCTATCATATTATGTGAGTACAGTAAGTGATTCACACATACAGTGTGGAGTTTCCTTGACAAGGAGAAACAGGAAGTTTTCTTTCGTGCCAAATACTAGTGGCTACTGATGTGTTAGGAAGCTATATTAGAAAAGGACAAGAATGAGTCTTTTCAATGTCAGCAGGCTGGATAGGAGAACTACCTGGGCCTCATGTCTTCTTGATTGTGAATATCTTGTAGCAACCAGTAAAGTCTAGGTTGTGTTAAAGAAGAAAGTCCCAAGACTAACAGTATTTTTATTTACTAGAATACTTTGAAACTGACAAGATATTATGAGTTATAGAATCAGTATAAGTATCATGAAGATACTCTTCTAGCCATAGGAAAGGCAGGAAACAATTTGGCAGTGTTATTTAAATAATAAATGAAATATTTTATTTTTGGAACTCACTGAGTTTAGGTTCCTCAATAAAACTCAATATTTTGGTAAAAGAAAGCATGAATGGTATTTCAAACTAAGGGCACATCTGAATGGCTGTTTAGGGGATTCCTATGGCAACTTGGAGCCTGGAATTTAGGAGAGGAAAGGGAAGGTGTTAAGAAGGAAATGCAAATAATCTGCATACTTAAGGTGATTGATAGATAGTTTTTGGATTTAAAGATCAAGAAAGTTTCTATCAAGAGTTTCATAGAATAAATATATAACAATAACATGAAGAAGAAAGAGGAGAAAGAGAATGAAACATTATAACAATATCATTCTAAACTGCCCTTATATGGGACCATTGATTAAATTACCTTAGTAGCAGAATAGTGGAAAAGTGTAGGATTCAGAAATAGGCAAGTCTTTAAATGTGACATTAAAAATGTACAAACAAATGACTAGTTTTGAATAGTAACCATGGACAAGTTAAAATTGTAAGTACATTCTAATTATTATTTATCTTAAAATATAATTAAAATTCATCATGGAAAACAACAGAAATGCTGTTATGGCTGCCATTTCACAGTTAACACAATACTTTAAGACACTAAATGACAAATATGCTGTGCCATACCACTAAAAAATGAAACTTTGTCAATCTGACTCCAAAATTTGTGCGTCTAACCAAACAGGTGCTCAACAAACCTAAGGTATTGGAGAGCTGACAACCTCAGACTTTGGCTTGTCCATTTGCAATTTTGTTCGATCTCAGAACTGACATTAAACTGCTAGTATGTTCATTTGAAAGCCTCATTTTGAGTAAAAAATCAGTTATCAGTTCAGTCACTCAGTCATGTTCTACTTTTTGTGACCCCATGAACTGGAACACCAGGCCTCCCTGGCCAACACCAACTCGCAGAGCTTGCTCAGACTCATGCTCTTTGTGTCAGTGATGCCATCCAACCATCTCATGCTCTGTCATCTCCTTCTACTCCTGCCTTCAATTTTCCCCAAAACCAAAGTCTTTTCAACCAAGTCTGTTTTTCACATCATGTGGCCAAAGTATTGGAGATTCAGCTCCAGCATCAGTCCTTCCAATGCATATTTAGGACTAACGTCCTTTAGGATGGACTTCCCTGGTGGCTCAGACGGTAAAGCATCTGCCTGCAATGCAGGAGACCCAGGTTGGGTTCCTGAGTCGGGAAGATCCCCTGGAGAAGGAAATGACAATCCATTCCAGCACTCATGCCTGGAAAATCCCATGGATGGAGGAGCCTGATAGGCTACAGTCCATGGAGTCGCAAAGAATAGGACAAAACAGAGCGACTTCACTTTCACTTTCCTCTGGATAGACTGGTTGGATCTCCTTGCAACCCAAAGGACTCTCAAGAGTCTTCTCCAACACCACGGTTTTCAAAAGCATCAATTCTTCGGTGCTCAGTTTTCTTTATACTTCAACTCTCACATCCATACATGACCACTGGAAAAACCATAGCTTTAACTAGATGGACATCTATTGGTAAAATAATGTCTCTGCTTTTTAATATGCTATCTAGGTTGGTCATAGCTTTTCTTCTAAGGAGCAAGCATCTTTTAATCTCATGGCTTCAGTCACCAACTGCAGTGATTTTAGAGCTCAAAAAAATGAAATGTGTCCCTGTTTCCATTGTTTCCCATCTATTTGCCATGAAGTGATGAGACCAGATGCCATGATATTTGTTTTCTGAATGTTAAGTTTTAAACCAACTTTTTCACTCTTGTCTTTCACTTTTATCGGGAGGCTCTTTAGCTCTTCTTTGCTTTCTGCTATAAGCGTGGTGTCACCTGGGTATCTGAGATTATTGATATTTCTCTCAACAACCTTGATTCCAGCTTGTGCTTCATCCAAACCAGCATTTCACATGATGTACTCTGCATATAAGTTAAATAAACAGGGGTGACGATATACAGCGTTGGTGTGCTCCTTTCCTGATTAGGAACCAGTGTGTTTTTCCATGTCCAGTTCTAACTGTTGCTTCTTGACCTGCAAACAGATTTCTCATGAGGTAGGTTAGTTCATCTGGTATTCCCATCTGTTGAAGAATTTGCCACAGTTTGTTGTGATCCACACAGTCAAAGGCTTTGGCATAGTCAATAAAGCAGAAGTAGATGTTTTTCTGGAATTCTCTTGCTTTTTCGATGATCCAATGGATAATGACAATTTTATCTCTGGTTCCTCTGTCTTTTCTAAATTCAGCTTGAACATCTGGAAGTCCGTTGAAGCCTGGCTTAGAGAATTTTGAACATTACTGTGCTAGCGTGTGAGATGAGTTCAGTTGTGCAGTAGTTCAATCCCTGAATTGAGAAGATCCCTTGCAGAAAGGAACAGTACCCACTCTGGTGTTCTGGCCTGGAGAATTCCATGGACTGTATAGTCCATGGGGTTGCAAAGAGTCAGACATGACTAAGTGACTTTCACTTTCACTTTGAACATTCTTTGCCATTGTCTTTGATATTAGAATGAAAACTGACGTTTTCCAGACCTGTGGCCACTGCTGAGTTTTCCAAATTTGCTGGCATATTGAGTGCAGCACTTTTACAGCATCATCTTGTAGGATTTGAAATAGCTCAACTGGAATGCTATCAGCTCCCCTAGCTTTGTTTGTAGTGATGCTTTCTGAGGACCACTTGACTTCCATTCCAGGATGTCTGGTTCAAGGTGAGTTATCACACCATCATAGTTATCTTGGTAATGAAGATCTTTTATGTATAGTTCTCTGTATTCTTGCCACTTCTTCTTAATATCATATGCTTCTGTTAGGTCCATACTGCTTCTGTCCTTTATTGTGCCCATCTTTGCATGAAACATTCCCTTGGTATCTCTGATTTTCTTGAAGAGATCTCTAGTCTTTTCCATTCTATTCTTTCCTCTATTTCTTTGCTTGAATCACTGAGGAAGGCTTTCTTATCTCTCCTTACTATTCTTTGGAACTCTGCATTCATATGGGTATATCTCTGCATTCAAATGGGTAATCCCTTGACAAATAGATTAAAGGGATTAGATTTGACAGACAGATGCCTGAAGAACTATGGATGGAGGTTCCTGACATTGTAGAGGAGGCAGTGATCAAGACCATCCCCTAGTAAAAGAAATGCAAAGAGGAAACTGGTTGTCTGAGGAGGTCTTTCAGAGAGCTGAGAAAAAAATTCAGCTATATTGTTATATAAATTATTCAGAGAAAATAATGCAGTTAAACCCACAGTGGCTATTAAATCTTTTCATTTCTCCTTTAATTCCAGTAATGAATAACTAATGAATTTTGATAAATGAGTAAATAAAAGAATGATAAGTTATAGACAAATACTTTACAAGATGATTTGTTTTTTTAATCATTATTTGAAAATAACTGTGTGAAGAAAGAATTCATAGAGCCTGGGCTCCATCTTAGGCCAGTTCATGCTGATCATGCTTGGCCACCTTTCCAATGGACACTGAACTCTGTGTTTAGTGCCTATGATAATAACAACAGAAGGATAAGACCCCCTTCAGACAGGGAAAACTTGAAGATCATATCTAGGTTACTCATCGCCTAAGAGAAAACGTACACTAATCACCCCTTCCTCCAGACAGGCCATACATTCTTCTGTATCTATCGGAGTGTAACCTCGAGTTTATTGATTATTGGCTAATTGTTTGACTGTTTGAGCACATGAGCACATAGCACGTGAATGCTGGGGTTATTGGGATTGTATTTTCCTTGTTCTATATAAGTCTCAAGGAATTTGGAGTGGTGGGTTCAGACATACACATGGGGTATAAAAGATTTTCACAAATGCTGGTTGGGGTCCTTGGCTAAGAAGAGACTCTGCCTTGGGCCCACCGGTGTAATAAACTGCACTCCACTATCTGCTTTGTCATTCTGAGTAAGTTTGTTTCCCGGAATGCGTGGCTACAATAGTAGCAACCACTACACTCATACATTATTAAAATTATCTTTTTTCTTTCCAGTTGTGATATAACTGACATACAGAGCTTTATAATTTTAAGGAATGCATCATAATGTCTATATATATGTATATATATAGGTGTATATATATATATATATATATATATATATACACCCAGGTCTCCCACATTGCAGGTGAATTCTTTACCAGTTGAGCCACAAAAGAAGCCCAAGAATACTGGAGTGGGTAGCCTATCCCTTCTCCAGTGGATCTTCCAGACTAAGGAATTAAACCAGGGTCTCCTGCATTGCAGGCACATTCTGTACCAACTGAGTTATGAGGGAAGCCCATAATGACTGTGTGTGTGTGTGTGTGTGTGTGTGTGTGCATGTGTGTGTATAAACTGTGGTATTGGAGAAGACTCTTGAGAGTTCCTTGGACTGCAAGGAGATCCAATCAGTCCATCCTAAAGGAGATCAGTCCTGGTGTTCATTGGAAGGAGTGATACTAAAGCTGAAACTCCAATACTTTGGGCACGTCATGCGAAGAGTTGACTCATTGGAAAAGACTCTGATGCTGGGAGGGATTGGGGGCAGGAGGAGAAGGGGACGACAGAGGATGAGACACCTGGATGGCATAACCGACTTGATGGACATGAGTTTGAGTGAATTCCGAGAGTTGGA
>SJXQ01003853.1:242397-268869 GCA_006408695.1 Aepyceros melampus | reverse complement strand
TATATATATATCTTCTTTTCCATCCACCTGTTGATAGACACTTACTTTGCTTCCAAACTAATATACCTTGGCTATGATAAATAATGCTGCAACAAACAGATGTTTGTATACAGCTTTTAAAATTATGGTTTTTGTTTTCTTTGGATAAATACCCAGGATTGGAAAAAGTGGGTAGTATGGCAGTTCTATTTTTAACTTTTCAAGAAATCTTCATACTACTTTTCAAAATGACTGCATGAACTTAATCCTACCAACAATGCAAGAGGGCTCCCTTTTCTCCACATCCTTGCTAACACTTGTTACTGACTAAATCTTTATTTTTGTAATAGTCATTCTGACAGGTGTGAGTTGATATCTCATCATGGTTTTCATTTGCATTAGTGAGAATTAGTGATATTGAACATCTTTTCATGGATCTGTTGGCCATTTGTGTATTTTCTTTGAAAAAATTGCATATTTAGGACCTCTGCTCATTTATGTATTCTCTTATAATTTAAGAAAGGATAAAATGGATTTAAATGTGTGTGTGTGTGTGTGTGTGTGTGTGTGTTAGTCACTTAGTCATGTCCGATTCTTTGCAACCCCATACTGTTACCCACCAGACTCCTCTGTCCATGGGATTCTCCAGGAAAGAATACTGGAGTAGGCTGCCATTTCCTTCTCCAAGACTTTTATAATCAAATACTATTGATTGCATTTTAATTTTTTAATGTGTATTTCAATTATTGTCTGAGTCTCTTGCTTTAAAACTGCAAAAATTTTTTTAGTAATTTTTGTAAGCCAGTGATCAGTGTGAAGAAATAGAGGAAAACAATAGAATGGGAAAGACTAGAGATTTCCTCAAGAAAATTAGCAATACCAAGGGAACATTTCATGCAAATATGGGCTCAATAAAAGACAGAAATGCTATGGACCTAAGAGAAGCAGAAGATATTAAGAAGAGATGGCAAGAATACACAAAAGAACTGTACAAAAAGATCTTCATTATCTTCATGATAATCATGATGGTGTAATCACTCACCAGAGCTAGACATCCTGGAATGTGAAGTCAAGTGGGCCTTAGGAAACATCACTGTGAACAAAGCTAGTGGAGGTGATGGAATTCCAGTTGAGCTATTTCAAATCCTAAAAGATGATGCTGTGAAAGCATTGTCCTGAATATGTCAGCAAGTTTGGAAAACTCAGCAGTGGCATAGGGACTGGGAAAGTTGAGTTTTCTTTCCAATCCCAAAGAAAGGCAATGACAAAAAATGCTCAAACTACCACACAGTTTCACTCATCTCACACACCAGTAAAGTAATGCTCAAAATTCTCCAAGCCAGATTTCAACAATATATGAACCATGAACTTCCAGATGTTCAAGCTGGTTTTACAAAAGACAGAGAAACAAGAGATTAAATGGCCAACATCTGTTATATCATCAAAAAAACCCAAGAAATTTTCAGAAAAACATCTACTTCTACTTTATGGACTATGTCAAAGCCTTTGACTGTGTGGATCACAATAAACTGTGGAAAAATATTCAAGAGATGGGAATGCCAAACCACCTGACCTGCCTCTTGAAAAATCTGTATGCAGGTTAGGAAACAACAGTTAGAACTGTTTATGGAACAGCAGACTGGTTCCAAATAGGAAGAGTATGTCAAGGCTGTATATTGTCACCTTGCTTATTTAACATATATGCCAAGTTCATCATGAGAAACGCTCGGCTGGATGAAACACAAGCTGGAATCAAGATTGCTGGGAGAAATATCAATATCCTCAGATATGCAGATGACACCACACTTATGTCAGAAAGGGAAGAAGAACTAAAAAGCCTCTTGATGAAAGTGAAAGAGGAGACTGAAAAAGTTGATTTAAAGCTCAACATTTAGAAAACTAAGATGATGGCATCTGGGCCCATCACTTCATGGGAAATAGATGGGGAAACAGTGGAAACAGTGACAGACTTCATTTTGAGGGGCTCCAAAATCACTGCAGATGATGACTGGAGCCATGAAATTCAAAGACACTTACTCCTTGGAAGAAAAATTATTATGAATCTGACAGCATATTAAAAAGCAGAGACATTACTCTGCCAGCAAAGGTCTGTCTAGTCAGTTCAGTTCAGTTCCGACACTCAGTCATATCTGACTTTTTGCAACCCTGTGAATCACAGTCCACCAGGCCTCCCTGTCCATCACCATCTCCCGGAGTTCACTCAGACTCATGTTCATCGAGTCCATGATGCCATCCAGCCATCTCATCCTCTGTCGTCCCCTTCTCCTCCTGCCCCCAATCCTTCCCAGTATCAGAGTCTTTTCCAATGAGTCAGCTCTTTGCATGAGGGGGCCAAAGTACTGGAGTTTCAGCTTTAGCATCATTCTTTCCAAAGAAATCCCAGGGCTGATCTCCTTCAGAATGGACTGGTTGAATCTCTTTGTAGTTCAAGGGACTCTCAAGAGTCTTCTCCAACACCACAGTTCAAAAGCATCAATTCTTCGCCACTCAGCCTTCTTCACAGTCCAACTCTCACATTCATACCTGACCACAGGAAAAACCATAGCCTTGACTAGATGGACCTTAGTTGGCAAAGTAATGTCTCTGCTTTTGAATATACTATCTAGGTTGGTCATAACTTTTCCTCCAAGGAGTAAGCGTCTTTTAATTTCATGGCTGCAGTCACCATCCGCAGTGATTTTGGAGCCCAGAAAAATAAAATATGACATTGTTTCCACTGTTTCCCCATCTGTTTCCCATGAAGTGATGGAACCAGATGCCACGATCTTCATTTTCTGAATGTTGAGCTTTAAGTCAACCTTTCCACTCTCCTCTTTCACTTTCAACAAGAGGCTTTTTAGCTCCTCTTCACTTTCTGCCATAAGGGTGATGTCATCTGCATATCTGAGGATATTGATATTTCTCCCAGCAATCTTGATTCCAGCTTGTGTTTCATCCAGCCGAGCGTTTCTCATGATGAACTTGGCATATATGTTAAATAAGCAAGGTGACAATATACAGCCTTGACATACTCTTCCTATTTGGAACCAGTCTGCTGTTCCATAAACAGTTCTAACTGTTGTTTCCAACCTGCATACAGATTTTTCAAGAGGCAGGTCAGGTGGTTTGGCATTCCCATCTCTTGAATATTTTTCCACAGTTTATTGTGATCCACACAGTCAAAGGCTTTGACATAGTCCATAAAGTAGAAGTAGATGTTTTTCTGAAAATTTCTTGGGTTTTTTTGATGATATAACAGATGTTGGCCATTTAATCTCTTGTTTCTCTGTCTTTTGTAAAACCAGCTTGAACATCTGGAAGTTCATGGTTCATATATTGTTGAAATCTGGCTTGGAGAATTTTGAGCATTACTTTACTGGTGTGTGAGATGAGTGAAACTGTGTGGTAGTTTGAGCATTTTTTGTCATTGCCTTTCTTTGGGATTGGAAAGAAAACTCAACTTTCCCAGTCCCTATGCCACTGCTGAGTTTTCCAAACTTGCTGACATATTCAGGACAATGCTTTCACAGCATCATCTTTTAGGATTTGAAATAGCTCAACTGGAATTCCATCACCTCCACTAGCTTTGTTCACAGTGATGTTTCCTAAGGCCCACTTGACTTCACATTCCAGGATGTCTAGCTCTAGGTGAGTGATTACACCATCATGATTATCATGAAGATAATGAAGATCTTTTTGTACAGTTCTTTTGTGTATTCTTGCCATCTCTTCTTAATATCTTCTGCTTCTCTTAGGTCCATAGCATTTCTGTCTTTTATTGAGCCCATATTTGCATGAAATGTTCCCTTGGTATTGCTAATTTTCTTGAGGAAATCTCTAGTCTTTCCCATTCTATTGTTTTCCTCTATTTCTTCACACTGATCACTGGCTTACAAAAATTACTAAAAAAATTTTTGCAGTTTTAAAGCAAGAGACTCAGACAATAATTGAAATACACATTAAAAAATTAAAATGCAATCAATAGTATTTGATTATAAAAGTCTTGGAGAAGGAAATGGCAGCCTACTCCAGTATTCTTTCCTGGAGAATCCCATGGACAGAGGAGTCTGGTGGGTAACAGTATGGGGTTGCAAAGAATCGGACATGACTAAGTGACTAACACACACACACACACACACACACACACACATTTAAATCCATTTTATCCTTTCTTAAATTATAAGAGAATACATAAATGAGCAGAGGTCCTAAATATGCAATTTTTTCAAAGAAAATACACAAATGGCCAACAGATCCATGAAAAGATGTTCAATATCACTAATTCTCACTAATGCAAATGAAAACCATGATGAGATATCAACTCACACCTGTCAGAATGACTATTACAAAAATAAAGATTTAGTCAGTAACAAGTGTTAGCAAGGATGTGGAGAAAAGGGAGCCCTCTTGCATTGTATGCGAGATTTGGACTATAAAGAAAGCTGAGTGCTGAATAATTGTTTTTGAACTGTGGTATTGGAGAAGAATCTTGAGAGTCCCTTGGACTTCACAGAGATCCAACCAGTCCATCCTAATGGAAATCAGTCCTGAGTATTCATTGGAAGTATTGATGCTGAAGCTAAAACTCCAATACTTTGGCTACCTGATGTGAAGAACTGACTCATTGGAAAAGACTCTGATGCTGGGAAAAATTGAAGGCGGAAGAGAACGGGATGACAGAGGATGAGATGGTTGGATTGCATCACTAATTCAATGGGCATGAGTTTGAGTAAACTCCAGGAGTTGGTAATGGGCAGGGAGGCCTGGCGTGCTGTAGTCCATGGGGTTGCAAAGAGCCAGACATAACTGAGAGACTGAACTGAACTAATGATCCAGTTATGTTAGTTAGTAAAAACTTTCTTTCAGTTGTTTTTGACCTGAAAAATTCTTTATTTTCATTTTTGCAAAATATATGTGTGTGTATATATATATGTGTGTGTGTGTGTGTGTGTGTGTGTGTGTATATATATATATATATATATATATATATATATTTCCCCCACTAGATATGAGATTCTTGTTTGACTGCTTTTGTTTGGGCTGTATGAATATGTCATTCCATGGCTTCTTGACACCTACTTTTTTCCTTTTTTTTTTTTTTTGGTTGAGAAACCAACTGTTTATCTTTTGGGGATTCTCTTATAAAACTGAGTTTTTTTCTCTTGTTTTATTTAAGATTGCCTCCCTGTTTTTTATTATAATGGATCTGATTGTGGATATCTTTATCTTTTTCCTACTTGGAATTCAGTGAGCTTTCTGGATGTGAAGTTCAGTTTTCAATAAATTTGAGTTCTCAGCATTTCTTTGAAGGTTTTTATTACATTTTTCTTCCCCTCCTTTTTTCCTCTCTGCACATATTGTATATTTGATGGTATCCTACTTTTGTCTAAGGCTTTCTTTGTTTTCCTTCATTATTTTTTCTATGTATACTTCAACTTGTATGTGCCAAGTTTAGTCACTCAGTCATGTCCAGCTCTTTGCAACTCCATGGATTATAGCCCACCAAACTGCTTTGTCCATGGGGTTTCTCCAGGCAAGAATACTGGAGTGGTTGGCCATGTCCTCCTTCAGGGGGTCTTCCCAACCCAAAGATTGAACCCAGGTCTCCCACATTTCAAGTGGATTCTTTACTGTCTGAGCCATTTGGGAAGCCCAAGAACACAGGAGTATCCCTTCTCCAGGGGATCTTCCTGACTGAGGAATCAAACCAAGGTCTCCTACGTTGTAGGCAGACTGTTTACTAGGTAAGCTACCAGGGAAGCTATGTATAGTATAATGAGCTTGTATAATCCCTATCAGTATATCTGCAATTTACTTAGTCTTTTTTTCTGCTACTTCAAATTTACTCTTGATATCCTCTAATGATTCTTTTTTTTAAATCTGGCATCTACAGTAATCAAAATTTATCCAACTGTATGGAGAAGGAAATGGCAACCCACTTCAGTGTTCTTGCCTGGAGAATCCCAGGGACTGGAGAGCCTGGTGGGCTCCCATCTATGGGGTCGCACAGAGTCAGACACGACTGAAGCAGCTCAGTAGCAGCATGCCTAATATCTGTCATTTTACTAAATTTGCAATCTACCTCAATAAAAGAGTCTGAACTGGTAAAAAAAAAAATCTACACATAATAAATTTTGAGAGAGTGTAGAGAAAAAGAAAATCCATGCACACTGTTGGTGGGAATGTAAATTGTTGCACTCACTGTGGAGAACAGTATAGAGTTTCCTTAAAAAATTAAAAACAAAGCTACCATATGATCCTGCTATTCCACTTGTGGGCATGTATCCAGATAAAACCAATATTCAAAGGATTCATAGGAGCACTGCTTAAAATAGTCAAGACAAGGAAGCAACTTAAGGATTCATTTATACATGAATGGAGGATATATATAACAGCCACAAAAAGGAATGAAATAATGTCATTTGCAGCAACATGGGTAGACCTAGAGATGATTATAATAAGTGAGCCAGGCAAAGATAAATATTATATGATAAAGCTTATATCTATAATGTAAAGAAAAATATACAATAAGTTTATTCATAGATCAGGAATAGATGATCTTTATGATCTATATGATCTAACAGAAAATAAATGTATGATTACCAAATGGGAGGGGTTAGGGATAAACTATGAGTTGGGAATTAAAATGTATAGATTGATTTATATAAAACAATTAACCAACAAGTACTTACTATATAACACAGAAAGCTCTGCTATCTTGTAATAACTGATAATGAAGGAGAATGTTTAAAAAAATGTATATTTATATATGAGGCTTTCCTGGTGGCTCAGCAGGAAAGAATCCACTTGTAATAAGGAGATTCAGGTTCAATCCCTAGTCAGGAAGATACCCTGGAGAAGGCAATGGCAACACACTCCAGGATTCTTTCCTGGAAAATCCCATGGACAGAGGGGCTTTGCAGTCTACAGTTATTGGTGTTGCAAGAGTTGGACATAACTTACTGATTATAATCACCAATATTTATATACACATATAACTGAGCCACTTTGTTGTACACCTGATAGTAACACATTAGAAATCAACTATATTTAAATTAAAAATTCTATAAAAATTAAAAAAAAAACAGTTGTACTTTCAGTACATTGGATACACTTAACAACGGATTTAATGCAGTAGAAGATGGTTTTAAAACCTTAGAGATATTTGTTGTTCAGTCACTCAGTCGTGCCCAACTCTTTGTGACCCCATGGCCTTGAGCACGTGTCCAAGGACAGGCTACCCTGTCCTTCACAGTCTCCTGAAGCTTGCTCAAACTCGTGTCCATTGAATTGGTAATGCCATCCAACCATCTCATCCTCTGTCATCCCCTTCTTCTCCTGCCTTCAGTCTTTCCCAGCATCAGGGCCTTTTCTAATGAATCAGCTCATTGCATTAGGTGGCAAAGTGTTGGAGCTTCAGCTTCAGCACCAGTCCTTCTAGTGAATATTCAGGATTGATTTACTTTAGGATTGATTGGTTTGATCTCCTTAGAGTCCAAGGGACGCTCAAGAGTCTTCTCCAACATCACTGTTCAAAAGCATCAATTCTTCAGTGTTCAGCCTTCTTTATGGTCCAATTCTCACATCCAAACATCAGTTCAGTTCAGTTGCTCAGTCGTGTCCGACTCTTTGCGACCCCATGAATCGCAGTACTCCAGGCCTCCCTGTCCCTCACCAACTCCCGGAGTTCACTCAGACTCACGTCCATTGAGTCCGTGATGCCATCCAGCCATCTCATTCTCGGTCGGCCCCTTCTCCTCCTGCCCCCAATCCCTCCCAGCATCAGGGTCTTTTCCAATGAGTCAATTCTTCGCATGAGGTGGCCAAAGTACTGGAGCTTCAGTTTTAGCATCATTCTTTCCAAAGAAATTCCAGGGTTTATCTCCTTCAGAATGGACTGGTTGGATCTCCTTGCAGTCCAAGGGACTCTCAAGAGTCTTCTCCAAAACCACAGTTCAAAAGCATCAATTCTTAGGTGCTCAGCCTTCTTCACAGTCCAACTCTCACATCCATACATGACCACAGGAAAAATCATAGCCTTGACTAGACGGACCTTAGTCGGCAAAGTAATGTCTCTGCTTTTGAATATACTATCTAGGTTGGTCATCACTTTTCTTTCAAGGAGTAAGCGTCTTTTAATTTCATGGCTGCAGTCACCATCTGCAGTGATTTTGGAGCCCAGAAAAATAAAATCTGACACTGTTTCTATTGTTTCCCCATCTATTTCCCATGAAGTGATGGGACCAGATGCCATGATCTTTGTTTTCTGAATGTTGAGCTTTAAGCCAACTTTTTCACTCTCCTCTTTCACTTTCAACAAGACACTTTTTAGCTCTTCTTCACTTTCTGCCATAAGGGTGGTGTCCTCTGCATATCTGAGGTTATTGGTATTTCTCCCAGCAATCTTGATTCCTGCTTGTGTTTCTCCAGTCCAGCGTTTCTCATGATGTACTCTGCATAGAAGTTCAATAAGCAGGGGGACAATATACAGCCTTGACGTATTCCTTTTCCTATTTGGAACCAGAACATCCAAACATAACTACTGCAAAAACCATAGCTTTCAATATACAGACTTTTTGGCAAAGTAATGTCTTTGCTTTTTAATATCCTGCCTAGGTTTGTCATAGCTTTTCTTCTAGGAGGAAGCATCTTTTAATTTCATGGCTGCAGTCAACATCTGCAGTGATTTTGGAGCCCTCAAAAGTAAAATCTGTTACTGCTTCCATTGTTTCCCCATCTATTTGCATAAAATGATGGGACTGGATGCCATAACCTTAGTTTTTAGAATGTTGAGTTTTAAGTCAGCTTTTTCTTTCTCTTCTTTCATTTTCGTCAGGAGGGTCTTTAGTTCCTCTTCGCTTTCTTCACAAGGGTGGTGTTATCTGCATATCTGAGGTAATTGATATTTTTCCTGGCAATCTTGATTCTAGCTTGTGCTTCATCCAGCCCAGCATTTTGCATGATGTACTCTGCATATAAGTTAAATTATAAATTATATATTTAATGACACTACACAACCTCCACACACTCCTTTCTCAATTTGGAACCAGTCGACTTTTCCATGTTTGCTTCTAACTGTTGATTCTTGACCTACATACAGATTTCTCAGGAGGCAGGTACGATGATCTGATATTGCCATTTCTTAAAGAATTCTCCAGTTTGTTGTGATCCACCCAGTTAAAGGCTTTAGTGTAATCAATGAAGCAGAAGTAGATATGTTTTTGGAACTCATGCTTTTTTTTAATGATCCAAGGGATGTTGCCAATTTGATCTCTGATCTTCTGCCTTTTCTAAATGTAGCTTGACTATCTGGAATTACTTGTTTCTGGTACTTTTAAAGCCTAGTTTGAAAAATTGTGAGAGTTACTTTAATAGCATGTGAAATGAGTGCAATTGTGTGGTAGTTTGAACATTCTTTGGCATTGCCATTCTTTGGGATTGGAATGAAATTGACTTTTTCCAGTCCTGTGCCCACTGCTGAATATTCCAGACTTGCTGGCATATTGAGTGCAGCACTTTCACAGCATCATATTTTAGGACTGTAAATAGCTCAGCTAGAATTTTGTCAACTCCACTAGCTCTGTTCTCTGATACTTCCTGAAGTCCACTTCACCTCACACTCCAGGATGTCTGGCTCCAGGTGAGTTATACACCATTGTGGTTATCTGGTTCATGAAGATCTTTTTTGTATATTTCTTCTGTATATTCTTGCCACCTCTTCTTAATATCTTTTGCTTCTGTTAGGTCCATATCCTTTCTGTTCTTTATTGTGTTCATCTTTGCATGAAATGTTCCCTTGAATATCTAATTTTCTTAGATACTGAATATCTAAAATCTCTAATTTTCTTGAAGAGATCTCTCGTCTTTCCCATTACTTCATTTTCCTTTATTTCTTTGCATTGATCACTTAGGAAGGCTTTGTTATCTCTCCCTGCTATTATTTGTAACTCTGTATTCAAAGCGATATATATATTTTTTCTTTTCTCCTTTGCCTTTTGCTTCTTTTCTCAGCTGTTTATAAGGCCTCCTAGGACAACCATCTTGCCTTTTTGCATTTCTTTTTCTGGGAGATGATTTTGATCACTGCCTCCTATACAATGTTACAAACCTCTGTCCATATTTCTTCACAGATGCTGTCTATCAGATCTAATTCCTTGAATCTATTTGTCACTTCTCCTGCATAATCATAAAGGATATACTTTAGGTCATCTTTAATTTAAGTCTGAATTTGGCAATGAGGAGTTCATAGTCTAAATCACAGTCAGCTCCCGGTATTGTTTTTGCTGACTTTATAGAACTTCCCCATCTTCGACTGCAAAGAGTATAATAAATTTGATTTCTGTATTGACTATCTGGTGATGTCCATGTGTAGAATCATCTCTTGTGTTATTGGAAAATAGTATTTGCTATGACCAGTTGGTTCTTTTGTCAAAACTCAGAGACATATCAGCACAAATTTTCCAAAAAGAAGCAATAAAGCAAAGTAACACTGTACATTGAATTGGCACACTGACTGACACTTCAAAAAATTTGAGAGAGAAAAAAATGGAGCAGGATCAATATTTCAGAAATAATAATTTTGTTTTAATTGAAAGAATATACCTAATCAGGCATTCAAAATCCTCATGAAACAAAAGCATGGTAAATATCAAACAAAATAAAACAATAACCTCCCCAGAAAGAAAAAATCCCAAATATTACAGTCAAAGAAACACAATATCACAGTCAAATTGCTGAAACCAAAACAAAGAGAAAAATAATCCAACTATCTAGAAATAAAATATTAATACCATAATAACAAGTCATTAATTCAATAAAATGATATATCAATGCTAAGTAAGTATTTGTCTAAAAATATAGCTGTGACATTTAACATGAAATATGAATTAAAATGCAAGTACACAAATCCACATTCACTGGTGGAGATTTTTGCATATATCTCTTTGTAGGTTATAGAACAAGTAAGTACATGTGAATTGATCAACACTATTAACCAACTAAATTGTCTGACTAACCAATGAAGACAGAGCCATAATAGTGATAATCTCAGAGTTATAGATTAGGAAACATACAAGGCACCATATGAGATCTATAAAATTTTATACATTATCTGGGTAGTTTACACATAGATGTAAGTATATGATATCATTAAACTGTACATATAAGGATAGTTAACTTGATGTGCTTTACAACTGTCTACTATTCCTCATTTTAGTAAAGAAGAAATATGAAACTAATTTTTAAAAAATCCAGGCTAAAAAGTGAGATGAATATATGATAAATAATTTATTTTATTTATACTTACTTAAAATTATAGAAGTAAATATAAACAATGAGCTAAAGAGAAGTGGAAAGAGCAATGTAGCAATGAAATAATAAACAACATAAAACCATGAAAGTAGTTACTTACATATTAGTGTATGTTAAATTTCAGGAATAGCAGACCTGATAATTCAAGTCAAGTAGAATTGAATCAGTGGCAATTGTAAAACTTAAAACGTCTACAGAATTTGCTTAAAGGTATCTTCAAATACTGAGGCAAAAAAGAAATATAGGATCTTAATTCAGAAGAGTCAGATATCCAAACGTGGGACTTATACTAGCACGACTCTTTAACCCAGAGGAGCATACATATTTCCGAAGAGAGTCTTCGAAGGCATTTGACAATTCTTCATTGTCGTGGGTGAGGGGGCAGGGATGATGCAGGAGGAGATGGAGTCCAGATTGTCCAAAAGAATGGAAAATGTATGCTTAGTCCTGAAACCTCCAAATTAACACTCTTTAAATACTTAAGCATTTTTAAGACAGTTTTTTTTTTAAGTGCTTGTCTGGTAATTCTGTCATCTATGTCATTTCTAAGTCTGTTTCTGTTGATGAAATTCTTTTCTGGTTATAGGCCAAATTGGTTAGCTTCTTTGTATGTCTAGTAATGTATGACTGGGTGATGGATATTGCTAATAATATGCTGCTTGACTTGTTAGTTTTTAGTTTAGGTGTTTTTTGTTTTTTTTTTTTAAGAATTTCTTCCAGCAGGCAGAAAATCCTGCTGGAATCTTCCAGTAGGCACTTATATTATTTACAGGGCAACTTAACTTTTTTAGGTGTGTTTAAGTTTTATTACTGCAGGAAGAGAACAGCATGTTTTGTAGGTTTAGTCCTACAAGTTTTTAACTGTAGAATGATGGTAAGGTAGCAACAGTGTTTACTTTACAGTTATTCTGATAATTACATTATTTAATGTATGTAAGTATCTTAGAATGGTGCTTGCTGCAGAGTATGATACACTGTTACCCAGCATTCATATTATTTTAAATATTACATTATTAATCCAGTAACATCTTTAACACCTAGGGTGAAGAAAGGGAAGGGCTAAGAAAACAACCAGTACAATTAAAAACAATGAAGAAAACAGAACTTTAGGAAAAGTTGGATAAAAGTAAAATAAAAACAGGCATTTTTTATACAAAATTTTTATACAAATATTCATAGAGATAAATGTGGATTCCCAGGTGGGATAGTGGTAAAGAGCCAGCCTGTCAATGCAGAGGATATAAGAAATGTGGATTCAACACCTAAGTCAGGAAGATCTTCTGGAATATGAAAAGGCAACCCGCTCCAGTATTTTTGCCTGGAAAATTCCAAGCACAAAGGAATATGCTTTGAAAATTCCAAGCACAAAGGAATATGGAAATATAGAGTCTGTGGAGCCAGAAAAAGAAAATTAAAAATGTTTTTGTAATTGAATACAAATACATTACAAAACCATATTACAGAAAAATTTTACAAAAAAAGGCCTTAAGGAACAAAATAAACATGATGATGTGGTCACTGACCTAGAGCCAGACATTCTGGAATGTGAAGTAAAGTGGGCTTTTGGAAGCATTACTATGAACAAAGCTAATGGAGGTGATGAAATTCCAGCTGAGATGTTTCCAATCCTAGAAGATGATTCTGTGAAAGTGCTGTACTCAATATGCCAGCAAATTTGAAAAACTCAGCAGGCAACAGGCCTGGAGAAGGTCAGTATTCATTCCAATTCCAAAGAAGGGGAACGCCAAAGAATATTCAAGCTACTGCAAACTGTACTCATTTCACATGCTAGCAAGGTAGTGTTCAAAATCCTTCAAGCTAGGCTTCAATAGTACATAAACCAAAAACTTCCTGATGTACAAGCTAGAGATAGAAAAGGCAGAGGAACCAGAGATCAAATTGTCAACACCTAGTGGATCATAGAAATAGAAAAAGAATTATGGAAACAAACATCTACTTCTGCTTCATTGACTACACTAAAGCCTTTGACTGTGTGGATAAAAAAATACTGTGGACAATTCTTAAAGAGAGAGAAATCCCAGGCTACCTTACCTGCCTCCTGAGAAACCTGTATGCAAAACAAGAAGCAATAGTTACAACTGGACCTGGAACAATGGACTGGTTCAAAAGTGGGAAAGGAATATGTCAGAGTTGTATGCTATCACTCTGTTTATTTAACTTGGAGAACATCATGGGGGAAATGCCAGGCTGGATAACTCACAAGCGGAATCAAGATTGTAAGAATTATCAACAACATAATATAAGTAGATGCTGCTGCTAAGTTGCTTCAGTCGTGTCTGATTCTGTGTGACCCCATAGACAGCAGCCCACCAGGCTCCACCATCTCTGAGATTCTCCAGACAAGAACACTGGAGTGGGTTGCCATTTCCTTCTCCAATAAGCAGATGATACTACTCTAATGGCAGAAAGTGAGAAGGAACTAAAGAGCCTCTTGATGAAGGTGAAAGAAGAAAGTGAAAATGCTGGCTTAATATTCAACATTCAAAAAACTAAGATTATGGATCCAGTCTCATCACTTCACTTTCCTGATAGCTGTTAGTAAAGAATCCACCTACATTGCAGGAGACCCTGGTTCAAGTCCTGGGTCAGGAATATCCACTGGAGAAAGGTTAGGGTATCGAGTATTCTTGGGCTTCCCTTGTGGCTCAGCTGGTAAAGAATCTGCCTGCAATGTGGGTGACCTGGGTTTGATCCCTGGTTTGGGAAGATCCTCTGGAAAATGGAAAGGCTAGCCACTCCAGTATTCTGGCTTGGAGAATTCCATGGACTCTAGTCCATGGGGTCACAGAGTCAGACATGACTGAGCACTTTCAATTTCACCCATCATTTCCACCCATCACTTCATAGCAAATAGATGGGGGAACAATGGTTACTGTATCAAATTATATTTTCTTGGTCCCCAAGATCACTATGGATGATGACTGCAGCCATGAAATTAAAAGATGCTTGCTCCTTAGAAGAAAAGCTTTGGCAAACTAGACATTGTATTAAAAAGCAGAGACATCACATTTTGGACAAAAGTCCATATAGTCAGAAGTATGGTTTTTCCAGTAGTCATGTATGGATTTAAGAGTTGGATCATAAAGAAGTCTGAGTGCCAAAGAATTGATGCTTTCAAATTGTGGTCCTGAGGAAGACTCTTGACAGTCCCTTGGACAGCAAGGAAGTCAAACCAGTCATTTCTAAAGGAAATCAGCCTCTAATTAAAATAATTATTAAAAAAAAAAAAGGAAATCAGTCCTGAATATTCATTGAAAGGACTGATGCTGAAGCTCCAATACTTTGACCACCTGATGTAAGGAGCCAACTCATTGGAAAAGACCCTGATGCTAGGAAAGACTGAAGGCAGGAGGATAAAGGGGGTGACAGAGATAAGATGGTTGGATAGTATCACTGAATCAATGGACATGAGTTTGAGCAGACTCTGGGAGATAGTGAAGGACACGGGAGCCTGGTATGCTGCAGTTCACGGGGTCACAATGAGTCAGACACAATTTAGTGACTGAGCAACAACAATATATTACAATTATTTGCTGCTGATAGATAATATTTTTAAGAACATAGAAACAAATGTTGGCAAGCTTAGAATCAGTTAATATGGACTTTAAGGAAATGTATTATTGAAGTATTTACTTGTTTGACATATAATTTATAGACTTCTTCAAAGTTTTGGGGTCTAATTTAACTGTAATTATTGAATGTCATTGCACACAAACTCTTCCAACTCTGAAGACTTGCTGATCATCTTGGCCCAGTTAGAGATCAGTAAATGCCTATTTGAAATAGAGGAGATCTTGTCAGTAAAACAGTCATCAGTGGTCTACAGGGTTTATATTCTTTAGTTTCTAAAATACTTTGAGATTCTGCACAAGGAGATCCAACCAGAGGAGATCAGCCCTGGGTGTTCTTTGGAAGGAATGATGCTAAAGCTGAAACTCCAGTACTTTGGCCACCTCATGCGAAGAGTTGACTCACTGGAAAAGACTCTGATGCTGAGAGGGATTGGGAGCAGGAGGAAAAGGGGACAACAGAGGATGAGATAGCTAGATGGCATCACTGACTCGATGGATGTGAGTTTGAGTGAACTCCAGGAGATGGTGATGGACATAGAGGCCTGGCGTGCTGCGATTCATGGGGTTGCAGAGTCGGACACAATTGAGTGACTGAACTGAACTGAACACTATACTTGATCACAATTAAACTGTCAAGTTACTATTACTATTTACAACTACTACTTGTTATTTGATGTATATAATATTATAGTTAAATAGATTATATCTAATTTACTACTCAAACATGTTCTGTGATCATTTTCTGTTAATAACCATGTCTAATTATAAATATCATATTGTCATTTTTACCTCATATGTAGATAATTTTCATTGCTCAAATTTGAGTTAACCTTTTAGTTTCTTCACATTAATTTCCAATTGAGGGATATATATATAGCTACTGGAAATGGAAATACTGTTCTCTAGTGAACTGTGAATTTAATCTTTAATTAGTTAATTTCCAAATAGCTTTTCCTAGCCATAGCTATTAATTGTCCTGCTATGCCTTATTCATAATATACATACTTTAAGGTAACCAACTTTCATGCCTAGTGGTTCTCAATTATTTGGTTTGTCACACAATGAATAAACTACTAAAAGGAGAGAAAATTAAAAGTGAATTGAGTATTTGATTCTATTGATGTATTAGTTCAGAGCAGTTAATTTCTTCAAATTTGGGGAAAAAAAACCCTAGAGGTATAGAATGTATCTCATGATAGTCTTCTTAATTTTTAAAATAGATACCTTGGCTACTTTTAGACTTCTAGTTATGATTACTCTTTTCACTTGAAAAATGCAAATTTTAAAAAAGCCTTTGATTGATTACTTTAGACAAACTGAAGTTTTGATAGACAGTTTGAGTCAAGTGGGCCTTAGAAAGCTTCACTATGAACAAAGCTAGTGGAGGTGATGGAATTCCAGTTGAGCTCTTTCAAATCCTGAAAGATGATGCTGTGAAAGTGCTGTACTCAATATGCCAGCATATTTGGAAAACTCAGCAGTGGCCACAGGACTGGAAAAGGTCCGTTTTCATTCCAATCCCAAAGAAAGGCAATGCAAAAGAATACTCGAACTACCACACAATTGCCCTCATCTCACATGCTAGTAAAATAATGCTCAAAATTCTCCAAGCCAGGCTTCAGCAATATGTTAACCATGAACTCCCTGATGTTCAAGCTGGTTTTAGAAAAGGCAGAGGAACCAGAGATCAAATTGCCACATCCGCTGGATCATAGAAAAAGCAAGAGACTTCCAAAAAAACATCTATTTCTGCTTTATTGACTATGCCAAAGCCTTTGACTGTGTGGATCACAATAAACTGTGGAAAATTCTAAAAGATATGGGAATACCAGACTATCTGACCTCTTGAGAAATCTGTATGCTGGTCAGGAAGCAACAGTTAGAACTGGACATGAAACAACAGACTGGTTCCAAATAGGAAAAGGAGTACGTCAAGATTGTCTATGGTCACCCTGATTGTTTAACTAATATGCAGAGTACATCATGAGAAACGCTGGACTGGAAGAAACACAAGCTGGAATCAAGATTGCTGGGAGAAATATCAATAATCTCAGATATGCAGGTGACACCACCCTTATGGAAGAAAGTGAAGAAGAACTAAACAGCCTCTTGATGAAAGTGAAAGAGGAGAGTGAAAAAGTTGGCTTAAAGCTCAACATTCAGAAAACAAAGATCATGGCATCTGGTTCCATCACTTCATGGGAAATAGATGGGGAAACAGTGGAAACAGTGTCAGACTTTACTTTTGGGGGCTCCAAAATCACTGCAGATGGTGACTGCAGCCATGAAATTAAAAGACGCTTACTCCTTGAAAGAAAAGTTATGACCAACCTAGATAGTATATTCAGAAGCAGGGACATTACTTTGCTGACTAAGGTCCGCCTAGTCAAGGCTATGGTTTGTCCTGTGGTCAGGTGTGGATGTGAGAGTTGGACTGTGAAGAAGGTTGAGCACTGAAGAATTGATGCTTTTGAACTGTGGTGTTGGAGAAGACACTTGAGAGTCCTTTGGACTGCAAGGAGATCCAAGCAGTCCATTCTGAAGGAGATCCGCCCTGGGATTTCTTTGGAAGAAATGATGCTAAAGCTGAAACTCCAGTACTTTGGCCACCTCATGTGAAGAGTTGACTCATTGGAAAAGACTCTGATGCTGGGAGGGATAGGGGGCAGGAGAAGGGGACGACAGAGGATGAGATGGCTAGATGGCATCACTGACTTGATGATGTGAGTCTGAGTGAACTCCAGGAGTTGGTGATGGACAGGGAGTCCTGGCATGCTGAGATTCATGGGGTCACAAAGAGTCGGATATGACTGAGCAACAGAACCGAACTGAACTGAACTTGAGGTTTCAGGAGTCTGTAAATTCAGGATAAGTTATGAACTGTGGATAATGGTATGACCAGGCTAAAGCAAATTGTGTTTAAGAATTTATTAGCTGATGTTGCAGTGATCCAACTCTTACCTAGTGTCACTGTCTTTCTAGGATTTGTATAAAAATTATATTATAAATTTCAGAAAGATATAGCTAACTATGTAATAGTTTAAAATGGTGTGGGGGGGGGCAATCCTAAGATGGCGGAGAAGTAGGACAGGGAGACCAGTCTCTCCCTCACAAATTCATCAAAAGAACATTTCAACGCTGAATAAATCCCACAAAACAACTTCTGAAAGCTGGCAGAGGACATCAGGCACCCAGAAAAGCAGATCATTGTCTTCAAAAACAGGTAGTAAAAAATATAAAAGATGAAAAAAGAGACAAAGGAGGTAGGGAGGGAGCTCTGTCCCAGGAAGGGAATCTTAAGAAGAGAGGTTTCCAAACACCAGGAAACAATCTCACTGCCGAATCTGTGGTGAGCCTTGGAAGCACAGAGGGCAACATAACAGGAAGGAAAAATAAATAAATAATTAAAACCAACAGATTATGAGCCCAACAGTAACTCCCCCAGCGGAGAAGCAGTGCAGACGCCTGCATCCGCCACTAGCAAGTGGGGGCTGGGCAGGGAGGCGCAGGAGACACGAGCTGCAGTGCTTTGTAAGATTTGGGCTGGAATGACAATGTGTAACCAGAGCAAAGTAACTTGAGCCAGCAAACCAGACTGAGGGATAGCTACCATGCAAAAAGCTCAAACATAAGACACCACCAGAACCACGCACAGAACAAAGAATGGAACAGAACTAGCCAGCTGCAGACCTTGCCCTCCGGTGACAGGCAGCCAGAGCCGTAAGGGCTGGAAGGGGGCAATACAGCCGAAGAGAGACATTACATACCAAAATGAAAGCAGGCTTCTTTGCTAACTAAGACTTCTGGGGGTTCTGGACAGTCATCAGCCACCAGAGAAGGGATGCCAGTGATACACCCAGAAAACTGAACAGCAGAGATGGGAAAGGCGATAAGTCACAGAGACTGTCCTGTGGTCAGGTGTGGATGTGAGAGTTGGACTGTGAAGAAGGTTGAGCACTGAAGAATTGATGCTTTTGAACTGTGGTGTTGGAGAAGACACTTGAGAGTCCTTTGGACTGCAAGGAGATCCAAGCAGTCCATTCTGAAGGAGATCCGCCCTGGGATTTCTTTGGAAGAAATGATGCTAAAGCTGAAACTCCAGTACTTTGGCCACCTCATGTGAAGAGTTGACTCATTGGAAAAGACTCTGATGCTGGGAGGGATAGGGGGCAGGAGAAGGGGACGACAGAGGATGAGATGGCTAGATGGCATCACTGACTTGATGGATGTGAGTCTGAGTGAACTCCAGGAGTTGGTGATGGACAGGGAGTCCTGGCATGCTGAGATTCATGGGGTCACAAAGAGTCGGATATGACTGAGCAACAGAACCGAACTGAACTGAACTTGAGGTTTCAGGAGTCTGTAAATTCAGGATAAGTTATGAACTGTGGATAATGGTATGACCAGGCTAAAGCAAATTGTGTTTAAGAATTTATTAGCTGATGTTGCAGTGATCCAACTCTTACCTAGTGTCACTGTCTTTCTAGGATTTGTATAAAAATTATATTATAAATTTCAGAAAGATATAGCTAACTATGTAATAGTTTAAAATGGTGTGGGGGGGGGCAATCCTAAGATGGCGGAGAAGTAGGACAGGGAGACCAGTCTCTCCCTCACAAATTCATCAAAAGAACATTTCAACGCTGAATAAATCCCACAAAACAACTTCTGAAAGCTGGCAGAGGACATCAGGCACCCAGAAAAGCAGATCATTGTCTTCAAAAACAGGTAGTAAAAAATATAAAAGATGAAAAAAGAGACAAAGGAGGTAGGGAGGGAGCTCTGTCCCAGGAAGGGAATCTTAAGAAGAGAGGTTTCCAAACACCAGGAAACAATCTCACTGCCGAATCTGTGGTGAGCCTTGGAAGCACAGAGGGCAACATAACAGGAAGGAAAAATAAATAAATAATTAAAACCAACAGATTATGAGCCCAACAGTAACTCCCCCAGCGGAGAAGCAGTGCAGACGCCTGCATCCGCCACTAGCAAGTGGGGGCTGGGCAGGGAGGCGCAGGAGACACGAGCTGCAGTGCTTTGTAAGATTTGGGCTGGAATGACAATGTGTAACCAGAGCAAAGTAACTTGAGCCAGCAAACCAGACTGAGGGATAGCTACCATGCAAAAAGCTCAAACATAAGACACCACCAGAACCACGCACAGAACAAAGAATGGAACAGAACTAGCCAGCTGCAGACCTTGCCCTCCGGTGACAGGCAGCCAGAGCCGTAAGGGCTGGAAGGGGGCAATCACAGCCGAAGAGAGACATTACATACCAAAATGAAAGCAGGCTTCTTTGCTAACTAAGACTTCTGGGGGTTCTGGACAGTCATCAGCCACCAGAGAAGGGATGCCAGTGATACACCCAGAAAACTGAACAGCAGAGATGGGAAAGGCGATAAGTCACAGAGACTGTGCTCGCCAAACACCTGAGCTATTCGGACTTGGGAAGGGCACAAAACGCCTGCCCAACCGAATCTGTACCTCTAGTTTCCTACTTTTGCATTTGAAAGCACGTCAACTGTCCCTAATTACATAGTTTTTAAAAATCGTGGAATTGTTTGAATTATCTTGGATTTCAGGTTATTACCAGAACAATGCATAGACTCTAACACACATACCCACACTTAAGCGATCCAATAACAGAATGCTTTCCTAGAAAATGATTTCATTTCAGTTATTTATTCAAATTAACATAAGGGGAAGGAGGTATTAAAAATATTTTTTGATTATGCAATTTTTTGAGGAGTGCAATGGTATGTGTATGTACACAATATATATTTTAGGCTAAAACATAATGATAAGTTAATAGCCACACACTCACCACCCAGCTTAATCAACGGCATTTTCTGGGGCCCCTGAAATCTCCTGTTTGCCCACATCAGCCTTATCCTTCCATCTCATTCCTAGAGGTAACCCCCAATTTGATTTTTATAGTTTTTTTTTTTTTTCTTTTGTTTTTTAGTTTTTTGGCTGTGCCACACAGCACGTAGGACTTTAGTTCCCTGACCAGGGATCGACCCCTCACCCCCTGCATTGAAAGTCTTAACCAGTGGACCTCCAGGGAGTTCCCTTCCATTGTTTTTTTGAATCATTTGACCATAAGTGCATGTCCCCCTAAGAAGGGTGTTTACTTCTGCTTCTTTTTGAGCTTCATGGCATCATTCTTATTTTGATAGCTTTGTTGAGATAGAATTTCATAAACCGTTTAGCTCACTGATTTAAAGCATACGTACAGTTCAGTGGGTTTTAGCATATCCACAGAGTTGCAGTCATCACCAGATTCAGTTATGGAACACTCTCATCCTCCTGTAAAGGAGGTCCAAGTTCTTTAGCAGTCAGTCCTTGTTCTCTTCCACCCACTCCTGGCCCTAGGAAATCACTAGCCTGTTTTCTCTAAGTTTATACAACATCATTGTGGTATTCCTAGGCAACTTGATCTCTTCACCTGATATTGTTGTTAAAAATCCCTCAGTTGCTGAAGAAGTAATCGTTCTTTTTTTTTTTTTTTTTTTGCTGCTGTCTAGAGTTTTCTTGTCTCTATAGACTCTCCTCCATCCATCAGCTCTCTGTCTAGAGTTTCCTTGTCTGTGTAGACTCTCCTCCATCCATCAGCTCTCTGTCTAGAGTTTCCTTGTCTGTGTAGACTCTCCTCCATCCATCAGCTCTCTGTCTAGAGTTTTCTTGTCTGTGTAGACTATCCTCCATTCATCAGCTGTCTGTCTAGAGTTTTCTCGTCTGTGTAGACTGTACTCCGTCCATCAGCTCTCTGTCTAGAGTTTTCTCGTCTGTGTAGACTCTCCTGCAACCCAGCTCTCTGTCTAGAGTTTTCTCATCTGTGTAGATGTCCTCCTTCCATCAGCTCTCTGTCTAGAGTTTTCTCGTCTGTGTAGACTGTACTCCTTCCATCAGCTCTCTGTCTAGAGTTTTCTCGTCTGTGTAGACTCTCCTCCGTCCATCAGCTCTCTGTCTAGAGTTTTCTCGTCTGTGTAGACTCTCCTCCGTCCATCAGCTCTCTGTCTAGAGTTTTCTCGTCTGTGTAGACTCTCCTCCGTCCATCAGCTCTCTGTCTAGAGTTTTCTCGTCTGTGTAGACTCTCCTCCGTCCATCAGCTCTCTGTCTAGAGTTTTCTCGTCTGTGTAGACTCTCCTCCGTCCATCAGCTCTCTGTCTAGAGTTTTCTCGTCTGTGTAGACTCTCCTCCGTCCATCAGCTCTCTGTCTAGAGTTTTCTCGTCTGTGTAGACTCTCCTCCGTCCATCAGCTCTCTGTCTAGAGTTTTCTCGTCTGTGTAGACTCTCCTCCGTCCATCAGCTCTCTGTCTAGAGTTTTCTCGTCTGTGTAGACTCTCCTCCGTCCATCAGCTCTCTGTCTAGAGTTTTCTCGTCTGTGTAGACTCTCCTCCGTCCATCAGCTCTCTGTCTAGAGTTTTCTCGTCTGTGTAGACTCTCCTCCGTCCATCAGCTCTCTGTCTAGAGTTTTCTCGTCTGTGTAGACTCTCCTCCGTCATCAGCTCTCTGTCTAGAGTTTTCTCGTCTGTGTAGACTCTCCTCCGTCCATCAGCTCTCTGTCTAGAGTTTTCTCGTCTGTGTAGACTCTCCTCCGTCCATCAGCTCTCTGTCTAGAGTTTTCTCGTCTGTGTAGACTCTCCTCCGTCCATCAGCTCTCTGTCTAGAGTTTTCTCGTCTGTGTAGACTCTCCTCCGTCCATCAGCTCTCTGTCTAGAGTTTTCTCGTCTGTGTAGACTCTCCTCCGTCCATCAGCTCTCTGTCTAGAGTTTTCTCGTCTGTGTAGACTCTCCTCCGTCCATCAGCTCTCTGTCTAGAGTTTTCTCGTCTGTGTAGACTCTCCTCCGTCCATCAGCTCTCTGTCTAGAGTTCTCTTGTCTGTATAGACGGTCCTCCATCAGCTCTACTGTGGGTGGGTATTTAGATTGTCTCCATTATTTTTTCAGTTTGCTTTCCTTCTTGCTGTTGCTAAAGTTTATCTCTTTGCACGTTGTACGAGGATGGAAAACACCTAGAGATGAAATTGTTGAGTGCGTGTATCGCCAAAATGGTTACACTTCTGCCAGTAGTGACTCCTTGCCGGTACTTGGTATTTACAGGCTTTCTAAGTTTTGCTTTTCTGATGGGTTTTAAATGGTGTTTCACTGTGGTTGCAGTTGGCTCATTTTTTCCCTCCAGAAAGTCATTAGAGAACTCTGCTGTCTTTTTTGTTGTTGAGTCGCTAAGTCATGTCCGACTCTTTGTGACCCATGGACTGCAGCACGCCAGGCTTCCCTGTCCTTCACCGTCTTCCAGAACTTGCTCGAACTCATGTCCACTGAGTCAGTGATGTTAAGATGCTAAGGCGGTGAAGCAAGGAGAACTTTGCACGTCAGTCGGATAAACCTGCCTCGTCTCTTAGAGCAGCTGCGGCTGAGCCTGGGAACCCAAGTTTATTAAGTCAGTTCTCTTTTTATTGGCTGTTTGCGTTTTTCTTCCTTTGCATTCTGTGCTGCAAGCAGATGTCCTCATCCACCTCTCTTGTGTGTGGGGGGGTTTCTCTAGTGCCGGGGCCTCTGTCTGTACCCCCTTCTCTGAAGCCCACAGACATTGGAAAGCACCAGCTCGGCGGGTCCCCCAGTTTCGTTGTTTTGTTTTCCTGTCCCTGTGAGCTCTGGTAGAGAAGGGGCATCGTCTAGAACACGGATCTGGAGCGTCCTGGTGAAGGCCAGTCTCGCTGATGCCCCGTCCGCTCTCTCTCCCTCTCGTTAGCGCAGCTCTTCACCCGGCAGAAGCCTCAGGTCGTGCAGATGGTCCTTGACTTGCACGTCCAGGAAGGGGAAGGTCCTCAGAGCTAGGGCGTGCAGGAGGGGCCAGGGCGGCCTCCCGTCCCTGAGCCAGCGTGTTTCTCTGCGTAGCATAAGCAGGGTCCTGGCGACATTTTTTCCCTGGTAGTTTGTTAACAGTTTCCCCCCCACCCTGCCAAAAACTGCCCATGTGTGCAAGCTGAGTTGCTTCAGTCATGTCCCACCCTGTAGCCCCCCCAGGCTCCTTTGTCCATGGGATTCTCCAAGCAAGAACACTGGGAGTGGGTTGCCGTGCCCTCCTCCAGGGGATCTTCCAGACCCAGGGATCGAACAGTCTCCTGCAGCTCCTGCCTTGTGGGCAGAGTCTGTCACCACTGAACCCCTGGAAGAACTGCCCGCCCATCCCCCATTCGCCTCCTGATCCCTGATCGCACTGTCAGCAGTTTCAAGCCCTGCAATCGGAATATCCAGACTGGGCTCCTTGTCTGCTGGAAAAAGTCGCCTTTAATTTTTAAAGACAGTTCCTTTAAAGCCCTGCATAGCTTTGATCATTTTTTTCTCTTTCTAACAGGTGGTGCTTTGTATATCAGTTGATGTATCTCAAGACTATAGCCAAGTAGAGAACGTCATCAAACAAGTAAGAGGTTTGGTCAGTTGAAGTTAACACACTCGCCTTTTGATTGTCCTTGTCAGTTTGATGTGTGGCTTGGAGGTGGCGTATCTTCCCTGTAGGGATTTTGTTTGTCGGCTCGATTGGTGCTAACGGGCTCTTCGTCTCTCTTCCTTAACGCCCAATCTGATGAACTTCCAGGCGCAGGAGAAGTTGGGCCCCGTGGACATGCTTGTGAACTGTGCAGGAACGTCACTTGCAGGAAAATTTGAAGATCTTGAAGTTAGTACTTTTGAAGTAAGTAAAAGTGTGTTTCTTTCCTCACTGTGGTAGCTAAAAGGGAGAACTGCTGCTGCTGCTACAGAGTCGCTCCAGTCGTGTCCGCCAGGATGGCGGCCAGGCTCCCCCGTCCCTGGGATTCTCCAGGCAAGAGCACTGGAGTGGGGTGCCGTTTCCCTCTCCAATGCATGAAAGTGGAAAGTGAAAGTGAAGGCGCTCAGTTGTGTCCAACTCTTCGGGACCCCATGGACTGCAGCCTACCAGGCTCCTCTATCCAGGCAAGAGTACTGAAGTGAGGTGAAGGGAGAACTAGTTTATGGCTAAAAGCTTTATGAATGAAATAGGTGAAATGCATTCCAGTTTAACAGAAGCTTCAGAAAACTAGAGGAATGCTGGACAGGGCTTTAGTCCCAGTGACCATCCAGCCTTATAAGTTTATGCAAGCCGCTGGACCTTGGCTTCCTCAGCTGTAAAATGGGAATGCAGCCTCCAACCTGACACAGATTAGCATTGACTTACTGAGGTCGTATTATCAACAGAGCTCTTTGTGAGCCAAGAGAGGCTGGATTTTCTTGTCAAGAATCAGTGTTTTTGACAATGAAAACCCAAAAGAGTTGAAGAGCAGACTCTGGCGTTCTCAAGCCGAGAGAAGAAGACACTGCGTCCTATTTTTGTTCATGTTTTTTAAAAATGTCAGGCACAGAAGCGCACAGCAGACGTGAAATCCTTACGTGCATAGCATGTTTTTCTTCATCTGATGTTGCGTCAGCTGTCTCTCTCTCTTACGGGTTTCCAGAGCCTTCATGGTTGGTGGTGATGGGCTTTGACTGACCTTCTCAGTGAAGGTAGAGTGCACCCGCTTTTATGGAAGAGGAGCCTCCCAGAGTAGCGTTCAGACGTCCTGCTCTGGCAGGCTAGGGGAAAGCACTGTGAGCTCTGCGATTTCACGTCAAGCTGGGCAAGGCCAGCAGAGGCAGACGCAGAGTGGTGCCTTAGCTGGGACTCTGGTATTGTAAGACTTCTTTATCAGCTCAGCAGAAGAGATAGCTGTTGGGGCAGGACTTCCTGGTGTCCAGTGGTTACGACTCTGCCTTCTGAGGCAGGGGCTGTGGGTTCGATCCTTGGTCTGGGATCTAACATTCTGCATGCCACTCAGCACAGCCAAACGGGAGGGGAATCAAAAGATAGATGTCTTGACCTATATGCCTTTATCTCCAGGTATTGACAGGGAGATTTTGAAGATTATCTCAACGGCTGTGTAAAGAATTAGTTGGAGGAAGTAGCTGTAGTCTATCGTGAAGGGATAAGGGGAAGACTTCAGAGGTGGCCAGTGAGAGAGAAGTGTGAGTTGTGTGCCTGTGTGTGAAGATGATATGAAGGGAGGTCGGCAGACTCCTGGGTCGACCGTGGACGGTGAAGAGGACCGGTGTGCAAGGGGCTGTGTGGTTGCAGCAGGTAAACACACAGCTGTGCAGCTGTGTGCAGGGGAGCAGGGTCTGTCCAGGGCAGAGCGGGAGGGTGCCCGCATCTGTGTCTGATGGAGGTCTGGAGCTCAGATTTGTGGGGGTCATAACTGAGCAAGAGGAGCAGGCGCTAAGCACGTAAGACCGGGTGACTTGTGTGGGCCTGCCCTGGCAGTCCTGGTTAAGACTCCATGCTTCTGCTGTGGGGCTCATGGGTTCAAGCCCACCAGGGGACTAAGATGCTACCTGCCTTGTGGTGTGGCATTAAAAAAAAGTTCAGGCAGCTGCGGTGGGTGTCAGTGACAAGGAGAAAACACGAAATGGGTGAGATGAAGGAAGAAATAAAACACACGTATAGAACAAACGTGAAGTATGCGGCAATATTTTTAAAATGCGTGAATCTAATCTTTATAAAAAAATTCATTTATTCTCAGCCCGTCTCCCATCAC
>SJXQ01003853.1:207906-227315 GCA_006408695.1 Aepyceros melampus | reverse complement strand
GGGCCTCAGCCGTGCCGGGGCTGCACCTGCCCCCGAGCCTGCCAGCCGATCCCGCGTGGGGCCTCAGCCATGCCGGGGCTGCACCTGCCCCTGAGCCTGCCGGCCGATCCCGCGTGGGGCCTCAGCCGTGCCGGGGCTGCACCCGCCCCCGAGCCTGCCGGCCGATCCCGCGTGGGGCCTCAGCCGTGCCGGGGCTGCACCTGCCCCCGAGCCTGCCAGCCGATCCCGCGTGGGGCCTCAGCCATGCCGGGGCTGCACCTGCCCCTGAGCCTGCCGGCCGATCCCGCGTGGGGCCTCAGCCATGCCGGGGCTGCACCCGCCCCCGAGCCTGCCGGCCGATCCCGCGTGGGGCCTCAGCCGTGCCGGGGCTGCACCCGCCCCCGAGCCTGCCGGCCGATCCCGCGTGGGGCCTGTGCTCTCGCCGCCCTCTCTCTGGGTGTTTGAGTGGCTCTCCCTCCTGTGTTTCTTTTCGGCTCTGTGCAGCCATCCTCCTGGAGAGGATTCCCCTGACTTGCTGTGTCTCAGCGTCCCTCCCCAGGATGCTCACCATCCTCCGCCCTGGCCTCACTGTTCTCCAGGGTGTTTTCTCACCTCTGGACTCTAACGGTGACACAGCGACTGTCAGTCATCCCGAGCTGAGAGCAGGCCCTGTGCTTCGTTCACGTGAGCCTGCCTTGAAGCGCAGTAGGCACTCTCTGAGCAAGCAAAGTGGGGAAGAAAGGAATCAGCCAGAACTTCGCCTCCTGAACTTGGCGTTGATTGGTTTTCTTCTCTTTTGTAGTGATTCTACTAAGTGTGAATCTGCACCTCATAAAAACTAGCACTGACGCTCCATGGGCTGTATGTTTTCAGAAAGATGTCTATGGTTTAGAAGCCTTTCCCCCTATTCATTTATTTTTGACTCTGCTTCCTAAAATGACTACTATTTCAAAGAAACAAAGTTAACCTGAATGCTCTGTTTTAGAATAAGGGAAATCCGCTAAGCAGATATGCAACATTTGATAAGGGGTCTTTTAGGTAAAGCCAGAGCTGACAGCAGGTGCTGATTTCCCCATGAAGATTTGATTCGATGGTAAACTGCTGTTTGTCTCTCCTTGGCTGGCGTGTTGGGCTGACCTCTGTGGGCGGATGGCGTGCAGCCTCGCTCCGTGAGTCCCGTAGAGGGCGCAGTGCTTCACCTCTGCTGCGGTTCTGGCCAGGCGTGGCCTTGTTGGCCTGGGGACCTGGGAGAGTGGTAGCACCTTTAAAAGGACCTTTCTCTTAATTCAGGTTCATCGAGAAGCAGTTTGATGAGCTCTACGCTTTTCTATTTTAAGGAAATATGTTCTGGTTTTTATTTTATTTTTTCAAGCCCACATAGTGAATAAAATTTATTGTTTCATACCATTTAAGGCTTAAGTTTTGAAACTTCTAACTGAAACTCCCTTCTAAAGAATTTTTGAGCACATGGGTTGCATGTTGCTCCAAAGATTTAAAAATAAAAAAGACAAGGCAGAGTCTTTTTTTTTTTTTTTCATATTTTAAGTGCAGCTCTGATGGTTCTCACTGGAATTAGGACTCTCGTCCCACAGAGTAACTGGGGTGCTGAGGGGCTGAATTTTACACAGTAACCAGGTAGAAACTGATCTGGAATCCAGATGGACTTAGTTCTAAAAATAGGTATCCGTTCAAAGGTAGAAAACTAGAATTATGTATAAATTAGGGGAGCAGGACTGTCAAAATTATTTACTTTTTAATGCAGTGGGCAGTAATGGTATTGATAATGTCTCTTTTTTTCCCCACCTTTTTAGCCTTTAGAGACACGTCTTATTCAGAGACCACATCGGTCTGCAAACCAGAACAAGTGGCCAAACAAATTGTTAAAGATGCCGTAGTAAGTAAAACCATTGTTCCCTTGTGAATAGTTACAGTGCTATATTTCCAAAAGGGTATTTGTCCCAGGGTTTATTTCAAAATGTAAAATGACTAGCGTTTATGTGTGTGTGTGCATTAAACTCATCATATCTAATAGCATAGACTGTTCTTTTCTTCCCTGGTTAGGTCCATGCTAACTAACAAGTCCTGGAAACTCGTATCTCTCCTTACTGCCGAGTCTGGCCTCCTGGCTGCGCTGGGTCTCTGCTGGTGCGCGCGGGCTTTCCCCGGCCGCGGCGAGCGGCGGCTCGTCTTCCCCGTGCTGCCAGCGGCTTCTCTGCTGAGGAGTGTGGATGCTCCAGGCGCCCTGGCTCCTGTCGCTGTGGCTGCCGGTCCTGGAGTCTGGGCTCAGCGGCTGCTGGCACACAGGCTTGGTTGCTCTGCGGCATGTGGGGTCTTCCCGGACCCGTGCCCCCTGCACTGGCAGCCGGGTTCTTGCTGGGCCACCAGAGAAGCCCCAGGGCTGGGTCTCTTAACCTCAGGAGCAGGTTGAGCAGCCCGAGAGCCTTAGTTCTTTGAAAGGAAACTGAGACCTGCCTGTGGTGTGTGAGCGGTTTGCACTGTGGACTGTCTGGCGTGTTGTCATCTCCCTTCTCTGCCGCAGTGTTTTCAGTTCTGGATTATTTTAGGTGTCTCACTGCCACACCGGTTTAAGGATTTTCCTTTCCCTTTCCTGCTTCCCAGAAAAGAAAGTGCTGCTAGCCCCCTCGGCCATCGTCCTGGTGCCCCTCCGCGTTCCAGAGTTTATTCAGAGTCCAGAACGGCCTTTCTGGAAACCAGGTGCTATTCTGTAGGACGATGTGTGGGCCTCAAGCTTTTTGGCAGCATTCCTGCTAACCCACGCGCAGAAAAACATACACGTCCAGGGGACATGCAAACACACGTGCAATCCTTAGGCCCACATTGGATTTAGGAACCTGGGGATGATCGGAATGAGAAGTGTCGGCTGGCTGGACCTTGGCCTTGAAGGAACATCCGTTGCATGTTCAGGTGGAACCCAGCAGAATACAGGAAGCCTTGAAGACTATAACATCTGCTGACGTGGGAAGGACTTTGCCCTGATTGTGTTCAAAGGCGTAGGGAGATGGCACCAGTGGGTTGGGTGGACTTTGTTTTTCCTGCTTATCTCAAGTCAAAGCAAACACGCTCCCTGTTTTTAATGATTTGAAGCAGCTCTTTGTATTTTGTCAGGATTCCTTTAATCTGGAGGTTCTCGCGCGTTTTTCATCTCTTGAGTACTTTCGACCCTAAACTTGTCCACGGCCCCAGAGAACTTTTGGTTCCATGGCTTATCCTTATCAATATTTACTACATCAGAAAGTGAAACTGTATCATTTTAAAAGGATTTATTCATTTAAAGTGACAATGATAAATTCAGTGTATTTTACTGTAATATTACAGTAAAATATTATGTTGTGATGTTTACTGTAATATTACAGTAAAATAATATAATATTGTAATATTATAACAAAAAGTGTTTTTCAAAACAAAACTTAGGGGGGAGGGGGCATTGTTTCTTGTCCCCCCAGCCTCTTTAATGTCTGTGCTGACGGAGAGCAGCTGCCCCGTAGCTGCTCCTGCCCGCCGTCTGTCAGGCCATTCTGCATGAAGGGTGTGAGGTGAGGCTGGCTGTGCGAAGTCTGTAGCTGGAAGAGGAAGGGAGACTGTAGGCTTTTCAGGTGACCGTGGACATTCCTTTTTTCCCGATATAACCCTAAGCTAGATGAGCAGGAGTTCCTTAAGGGTTGGTTGCAATGTGCAATTGGAAATCCTGGCAGTGAGCTCTTTGTTCTCTGTTCCATGACAGCCCATCAGTCTGCATGCACTGTTTTGTACCCATTCATGATTTTGTAACATGTATTCATCCTTGGGAAAATACGGATTCCCTGAGTTACCCAAAAAAATCGCATTCATTCATGTCACTGCTGATCTTATGACAAGTCTTTCTGTAACTGAGAAGCTGACAGCTTCAAAATGGAGACACACGCTTTTCCCAGTTCTGGCTCAGATTTGCACGCGGACTACAGACGCTGCCCGCCTTCCCTGAAGCGACAGTCTTTCATTCGTCTTCTGCTAGGACTCTTCCAGTCCCCCCGCCTGAGTGGCCACAGGCTGTCAGTCCTGGCTCTTGCTGTAGCAGCAGTCCGCGCACAGCGGGAGCAGGGCTCGCCCGGAGGCGTCCGTCCCTTCCGCGGGCGCAGAGCGCGCCGGGCGCCCGTTGCTCCTCTTCGTTGTGCCGAATGTGAGACGCCGCGTCCCGCGTGTTGAGCAGGTCCTGTGCGTGCAGTGAGCTCCCGTTAGCGGTCTGTTGACTCACAGCAGGGTGCACACGTCAGTCCTGACGTCCCAGTGGGTCCCACGCCTCCTTTCTCCCGTGGTCGTCTATACGTTTGTTCCCTACAGCTGTGTCTCTATTTCTGCGTTGTAAATAAGTTCATCTTCCATTTTTCTAGATCCCACGTATATGCGTTAATATGTGATATTTGCTTTCCTCTTTCGGGCTGAGTTTTCTGCGGGGACCCACATGGGGAGGAGACCCAGGGGAGGAGAGGGTGTGCGCACGCGCGTGGCTGAGGCACTTGGCTGCGCAGCAGTTGCCGTTGTACTCCAGTTAAAAAAAACAGAAAAAAGGTGTCCTCCAGGGTCGTGAGTGAACGAAACAATTCATTCTATTGCTTAACAAGCGCAGTTTTAAGCAAAACTGACCTTTAAAGTTTTTTTTGGAGATTCAAACAGTTTGTTTTCTTCCCCTGTTTACGGATCATTGTAAGCGCTGGGGACACGGGAGGCACCTCTGCCGTGGTTCGTGCTAGCCAGACAGCAGCATCTCCCAGTGCAGGGTCACGGGTGAGACAAGGCGGCGAACGTCTTAGTGTTGGCGTGACTGCGGGTTTGTCTTCGGGGAGGGTCTCCCGACACTCAGGGTCCATGGCCCACATTTTGAGAAGTGTCCGTCCAGCCAGCCAGCCTGTCTGCCACGGCCACGTTCATCCCGAGCTCATGCGTGTGCCCGTGAGCGCTCCTCCCCCTGACGTGGACGGACACGGGGCACCATTTCTAGCGTGCTGAGCTGATTCCTTTCCATGCTCTTCTGCTAGACGCTACCACTGCCTCTTTCCTTTCTTTCTGTTTCAGCAAGGAAATTTCAGCAGTTCCATCGGCTCCGATGGGTACATGCTCTCATCGCTGACCTGTGGGATGGCTCCAGTGACGTCCATCACGGAAGGGCTCCAGCAGGTGAGCCGTGCCTGGGCCTCAGGACAGACGGACACCCAGACAGACGGCCAGGCTCTCACTGAGCCTCAGTGGGCAAAGGCTGAGGGCAGACCCGGCAGCTTTGTCTGGGGGTGTGAAGAGTCGTTACTGGAGTATCAGCTTGTTTCTTCCTCCACCGGGGAGAATAGACAGGAAGCATTTTAAAGGCGTTTAGTCACTAAGTCACAGCCCGCCAGGCCCCTTCTCCAGGAACACTGGAGTGGGTCGCCGTGCCCTCCCCTAGGGGATCTTCCTGACCCAGGGATGGAACCCATGTCTCTTGGGTTGGCAGGCGGATTCTTTGCCCTCTGAGCCACTGGGGAAGCCAGGTTAAACATGGGGCGTGAGGAATTTAGACGGGAAGGCGTCTCCCACGTGGCGCCGCGGGTGTAGAGAGAGGCGCCTGCTCTGCTATGAGGCCATTGATCTAGTTTTCCGCTGAGAATGCTTCCTCTTCTGGAATTGAAATTGGAGTCTCTGTCTTTAGGGGATGCGTGTGTGATAAGTGGCTTCAGTCATGTCCGACTCTTTGTGACCCTATGGCCGTAGCCAGCCTGGCTCCTCTGGGATCGTCCATGGGATTCTCCACGCAGTAACGCTGGAGTGGGCTGCCGTTTCCTTCTCCAGGGGATCTTCCCCACCCAGGGTTCAAACCTGGGTCTCTTAAGTCTCCTGGACTGGGAAGCAGCTTCTTTACCACTAGCGCCACCTGGGAATCCTGGGAAGTCTAGGGGTTAGAGGTGGTCTTGCCTGAAAGTCCCAGAATATTAGACCAGAAACTTTCCAGTGAGTCAGCCCAGAGCAGCTCAGGGAGGTAAGTCAAGGGTGCGAAGCAGTCCCTGCCCTCACAGAAATTGCAGCTCATCCGGAAGAGACATAAAACTTAGCTGCTCCCTGAGAGTCTGCTGTTGTGTCTGCTGTTGGAGAACCAGAGGTCAGGCGGCAGCCTCTGGACGCCAGGAGGCTCGCGGTCTGGCGGGAGACACTGAGGAGAGAGAGCAGCTCCGCGTGGTGAGGGTCCCACAGAGGGACCACTCTGGCAAGACCGAGGCGGGTGACGGAGGGGAGACAGGGCCGGGGCAGCCCCTCAGGGTGGCTTATGGCAGAGCCTCATTCAGCCCGGAAAGTCCCGACGAGTCGGGTGGGGAGAGGCTCCTCTTCTCACTCTGCTTCTCCCAGGAGGAGATCCTCGGAAGCCCCAGGGGTCCAGTGGTTGAGTCCACACTGTCGCCGCGGGGCATGCAGTCACCCCTGCTCAGGGAGCTGAGACCCCGCGTGCCTCGGGGTTTCGCCAGCAACAAAAAGAGCATCTAAGTTTCTTTGAGATGTTTATGGAGAATGTGAGTAGAAGCCCGTGAGTTCCCACAGATGTGCTCTCCACTCCCTCCCGATGTCTCCTGTTAGTAACGTCTTGCACACTGGTGTGGCTCTCTGTTACAACTGATGAGCTAGTATCGATCCATTATTACCACTCGAAGTCCACAGTTTGCCTTGGGATTTATTCATGGTGTCATCCATCCGTCATCCATCCATCCTGTGAGTTCTGACGACAATAGCGTGACCCCTATCCAGCATTAAAGTGTCCTACAGATAATTCACTGCCCTGAATATTGCACCATGCGTGGTAAGTCACTTCAGTTGTGATCCACTCTTTGTGAACCTGTGGACTTTCGCCCACCAGGCTCCTCTGCCCATGTGGTTATCCCAGCAAGGACGCTGGAGTGGGCCACCGTGCCCTCCTCCAGGGCACCTCCTGGCCCAGGGACTGGACCCATGTCGCTTACCTTTCTACATTGGCAGGCGGCTCTTTACCGCTGGGGCCACCTGGGAGCTCTGAATATTCCCAGGGTCCACCTGTTTCTGAACCCTGGCAACCACTGATGTTTCACTGTCTCCAGAGTTTGCCTCTTCAAGCTTTCCTTTGGTTTTTACACTTTTCAGAATTATCCTTCTGCCTACTTGAGAAAATGAGGTCATTTTTGAGACTTGATGTGAAAACCAGCAGACCCTCATCCCGTATCCGCCGTCTACCCTTCTCAGAAGCAGTCGGGTTCTGACCTTTACCTCCTTATGTCTGGAGCAGACACTTCCATGGAGGCTTTTAGCTGAATTCTTGGTTCTGGATCAGGTTGATATCCTTGCTGAAGGGTGCACATGGAGCTCCCCTTTCTTACCCTTCTCTCCTTGTTCACACCTACCCGCCCCCCCCCCCACCAACTCTTACCCTCCCTTTTTAGTGATACTGTGATTTTGGTTAAACTGTACTGAGATAACCATCATTAGGGCTATTTCAGTGCTGTTCACAGCTGAGCTGTGTAATACACCATTCTCCTTTCTTCTACAATCTTTTTTATTCTTCCCTGAAACTAAATGTTAGCTGGCCTTTTGCTAGGTATTATTCGTAGTGATTGTGTTCATCTCCTCTTAGAAATATCAGATACTCTGTCAGTTTCACCTGGAAGGACTTCCTTGCGGAGCCTCCTGACCTGCCGTCAGGGCTGGCTGCCGCCCCCGAGTCTGGCGCTTGGGGGACCCCGGCCCCCACTTCGCGGTCACCCCAGGGACCCTCCGCCCCTTGTCAGTGTCGGGTCCCCTGCTTTGTATCACAGGACGTTGCCTTTCTCTGCTGATACCTTTCTCTCTGGCCGTTTCCCTCTTCTAGTAGCTTCCTGAAAAACGGGTGCTGCTTGGGAGGCAGCTTTTCTGTGGCATTTCTGCATGGCTTGTGGGATCTTTGTTCCCTGACCTTGATCGAACCCAGGCCCTCAGCAGTAAAGCATGGAGTCCTAACTACTGGACGACCAGGGAATTCCTGGGAGGCAAATTTTTTAATGCTTTGTATCTTTGAAAATGTTTTTCTTTGTAACTTCCTGCCTTTTAAAAGTTGCATTTACAGGTGTTACAGTGAGAGTCCCTTACTGGAAAGGGCAAAAATTAGTGGGCGTGGTTAATTGCTTTCTTAACCCTGAGCCAGTGAGTGCTCTTCTTCAGTTGGTTGTCTGCCCAGGTCTGGAGCGAGCTGGTGGCGGCTGGCACTAGTCATTCTCGGCACCTGGTGCAGGGTCTGCCTTTTACGATCAGGACATAGACCTTAAACCAAGAAGCCTTGACTGTAGTCTGGATACTGGTGATGCTTCTGGACCTTTCCCAGCTCGGAGAGCCCTGAGGCTGCTGAGCGTCTCTGTTTTGTTCTTTGTGCAGCTGCGTATGTTTTCAGTAACTGGACGACGACTTGTCGTTGCCTGGCTGCAGGCCCTGTGCTGTCCAGCGGCTCAGAGCCTGTGTTCTGCGATGCTCACCAAGTTCTCATTCTGTGTGCTTATACTTGGAGCAGATCAGAAGATGCATCTTGGGGCCTGTGCGTCAGAGACAGATCCAAAAGCCCCTTGTCAGTGAGTGTGCATTCCTGCCGTGTGAGCTCACAGGTCTCTGTCCTGCAGGTGGTCACCATGGGCCTCTTCCGCACGATCGCGCTGTTTTACCTTGGAAGTTTCGACAGTATCATTCGTCGCTGCATGATGCAAAAGGCGAAATTGGAAACTGTAGACAAAACTGCCTAATTCTTACCCCTTGGAAAAAGACTGAATAATTTACCAGCTTGCTGCTAAGTGGGACACAGTTTTGGGCTTGCAGACACTTATGTCTTGCTTTCTAATCTGTGAGATTGGACCAGTGATCTTCAGAAACCTGGCAAGCAAGGGGATCGCCGTTCAACTCCAGACTCTTATTAACACTATGCAAATACGGAGGAGACCCCTTGATGCTCCGAGGTGGAGAGGTGATGGTAAGGGAACTGTAGCGTGTGAGCAGGAGTCCAGAATGACCACTGAAATGTTTCTTCTATTCTACTTTTTCCCATTAGAAATCATGTCCGGAAATGGGTTCTGGGACCTTTTCTTTTTTTCTTGTTCTCTTTTTTAACTTGGTGTGTTTTATTACAGATGCATTTTACACATTGCCGTGGGGTCTGAATGCATAATAATGTCCCTGACTCACTCTGATGCTGGTGGTCACTTGTGGTTTCTTTCTCTTTGATTCCATAAAACTACGTGGGGGATGGGAGAGGACCATACAGAGGAACGAAAGAGATAAATATTTTCCAGTAGGAAAAAATAATGATTTTTTTGTCTTCTTTAGACTCGAATGCTTAGGGCAGGTCTCATTTTTCATTCATGGAGAAAGGCAGCCTCCTAAAATATTTTCTGAAGAGAGAAGTAAAACCTTAGAAGCTTAAAAGCTTACAATGTCTTCAATAGCCATAATGACCCAAAGCTCACCCATTCCATTGTAGTTTCTTATTCCCATGTCTTCCTTTCCAATTTTGGTTAGACTGCTATACTATTTTTATAAAAAAAGAAAAGAGAGAGACCAGTTTTTTTTCTTGACTTTTAAAATGAATTAATGGATTTATTGAAGCAAATAAAAGAGTTAGAAAGTGTGACCTTTGTCTCTTCGTAGCATATATGTAGCTTTTAAGAAAGACTGAAAGGGAGCTTCGCCAGTGGTCTAGCGGTTAAGCTGCCCTTCCAGTGCAGGGGCACAGGTTCGATCCCTGGTCAGGGAGCTAAGATCCCACATGCCATGTGGCACAGCAAAAACAAAACAAAACAAACGCTGAAGCGTGTTGCAGCTGAGGGTTTTCCTGAGGTGGTCCCGTGGGCGCCCCCTCTGTTGTGTCCGTGTGGCGCCTTACACCGACCCGTGTCCGCTGAACCTCCCTTGTGCTGCAGAGGAGACGCCATCTGGCCAGGGTGTGTAATCATTTTACTATGCAGCTGAAGCAATACTTTTACGGACTCACCTCCTTATAAAATAAGTAGAAATGTCCCCCGCTCCCGTTTTCTGCCGGTGTTGGGGGGGCTTCTGCGGAGGTGCCGGTCGGCGCCCTCAAGGCGCGCAATGGCAGCAGCCTGTTTACTCCTTAAGAAAAAACCGTAGGACGACAGGGCTGCCCGGTGTTGAAGACGCTTGTTTGTGAAATGAAATGATCGCCCTGTTCTTCTGTTCTTTCCATGACTCCACTGACCTTGAGAACATCCACCGCGTGTTAAGCAAGCCCAGCCGTCGTCGCTGGCACAGCGGAGGCCTGGACACTCTGTTCCTCTCCGGAGGCGGCCCGCTGTCCACTGGCGGAATTCTGCGGCGAGGCCCGCGAGCCGCAGCCCCTGCGCCGCAGCCCGCGAGCCGCTCCGTCCACGGACGCGCTCTGCAGCCCTGAGACCCGAGGGCGGCACCGCGTTGTACCGAGCCCCGCTGTCTCGCACACGCGGTGAGTTTATGCATCTCCACATGCCAGTTCCTTTTAGTGAGAAAAGACCACTGCTTTGGAAGAAGGAATTTTTTTTTCTTGTTGAAAAACAGCAGCTGTGCAAGAGATTAAAGATCCGAACACTATGTCAGACCTTTTTCACTCTTGAGCTTTTGAAATCTCGACTTTCACATGACTTAATTTTTACAAACCAAGATGTTCAATGGCTTTTATCCACAGTGTCTTTAAAAGGCGTGAGACTGGCGCATGCTCACACACTGACAGCGGCAGAAGAGGTTGTTATTTAATATATCAGTTGCTTGGGACGACTTCATTGCAGTCTATCGGGGTGGGTTGAACCCATAAAGTTTTCATGAATCTTTCAGCCTTCAGGAGCCATCGTCTGCAAACTCTGTTGAGTCATATTGGGCAGCTTCTAAAAGGGAGTAATGACTGTATTTTCCTCATTAGCAGAAAACAGATACAAAGTAAAAGCTGGGTGTTTCTCAATTTTATTCTTTTCTCATGTTTCTTGAATGTGGGTGTCTTCTACTGATGGTCTGTATTAAAGTCTAGTCCAAAATGGTACATCTTTAATTAACTCTTTTGCAGTAGTTATTTCAATATACATTTCTCAAGGTAGCCTCAGAGAGAGTTCAGTCATTCCAGGTCACTTACTACCCGAACAAATCTAAGAACCGCTGTTCCACAACAGGGAGATGTCCCCACCTGAGATGAAACTCAAGCATGAGAGCAGATTCGTGGGAATTATAGCATCGGGGAATTATGGCATAAGATTCATGGAAATATAGCATCTGTCAGAGATGGCAAAGGTCTACAGTTTTGTAAACAAAAAGGTTTGAAAACTGAGGTGTTCCTTTTTCTCTTCCTACACTTGGTGCCATAATTTACTTGATAGCAAAACCTGACTTGAGATTCCTATAGTTTTTATTTATGTCACCATGGGCTGTTCACTTATCTGAAGAAATACCAGTGGTTTTGATGACAGGGATTGCCACAGACTCTGTGGAGATGTTTTTTATAATACCCAGTGTAGACCCCGTATTACCTTTTCAAAAGGTTAAAGAAAAAAAATTTTTTTTGGATGAGGGATTGTAGACACTTAAGAAGCAGCACAGAGTGACCTGGCTTCATCTAAGTCGTGAAACTATTACAGGCAAATTCTATTTTTTATCTTTTTTGGCTCACTTCTTGGTAAACCTTCTATTACACTGATTTCTTTTTTGCTCAGAAAGAAGAGAAGGACTGAGTCAGACTGCAGATTGCTGGGAAACTATTGGCTTTTTTTTTTTTTTAAGGATCATATTGATTCGACACTTTCTATTGTACCCAGAAGTGGGTAAGTCTTACTTGTGGCAGAAGAGGTTTAATGATAATTCTCTTGAAGGTGGATTCTGTGTTTGTGACCAACAGTAGCTTGTTATGTGAGCTTCAGGTCGGATGTACCTGCCTCTGCTAGGCTGGGTTGTACTATTTTATTATAATGTATTTGTGAGTATATTTATTTTAATATTAACGTTATTCAGCCATTGAAATTGCAAAGTATGTTCAAGTACCCTATTTCATTGAGAAAGGTATAAAAATTCTCATTTTTTTTGCCAAAACAAAATCAAGAGACTATATATTTTAAAGTTTAACTTTGACAGCTGAAAAGAAAAGAAATTAAAAATGCTGTTATTGATGGCCTCTTTACATGAAATTATATTTGTTTCATTATAAGTCTCTGTTTGGATCTGGTAAACCATTTATTGTTGATTCTTGGAAGTAAAAATTTGAGAGACCATTTCTAATAGTAAATGACAAAACCTTTTTCGTAATAGTTACTTTGATTCAAAGAATTGTATGTCTTTTCTTTTCAGAAGAAGGTAGTCCCATAATAATTTTTAAGAAATGAATTGTATCAACATATTTAATTTTATTATATCACATTCCAATTTAAATATGTCATAACTCACTTGAGGACACTTAAGCTATTCATACATTTTGACCTAAAATGTTTTGTATCTTTCTCACTTCCTTAACTTCTTAGTGACTCAGCATTGAAAAATACCTGCTAACCATAATCTCCCATATTCTGGACTAAGTCTTGTTTAGTTCAGAGCAGTGCTGGCAGATTTGGTATTTTGAAGAGGAAAGACTAGCTATTATATTTTACACTTGCTTGAGGTGACAACTCTAAAGGCATTTTTAAACTGATAAGAGTGCATATGGCTATTTTGATATATAATAGAACCTGTGTTTGCTACTTTGGAAGCTTTTGTGGCAGAATTGTAACCTAATTTTCATATCTTGTATTTCTGAATCATGACAAAAAATAAACGGGGAACATGCTTTACAGATTTGAAAACGTCTTTCTTAGAAATGTGCATTTTTAAAGACACATTTAAGCAAAACACCAGTCTCTTTCACTATATTATCCTAACCTTACATCTTAAACACTTGACAAGGCTTAATTTTTATCGGTTTTTAGGAAGTATTATTTTCACAGTAGATGTTTCAGCCCTTGTTTCAAATATGTTCTGGATTTGTGTGACTCTAGTGTGAATAAAAGGAAGAAATATGGAATTTAAGAAAATTTCTTAGGTAATTATCTTTCATACACAGATTGATTTTCATGCTTTAAGGCTTCATACTCCAACAAGGAAATATCTTCTAGACTCTGAAAAGCATAGAAGAGAGAGATGGGAAAGAACACGCCTTAATATTTCTCGATCCTTAAATAGAAAAATTGTGGTCACATTGAGAAGAGATGCCTTGGATGGCTTGATTGGCAAATTGAACCTTTCTTTCAGTTTGAGCAACTTGTATACATAAATGGCATAGGATATCCCCTCTGTACTTTTTATGTTTGGATGTTTAAAAAGGAAATTATTTCTTCTGTCCCACTCTTGATTTTATACACCCCATTTTCCCTCATTCGGCCTGTATTTATCGAACGCCTATGAGGAGCTGGTATCCAGGCACCGGTGGTGTAAACAGTACTGGGTGTGAACAGTCTGCCCCTCCCCGTGGGGATCCCATTTCTGGTGAGTCCCCCGCTCACTTCTTCATCCCTCGAAGGCTCTGACCATTCTTTCTGGAGAAAGAGGAACCGCTCCCCATTCCTGTCTTCAGGCTTCTGAACGTTATGCCACCATCATTTGAATGCCAAGCTCTATTCTAGGCTGGGAATGTACAAAGGAAAATATGGTCCCTGCCCTCAAATAGTTTATAATCTGGGGGGCGGGGCGGCGCGCATGTTAAAATTACATGGTGGGATTTCCCGGGTGCTCCAGTGGTTAAGACTCCGCGCTTCCCACGCAAGGGGTGCAGGCTGGATCCTGGTCGGGGAGCTCAGAGCCCGCAGTGCTGCGTAGCACCGCAGAAGGAGAGAGAGGTCACCTGGTGATCGGAAGCAGCGAGGCACCGTGGCTGACGTTTGGAGGTTAACCCGTGCCAGGCCCTGTGGTGAGCGCGTTCTGTCTGGCTCACTTGAACATACACTGGCCTGCCAGCGGCGCCCTTATACCCCTGTGTTATAAGTGGGGCACAGGCTCAGAGGTTAAGTCACCAGACCAAGGTTGCAGCAGCAAAGTGGTGAAGCCTGTATCCAAACAGGTTTTCTGACTTGGAGCCTCCTGGCCTCCACGTGAAACCCTTAGCGGCACGAGTGGGATCCTTGGACTGCCCGGTGGGGGCAGGTCACACGGAAAGAAGTGGTTCAGATCAACTTTGAGGAATGAATATGGATTTGCCACAAGAAAGCTGGGTTCCTTTCAGGGAGATAACCATATGTGCAAGAAGAGGGGAGAAAGCCTGTCTCCCAGAAAGCCTGTGGTGGTAATGCAGCTCCAGGAGAGGGTGAGCGGACTGGGGTGGGTCTCAGGGTGGAGGCCTTGGGGGGATGTCTGGGAGGGGCGCAGGCTTGGGCCACATCACCCCACGTGGAGGAGCTAAGGCTTCAGCCTCTGAAGAACTCTGAGCACAAACAGGGAACAGCTGGAATTTGGAAAGATCATAGCTCTCTGAAATTTAGGGGTTGCTGAGCCCTTGAGCTTTGGAATAAACATTCCTCAGTAGTTTGGGGGGAGGGGAGTCAAGATACATACTGTTATGGGTTGACTTGTGTGTCCTTAAAAGATGCTGATGTCCTCATCCTCAGAACCCCTGGATGTGACCTTACTGGGAGTGGGGTCCTCACAGATAGAACCACATTAAGGTGAGGCTATTAGTGTCCCCATCCAATATGACTGGTGACCTCATGAAAATAGAAAACAGACACTGGGAGAAGGCCATGGGAAGACAGTGGCATGGATAGAAGTAGTGTGGCTGCAAGCCAAGGATTGCCAGCCCCCAGCGAAAGCCAGGACGAGGTAGGAAAGATCTCTCCCTGAGCCTTCAGAGGGAGCATGGCCCTCCTGACACCTGGATTTGGGACTTTGAACTGCCAAAACTGTGGGAGAATAAATTTCTGCTCTAAGTCACCCAGTTACTGATCCTTTGTTACTGCAGCCCTAGATAACAAATGTACTAACTTTGCTTTTTCTAAACGTGTTAATCAGTAGTTCATGTCTGGGAGATACTGTGTCTTGTGCTAAAGAGCATAAGAGGGGGCTTGCCTGGTAGTCCAGGGGTGCCTGCGCGTGCAGGGGACACTGGTTCGATCCCTGCTCCAGGAGATCTCACGTGCCCCGAGGCAACTAAACCCACGTGCGTGAACCACGGTGCTCCAGAGCCTGGGGGCTGCAGCTACTGAAGCCCGGGCACCAAGAGCCCGTGCTCCGCAGCAAGAGGAGCCGCTGCAGCGAGAGGCCCCTGCACCACAGCTGGAGAGAGCCCCGCCCCTCACAGCTGGAGAGAGCCCCGTGGCCAGACCTAGTCCACCAAGAGCACAGAGAATGGACATTAGTTACTGCATAAGAGTATAAATTCTTTGCCTGTTCTCAGTACTATGGTGTTTCATGTTAACCCAACGAGAAGTAAGCATTTGAAAAGTATAAATTCCTAATCTCAGTTTATTCAGTTCAAGCGCCGAGTCATAATCTGAAAGGAAAAAAATTGCCATGAGTGAATTTACTGTGCTTTCCTTTGTAAACGTTTGCTGGCTAAATTTGCACAATACAATGATTTACCTGCACTTCACTGCCTGGTTTCAAAAGTTGTTGCTTAATTATTCCAAACATTTTATTGAGCTTTAGGGCCCACTAAAAGTTAACCAGGTGGGTTTCCTGGTTACATCAGGGCTTGTTGGTTTAGATCTCGTAAAAGAGGTTCCTGATGAGGACTGGCATGTACAGAAGAGGGGCTCGAGTGTAAATGAGTCAGGAACGCTGTTACTATACTAACTAATGTGGAATTCGCATTATAGCATTATCAAGCAATGTTTGCCACAAAGTATGAAACCGTCCTGCAGAACACGGCACTAGGTGGCGTAAGCACTGATAATGTGTAAGATAGGACGTCAGTTATATCTCAGTAAAGTCGGAAACAACGGAGAAATACTTCATGTTGGAAAGTAGTGTTTTGGCTTGCTTATCTATGCCTGTGAGAAGTTAGTTTTTAAGCAGTTCATTTTTCTTTTATGCAGGCTCTCTGCTTACTTTTACTCTCCTTAGTTCATTTTATTTATGGATTTATTTGCACTTGTTTGCCTAACTGGTTTGGGCTCATGTTTTATATTTTTAACTCTTTCATCTTACCTTTAGTTGGCAATTCCCACTCAGTTAACACTATCTTTCTATTCTTGCCTTAAATACAAATTTTAATGGTTTGGAAGAATTTGATACATACCTATATTAAATATTTGTATGTTCAGATTAGAATAATGTCCTTTTGGGTTTCATAAACTTTGGGAACATTTATATTGGTGATGAACAGACAGGGGGAAAAAATGGAAAAAGTGACAGATTTTATTTTCTTGGGCTCCAAAATCACTGTGGATGGTGACTTCAGCCACAAAATTAAAAGACACTTGCTCCCTGGAAGAAACACCATGACAAACCTAGACAATATTATAAAGCAGAGACATCAGTTTGCTGACACAGGTCCGTCTAGTCAAGGCTATGGTTTTTCCAGTGGTCATGTATGGATGTGAGAGTTGGACTATAAAGAAAGCTGAGTGCCGAAGAGTTGATGCTTTTGAACTGTGGTGTTGGAGAAGAGAGATTCAACCAGTCCATCCTAAAGGAGATCAGTCCTGAATATTCATTGAAAGGACTGATGCTGAAGCTGAAACTCCAATACTTTGGCCACCTGATTCGAAGAGCCAACTTATTGGAAAAGCCCCTGATGCTGGGGGAGACTGAGGGCCCGAACAGAGGGTGACCGGGGATGAGACGGTTGGATGGCACCTATGCCATCTAATGGGCATGAGTTTGAGCAAACTCCAGGAGATAGTGAAGGACAGGGAAGCCTGGTGTGCCGCAGTTCGTGGGGTGGCAAAGAGACATGACTTGGCAACTGAACAATATCGGTGATGAAGAGAACTTTCTGGATGACTCTGTTAAATAATCAACCAGTAGGTGGCGAAAGCTGGCAATAAAACCCTTTCTGTTTGGCAGATTGAAGAATAAGGGAAGCGCAGGCCTTTGAGACACTGGATATATGATCTCCATTCCCTGCCTCTTGTCCTTTTCTCTCCCTGGTACCACCCACCGCTAGAACCCAGCCAGCAAAGCTGGGAAAAGGACCAACCATCGGCTCTTAAAAGTGGAGGACAGCTTGCAAGTGAAATCCCACAGTGCCTGCATTTGGAAGGTTATTGGAAGGTCTCTAGGTGTGTACCTAGGGCTCCTGACTCAGCCTGGTGCTCCTCCGACTAGGTCACCAATACTCAGACAGTTAATTCACACACTCTACCTGCCCTGACACTTTTGGTGGAATCTGATAAGCATGCAATCTGAATGGAGGCATGGTTTCACTGTTTTGATTGAAGGAGTACCCAGAACATTCCTAGGGAATATTTAGCCTTTAGTCAAGATTAATGCACACCTGTCCTGAGAATGTTGGATTATGATCAAGTTACCACTTACGTGTGGAAGAATCATCTGTGGAGTAAAGGAGAGAAGAAGGCAGGCTTTCCTTCACTCGGAATAGGCTCTGTTTCCTTCTGGTCTCCCCCCTGGCAGGACAGCCTGGTTCCAGCTCTGGCCTCTCGTTTCCTCACTCGCAAGCACTGAGGCTTTCAGTTCCTCCTAAGTAACTTCAGGAGTTAAGGCAAGTTCTGAGAAGACCCCTAACGGGGGACAGGCGGCTTCAGCTTGGCTTTCCTGTTTCCGTGAGAACAGATCCCCAGGCCACTGTGCGTCGCCGTCACTGCCGTGGAGGAAAGGAGACCGTCCCAGCAGCTGGAAGCAGGAAGGTCCATCTTCCTTCACTGCTTGCCTGGATGAGCCATTTGTACCAGGTACACATTCCTACAGGCAAGAGGTGGGCTGGCATGTTGGCTGACTGGCTTTGATAAATGAAGAAATGAAAATAATTTGCTGTGCTTATTTTACCAAAGAATGAACGTGTTGATTCTAGTCTAGGAAGGAGACCAAATGCAGTGTGAGGATGTGCGCGCAGCCAGGGCGGTGGCCAGCCTCGTGTTTCTAAGCCCACACAAACGAGGCTGCTGGCGAGTTCCACTCGCGCCCTGTCGGGTGTTAGTCACTGTGTGTGTGTGTGTGTGTTAGTCACTGTGTCTGTGTGTGTGTCACTGTGTGTGTGTCACTGTGTGTCACTGTGTGTGTCACTGTGTGTGTGTCACTGTGTGTCACTGTGTGTGTGTCACTGTGTGTGTTAGTCACTGTGTGTGTGTGTGTCACTGTGTGTGTGTGTGTCACTGTGTGTGTGTCACTGTGTGTGTGTGTCACTGTGTGTGTGTGTCACTGTGTGTGTGTGTGTTAGTCACTGTGTGTGTGTGTGTTAGTCACTGTGTGTGTGTGTGTTAGTCACTGTGTGTGTGTGTTAGTCACTGTGTTGTGTGTGTGTGTGTGTGTGCGGCTCTTTGCAACCCACGCCATGGAATGTGGGCCGCTAGGCTCCTCTGTCCGTGGAGTTCTCTAGGCAAGAATACTGGAGTGGGTAACCATTCCCTTTTCCATGGGATCTACCTGACCCAGGGATGGAACCCTGGTCTCCCTGCATTGCAGGCAGATTCTTTAGGGAAGCCCAGTTAACTAAACCGCCATGCTATTAGTAAACACTTTTCCCCTGGCACTTTGTCAAAGACTTTTAGAAATAAAAATAAGCACGTGCAACTTGTCTGCCCTCTGTGCTTTTTTTCTGGAGGCCATTTGTACTGATGAATTTTAAAAAATGTTTACGTATATAAAATGTATATACATGAATGCGATAAAAATATTAACACTGTGTATATAGGTTAGTGTATGTATAGATAACTCCAGAAGGTGCGGACGTCTAGAACTGAGTGCTGGACGACCACGGAGGCCTTTAGAAACCCACTCACCCTGACTGCAGGGCTGCGGGCCTGAAATTGCCCCGTAGCCTCAGCGGCTCCTAACCCAGGGCCGAAATGGTTGGGAGCGAGGAAAAAATCTGCCTGCAATGCAGGAGAGCTGGGTTCGATCCCTGGGTCAGGGAGATCCCCTGGAGAAGGGACAGTCTTGCTGCCCGGAGAATCCCATGGACGGGGGAGCCCGCGGGCCGCCGAGCCTTCCGCCACCACTCGCACCGGACAGCGCTCGGCCGCCCGGGCCGTCCGTCCGCGAGCCCCGGGAGCCGCGTCTCGCCTGGGCCCGGGTGGGGTCTCCGAAGCGCGCGCTCTGCGTGGACAGCCAGGAAGCAGCTGGAAGGAAACGCGAGGCTCGGGGCTTCCCTCGCGGAGGCGCGCGCGGCGTGGCCTCTCCTCTCGGAGGCCGGCGCCGAAGCCCCTGCTCGGGGTCAGCATCGGCCGAGGGTGGACACCGGGTGCGGACGCGCGCTCACGCCACGCGCGCGCCCGCGGCGAGCAAGGGTCCAAGCGGCCCCCGGCGCCGGTTTTCTCGGG
>SJXQ01003853.1:183179-204209 GCA_006408695.1 Aepyceros melampus | reverse complement strand
CCCCAGGCCCTCCCCGCCGCCGCCCGCGGCCGCCGCGCCCGCGCCCAGCCCGGTGCCCGCCGTGGTCCACCTGACCCTGCGCCAGGCCGGCGACGACTTCTCCCGGCGCTACCGCCGCGACTTCGCCGAGATGTCCAGCCAGCTGCACCTGACGCCCTTCACCGCGAGGGGACGCTTCGCCACGGTGGTGGAGGAGCTCTTCAGGGACGGGGTGAACTGGGGGCGCATCGTGGCCTTCTTTGAGTTCGGAGGGGTCATGTGTGTGGAGAGCGTCAACCGGGAGATGTCGCCCCTGGTGGACAGCATCGCCCTGTGGATGACCGAGTACCTGAACCGGCACCTGCACGCCTGGATCCAGGACAACGGAGGCTGGGTAGGTGCTCGTCCCGGAGCCGCGGGCCCCAGTGCGGTCCGGTGGTGCGGTGTGGCTGGGCCCGGGGTCAAGGGCAGGCCGGTGGACCAAAGCCGGTGTGAGGCCTCCCTTCCTCTTCCCCTGCAGAGAGCTCTCCCTGCCAGCCCTACCGCGATCACTCCTTCCCCGGAGACCTTGCTTCCCTTGCGCCAGCCACTGAGGTCCAGAGATCCAGCCTTTGCTGCTCAGTAGAATCTGGGGATAAAGGGCATCCCTTCAAGGTTCTGAAACTGGGAGTCCAGGGGTCCCCATGATCACGGTAGCTGGTGGAGGAGCTTGTGGAAAAGGAGCATTTCAGGGACAACTGATAAACTGGATGCCAGGCTGAGTCCTGACTCTCTGCATCAGAAATAAGCTCCCCTGGGGGTTTCTGCTTTGTCCTAAAATTTGAAAACCACTGGATGAGAAGAGCAGACTCCTCTAGAGGCCCAGGGGCCTGCCTTCTCTGACTCACTTGGTAAAATCTACCCAAAGAGGAAAACCAGTGTAGCCCCTTTCCCTAGAAAACTTGGATGACCGTGGAAAGGTGAGTCGACTTCCAGAGTCCAGGGACACCTCCAGTTTGTGCCACGTTCATAGTGGGCGTGACCTTGTGTCTTGAAGAACCCCGGCCTACGGGTTTTGTTTCATCACTGACATTTCGCATTGGCCGCCTACCTTGTGTTCTATTTCTATAACTTGTGTATAGAAGTTTACTGGAATTTTTAGTATATTTTATTTTCCACCCTGACCTACAATGCACATCGTTTGGTGGGACCCTCTGCTGGGCAAACTTGCGTCCAGAGTATCTATATAAAGACAGAAGAATTGATCCTTAGCTGTGGATTCTCATGCTGTGACTTTAGTTGAAGTGATTGATGCTTGTATTTTTGAAGAACATCTGTGAGCTGTTTTTTTTTTTTTTTCCTGGTACTGTTGTGCTAGACAGAGCCTCCGTCATGTCACCATAAAGCTCTTTTTGTGAGCGTGATTCTTTGGGGGAGGAGTACAGCTGATAAGACTGAAGAAGTGTCATTGACATCTATACTTCATATCTGAAATGATTAATTTGTGAATAGGTGAAAGAGGAATAACTCTGGTTCAAGTTTTTTGCAGAATTTTTGTTTGAAGAGCTGTCTTTGAAAAAGGATGCCATTCAGTAATCCTCCAGGAGGATTACTACTATTACTATCTAATAGGACCTAACAGGAGCAAAAACCTTAGAAGGCAATACACGTGGGTTCGATTTCAAGAAGCACATTACATATTTCATACAGCTTATGAAGTGTGCTCATATGAGCGGCTGAAAAGAGAAAACTCCAAGAGAAGCAGTGACTGACATGAACACCTGACCCCACGTGACCAAAGCTGACAGAATATTGACGCCACTGGTAGTGTTTAAAAGTGAAAATCCTCATTTAGTCTCTAAAATTTGTCAATAAGTGCTTTTTGTGAATTGTTTATTTCTTTGAGATCCCATATTATCAGATCTTTAGTAATTCTGGACGAGTTCTGTAGAAGGTGTAAGGAATACTTTTGTTAAGTGTCTGATTAAGTAGGTGGTTTTGTTTGTAACCACTATAACCAAACAGGTAGGGACTTCCAGATGCCAAAAGGATCATTTTGAGACCAAAGTAAAAGTAACTGAACAGTTTGACTATTAATAACTTTTGTGAAAAAATATTAAAAAATTTTTCTTTCTAGTTGAAAGAAACCCAAGGTGGTAACTGTCATGTGTCAAGTAATTCAATAAAAAGATGGGAAACGGAGACATATGTTTATGATAGAAGTTAAGATGTCATCTTGATCTTTGTTGTAAAGTTGTGGTACATTAACATCTCATACCACTGCGTTTTCTAAGTGAAGGCCTGCTCTTTCCTCCTTTCAAAATAGAATTTTCTTAGAGCCTGTCTTTGTGGTCAACAGGTATCTGAGGTTGATAAATGTAGAGGCTACATTTTATGAAGCCAAACCACAATGACGTACCCTAGAACATGATAAACTTTTTCTTGACAAAACCTCTTATAGTAAAATTAAATCATATAAAAGCGCAAATTGCTGATGGTGAAATGTGTAGCGTTCAGGACAACATAGAGATGATGACTAAATAGGGAAACAGAGGACTCCGGCAGAAGAAAGTGTGAGGAAACGCTATCATAAGGGGACACTTTGGAATAATAAAAGAGGTAGTATTATTTGGGAAGTATATTTGGGAGACTGATTTACATGTCCTTTCCAAAGATGCGTTATGAACCTAAATTTTGAGTTTGCGCATTTGGCATCCAGACAGATTTTCCTTCCAATTTGCACCAATCAGAGTTGCTTCTCTCATAATCCGTGTCATGGTGTGGCGTAAAGTGCTCGGTGAGGATGGGCACGTTTCGGAGGAGAGCTGGCACGTTCTCCTAACGTTGGACAGTAACATGTGCTGCTTACAGGACTCAGTGGATCAGCCCACCTGCTGAACCTGTTCTGATGGGGGCTTCAGACTCGAAGTCACACTTGTCCTTTGCTGCTGCTGCTTCTGAGGCTGAGGGAGAGCGGCTTGCATTCCATGCTCCATAAGCGGCAGAAAGCAGGGCCTTGGATAGTCAGTGTCTGAGAGATGGTCTCAGAAGTCTGCAAGTCACACAAACAGTGAAGAAGAAACTGGCTGTGGAGTAGGCTGGGGCTTTGTCCCTGAGTTGAATAAAGCATCCAGAGGGAGGCAGGATTGCAGAGTGGCGAGACGGCGGTGCTTCTAGGAAGCGTCTGAGCCCTGCCTCTCCACGTGTGGGAGCTCGTGGGCATCCCCTGGGAGCGTCTTGGAGGAGCAGCGTCTCAGGTCCCACCCAGAGCCTCTGAGTCAGAGCCTGTGGTTTGCACGTCTACAGGTGCTGGGGTGCACAGGGGGTTAGAGGTGCCGGCTACCATCACCGACCACTGATTCCCGTGATGTCTTTCAGGAAAAATGAGAGTCCGGGAGGGGTCCTGCAGCATCCCCTTCCAGCGACCTCCTGGGATCCGTGTTGCCTAGAATGCCAAGCACATCCCAAGTATCTGCTAGAGAGGTCTGAGCTTTGGAGGATAGAGGCTGGAATGCTGTAGAGACGAGCAGAATGATCACAAGCTCTGACATCTCAAGGATGTTTTCCATGGTAGCTATACAATCTGTGGGCTTTCCTCAGTGGCTCAGCGGTAAAGAATCTGCCTGCAATGCAGGAGACAAGGGTTCTGTCCCTGAGTCAGGAAGAGCCCCTGGAGGAGGGCATGGCGACCCACTCTAGTCCTGGCGGACTACAGTCCATAGGGTCGAAGAGAGCTGGACACGACTGAAGCAGCTGAGCCCAGGACAACGTGTATTGGCACTGGCGGCCCTGCTAAAGTGAGAGAGCTTTCCCCTCCAGGTAAAGACAGGAAGCTTACTCTTCATGGCTATATTCAGTATTGCTGTATCCCCTTGTAACTCAGTTCAAATTTCTGTAGATGAGTTTAGGGGCCCTGGAACCACTTCACGGCCAAGGTGGCTTTTGCAAGCACAGGGCTGAGATGTAGGCAAGTTGATTTGGTGCACTCTGAACTGAGAAACGTGACAGCATTTTGCTTCACGTCTTAGGAGAGCGGGAGACGGCGACGCCTGCAAGGAAAAGGTGCTTTAAGGGGCGACTGGCGCCTTCTGTTGAGATGGGGGCAGCGTTTCTGTCTGCTCATGCTTCGGTCTCTGTGGTGGGGAAGACAGGAACTTACTTCTCCGCATCCAGTGGGGTGAGCTTCCTTTTTATTAGTTGGCCAGCAAGCAGTTTCTCTTTTCTGCACAGAGTCCACATCCACTCAGACATTTGATTAACTGGAAAGCAAGACCGTTCTCAGGCCAGTGTGCAAAATACATGAGAAAACATCGTTTTTCTAGTGGTTGAGCATTAGCTGCTTAAGGCCAATTTTGGCAGCAAAATGATAGGATTAAAAATAGCCCGAAGATGATCCAGTCTTAAATAATAGATTTAATGATGAACTTTCCTTGGGAAAGTGCATCTTTCTGCCTGCGAAGAATCATATGACCCCTTCCAATGATTTATTTTGTGGAGAAAAGATGCATTACGGCCCCTAGACTTGCAGTCACGTGCTGTTGAGCAATCACATTCAGGGACTTTTGTAAAATTCGACAGCTCACTCAGTTCTCTTTTCCGTTTTAGGGCCTTTGTTGCTGTTTAATATCAGTTGAAACATGGCTCTCTCCTGCGCATCCTGTCACTTTTAGCTGTGCTTTCTAGTGAGAAAGGATTGATCTTTTTAGCAATCCTTGGTTGAACTGGTACATTTCAGAGTCGCTAAATGTCATTAGGCCACATAGTACACCAGGTAACAGAAAGCCACATTTTTTTTTTTTAAGCCAAACTCTTATAGTTTATCTTTCCTCCCAGTCCTAGTCAGCGTTTTGGAGGCTGATAAACCCACTCGTGAGGCAGGTGTGTGGGTGCTGTGTGTATTAATAGCAGTCTTTCCCGCTCAGCACACCCCCACACCCATTTCTGAGGTCATCCATCGTGTCTTCGCCCGAGCAGGATTTCAGCAGCAGTGCAGCATTTGTGCTAGAAAAACAACACTGCCTTTGTAGTGTACGAGTAAAAAGGTTTTTTTACCCCCAGAGATATATTGTGTTTGAGGTTCAAAGGTTCTGTTAAACCTTTTTAAAGTCATCTAATAGCGCCTGACTCAGGTATGGCGGTAACCTCGCACACTGGTCCCCCTTCCCCAGCTTCATACAGGGGACCACTTGGAGAAGTGAGTCCAGCACCGGGCTCTTCTTTCATCTCTCTCGGTTTGATTCAAACCAAGTGAGTGCGTGAGGTTGAAACAGGATTAAGAATGAAAGTTAGCCGAGGACGGGGATGGCTATTCAGCAGACCTGACTGCACGTCCCCTCTGTGCCTGGTCCTGGGTCAGGTCGGGGTTCAGGGAGGAGGGCGTTTTCCCTGCCCTGGATGCCATCACAGGCCGGGGCTGGAGATGTCGTGAATTCTGTTGCCACCCAGCCCAATGAGATGATTCTAAACTCTCAGATTTAGAGGGGAGAAAAAAAAAAGCTAAGTTATGTGTTATTTTGCATACACTTCAGTATTTGTCTGAAAAAGTTATTTCTAACCATATGGCTATTCATGTGTGCATTAGGCCTGATTTAACTAGGAGAGGAATATAGATAATTTTAAAAAATACTGTGTTACACAGACATGTGCTTAAGAGAACTGAAAGGCAAGGGGAGTTCCCTTGTTAAGTATTTACCCATTAGGCGCTGTTTATACATATTATGAAGACTTAATAAATACTAGTCTGAAGTTTTTAAAGTATTTCATTACTTCTTTTTCAGTAAGAGACAATCAAGCTCTGATGAAGATGGTTAGAATAGATTAATTTGAAGAACTATCTTTCTTAAATCGTTCTGGTATGCAGAAAAGTCAGGGTCGATTTGAACCAAAACAGGGGAGAGATGAAAATAAAAGCTTTTGTTTTGGCTTGGTTTTAGATTCTAGTCCTATTTCTGTTTGTTAAGAGGCTTCTCTTCCAAAACCCTGCACGCAGAAATTCCTAGTCCACTGTGGCGTTCGTGTTCCTGAAGAGCAGGTGTTCACCATCTAACGTCTTTTGTTCGTGGTCCTCTTTCTTTAATGAAGGTTGTAAAACTTTCGAAATCACGACAAAGCCATTTTCGTTTCTAAAAGTATTTTTGTAGATTGCTGCTTGTTCTGATCTGCTCGATTCTGTAGTGCCAACATGTTTCTCTGCTCTTTATTTTCCAGACAAAAGATAAACCCAGCTGTCCTTCCATGAGCATGATGACGGGGTGTTGGTTTCTCTCTCTCCAGACCCATGTGGGCTTTCTCATCAGGACCTACCCCCCTCCACCCCCAGCCTCCATCATTGACCCCTACCTGCCCATCATCCCAGCGCAGGGGGACCTGCATGGTCGGCCCCTTGAGAGCCTCTAGCACGTGAAGGGTGGGCTCACCTGAAGGAAAGAGCAGTGTGTCTGGATCGCAAGGGAGAGGGGCAGGAAAGGGGTCTGTCCAGGCTGGAATATCTGAACCCCATTTGCATTCTCGCCACAAGCAGCCAGGCAAGGAAAAATTCTGTGATCAGATATGATGGCTTTCCCTCCAGAGACCATAAATTCCAACCCTGTGCAGGAAAAAGATAGGATCTGCTGGAAGAGTCCACTGGCTCTGATCTCTGCAGTGGGAGACTAGAGTGGGGCTGATACTCTAGCCTGAGATGAAGTTTCACTAACTCAATGCAGCTAAAATAGCTTATACTGAAGACTACTTCCCCAAACGCCCTCTTAAGCATGTTAGAAAGGGAATCTCCCTGCCATGCTGGCATGGCCATTGGTAGCAGTTACAAACGCACTAAGGGCTACTTGGCTGATTTTCTCAGGCGATGGACCAGGTTCTATGAGAAAGTTCCCTGATACTTGCATCTTGCTCCTTGTTTTGCCTTCAGAATTCAGAGATCGAGCCACATTCCATTTTCAGTTAATAATCAGCTCATCTGTGCTTTGGAGCTTTAGCATAACAAGTCAGCTTATGACCGACCCCCTCACCCCTCTATTCCTGGGTCCTAAAACTGACCGAAGGATCCATGGTATCAAGTGAAGCTTCATTTTCTCCTAAAACCAACCCAAGGATCCGTGGTATCAAGTGAAGCTGAAATTTCTCCTAAAACCAACCCAAGGACCCAGTGTATCAAGTGAAGCTTAAATTTTCCAAGGGAGATCTTACCATTGAGAACAATACATCTTTTTGTGACAGTCCCAATTCCTGTATTTCTGTATTTTTAAACTGTCTTCGCTTAAGCTGCACAAGAATGTGTAGAGCTTCCGACTTCTCGTGCTTGGGGTGCAGGACCAGGCATCAGCATTGCCGGCTGTCTTTTCTTGACTTTTCCCAAGTCTTCACCAATCCTCAGATTTCTTCTACTTTAAGCACAATGAATGTCATACCCACGTGTCACCTTTGATATAGGATTTTCGGAGTATATGGGATAAGGCTTAGCCCCCTTAGGTCAGTGCCTCCTTACAGTTAGCGTAGGAATAAAGTTAGTCGCATCATTATGTCATCAAGTTTAGATACTGATATTTTACCTCTTGAGGGAAAAACATCTATAAAGGGTGCTCGTTGACACCTCTAAGCCTACATTTCAGGACTGTCCCCTCCCATTTTCTTTATGAATTCCTGCCAGGATTGTCTTTCTTGACCTCTCTCTTTTTAACACTGAAAATTTTTACAGGTGGTTTGAAGCTATTTTCTAACAAAATTGTAAATATACTAATGCAGAGTCACTCACTGCTTAAGTGGCAACAGAAGAAGGAAAATGATGTGAAGAAGTCTTACTCGAGGAAAATGAGCAATTGTTTGCAAATCGGAACCATGAGGAGTTCCTCGCTACGGGCAGTGATGGGAACGGAAGGGTTTTAAAGGTCCTGCTATTGTGTACGGTGCGGACACTGCCTATTTCCATTGAAAAAAGTTTATTGAGGGCTCACTGTGCGCAAAACCCTACACTGGGCGTCACTTGAGTGAAAAATGTGGAAGATAACCTTTGCTTCTAAGGAACTCTCTGACCAGTAGTGAGACTAAGATAAGTGCTTTGTAAATTGCTGTAATCCTTGACACACTTCAGTGGACAGTGATCCGGTCCAGCCAGAGGGGGTCTGGCTGAGTTGCATGCGGGAGATGATGGGTAGGACATGCAGGGAGGGCAGGCGGGTGGCTGAGCTGGAGGAAGCAGGCCACGTGGGAATGCTTGCGGCGTCGCTGGGGGCGAGGAGAGTCTGGCCGGCCTGGGGCGTAGAGAGCCCTGGTGAGGTGAGACTGGTCCTCAGTTTGTGTCTAACTTGGTAGATGTCAAAAGGATTATTGAAAGCGTTCTGAGTCAAGGCGGGATGTGTGGGCTTGAGGAAGATGGCTGGCCGAGGCTGGACAGTGGGAGCCAGGCAGGAGGCCTGAATCACGGCGGGGGGAGCGGGGACCCAGAGGACTGAATGGACGAGACATGAGGAGCGGGGCAGGGAAGGAAGCGGAGGCGCGCGTCCAAACCCAGGCTGTTTCCCAGAAGGATGTGGTCCCCGAGAGAGCAAGGAATGATAAGCAGCGTGACTGTTTGGGGGGATAAATGTGATGGAATTAATTCTGGACAATTTCAACTTGAGCTCCTAGTAGAATCGTCATCGCTCAGTCGTGTCTGACTCTTTGTGACCCCATGGACTACAGCCCACCAGGCCCCTCTGTCCATGGGATTCTCCAGCAAGAGCAATGGAGTGAGTGGCCGTTCCTCCTCCAGGGGGTCTTCCCGACCCAGGGATCGAGCCTCTGTCTCCTGCCCTGCAGACAGATTCTTCCTCACCGAGCCACCTGGGAGTCCCCCTGCTCCCCGCCAATAGGATGCCCAGGTGGGAATGCCCCATGGCGGCCGGTCTTGAGGACCCGGAGCTCGAGAGAGACGCTGAGGCTGGAGTCTGCTCTGCCTTTCCCAGTCCCGGTCGATCGCCCGTTCCCCTCCTTCGCCTCCCAGCGTGGCCCTGCTTCCCCCGCCGGCTCTGCCTTCTTTTATTATTGCTGCTTCCACACCAAGTCCTCTGTAGGCGTCTAGCGATTGAATGGAGGTGTTTACCTCGAAGTTTTACTCTTCAGAGCTTGTCTCTCCACTGCTGGTTTCCCTGCTTAAAAGACGATTCCCTTTGAGTCAGACGAGCGTCATTCCAGCTTCCCTATAGCATCCTCCCTTTGTAGGGATCTTACACAGTCAAGGCGTTCTCCTTCACGGGCACCTTCTCACTTAACAAAAAGTTCTGGGACTTGCCTGGCAGTCTAGGGGTTAAGACTCTGAGGTTCCACTGCCGGGTGCGTAGATTCAGTCCCTGTTTGGGGAACTAAGATCCCACATGCCTCACACCACAGCTCCCCCGCCAAAAAAAAAAAAACGAGGAAAGAAACAGTCCTGCTATCACGTTTAGGCTGCACCCAGCATAGCGGGTAATAGTGCACCCCGTGACTGTTGACTGAATAAGTGGGTTGTAACGGAGGCGGTTTTTTAATGCAATTTTTATTTACTTTATTGTGGGTCCGTTGGGTCTGCACTGCTTGGTGCAGGCTTTCCTCTGGCGGCATCTGACGGGCTGCTTTCTGTGGTGGTGTTGGGGCTTCTCATGGCAGCGGCCTCCCATTTTGTGGTTCCCAGGCTCCGGAGCACAGGCTCAGCAGTTGTTGGCACACAGGCTCAGCTGCTCTGCGGCCTCTGGGGTCTTCCTGGACCAGGGATGGAAGCGGTGTCCCCCGCCCTGGCCGTCGGATTCTTATCCACTGGACCAGCAGGGAAGTGGGATAGAGGGGCTTCGAACATCCAGCTCACCCTCGCGACTGCTGTCCACCTGTTGCATGAGCAATATGTCCCGCTCCGTGATGTCCCATTAGAGGCATGTGTGTGTCCCTTGGTTCTGACACTGAAGCTCCAGTACTTTGGTCACCTGATGAGAGGAGCCAACTCGTTGGGAAAGACCCTGATTCTGGGAAAGATTGAAGGCAGGAGGGGAAGGAGGTGGCAGAGGATGAGATGGTTGGATGGCATCACTGACTCGATGGACATGAATTCGAGCAAACTCCAGGAGATGGGCAGGGACAGGGGAGCCTAGCGTGCTGCAGTCTATGGTGTCACAGAGTCGGACACGACTTAGCACTGAACAACAGCAAAAAACGCGTTCCGAATGTCCCGTCCCGCTGATCTGCTGAGGTTTAGTAGCAGCAAATGAAGAAAAATGCCTAAGCGTTTTAATTTCACCCATCATTGAATTGAAAAAGTATGTCACTGATCCTGAAAAGAAATCTTCTAGATTTTGCTTTTATGAAACATTCAACTTTCATAAAAGTCCTTAATGCTAGTGTTAGAGACTAGCCCTTCAGTTGCCTCGTTGTATCTGTTTATGCAAAAAATACACGCATATCCGTGCACGGGTAAGCCACTCAGTCGTGTCTGACTCTTTGTGACCCCATGGACGGTAGCCCGCCAGCCTGCTTTGTCCTTGGGGATTCTCCAGGCAAGAAGACTGGAGTGGGTTGCCATGCCCTCCTCCAGGGGATCCTCCCGACCCAGGGATCCAGCCCGGGCCTCCTGCACGGCAGGCGGGTTCTTCACCGTCTGAGCCCCAGGGCAGCATGCGCAGAGCTGGTCTCCCTTCTGCTGTTCTGTGTCTCGGAGCCGGTTCAGACAGCCTTGACGTGTAGGATTGTTTTCATTTTCTTACCGTTTAAGAAAGGGGACTCCTGCGTGGTTCTCACGGTGGGGACAAGGCGGCTTCTCCTTTCTTATCAGCGCTGTAGCACGAGTGTGAAAAAGGCACAAGGGCGAGTGGCTGCCTGGTTCTTCTCCCCTGAGAACAAGCAGCCGGTGGGAGGTGGGAGTCAGGGCAGCTCAGGGCTCCCAGGGGAGGCAGCACCCGGGATCCCACCTCCCCAGACACTGACCACCAGGAAGACCACCGAGGGCGGCAGGGAGCAGCCCCCTGGCCTGGCACCCGGGGGCTCGGTTCTCTGTTATGTTGAAGCGGACATCACAGCCCTCTGTGGTTTCTAAGAACTGGTGGAATTTGCATGTTGAGAACCCTCGTTCCTTGGCATGCAGCAGACTCGTTGCTCATCATTTGTCGTCTGCTGGAGAAAGGGCGTGTGATTTGTTTACTTGTAATGGAGCTTGACTGTACTTCTCCAGGGGCCTTTGCAAAAGAGGGATGTGTCAGCTTACAGACCTGTCCCCATGAATAAAACCACAGGCAAATGCTCCCCCCGTCTTCCCTTCTCCCCTCTCATTTCTGTGCTCATGTCCCCACTGCCAGACCTCTTCAAGGGCGTATCTGTGGGTGAGTTCAGAAACTTCAGATGATAAAGGACACCCAGATAATTGGCTGGTTCTCCAGAGTGTCTGTCCCCTCAGCTGCTGCCAGATTGCCTCTTAATGAGTCCGTGTGGTGACGGTGGGGTCTGAGCTCCTCCGGCTCCGTGGGAAAATGAGCTTCCCTTCATTGTAACAGCTTGCAGCTCGGAGGGGGAAAACGACAGCCATTGCCCAAGTTTCCTTTGAATGTAGTTTTCTTTCCCATAAATGATACTTGGAGAATATACTTAAGGGGTTATTAGTTTTCTATTTCATGCTTGGCCTGTGTGTGAGAATAACACAAGCTGTCACTGCAAATCAGCAGCTCAGGACGCTTTGTCTGGTTAATGTGAGCATTTAATATTTGGCTCAATTAAAAATTAACTGGTGAAAGTACATGTCAAATGGAATTTGAAAATACCTTTTGTAGGGACTATTGAAAGGGCATGGCCAGTGAGTAAATCAGTGGTTTGCAAATGTGGAGACTTTGGGGAAATTTAGTACAAGTTGAGACACTTGACTCTTCCTTCAAGCGTCTCTACCTGTCTGGCTCATCGTGAAGTTGAAACGAACGTCCTCATTCGTGTTAGAATGGGCCCACTTGCCTGTCTGTGCTTTCCGGTAAAAGAGTGTGTGTGTGAGCCTACAATTCAAGCAGACGGAGCAAGAAATGGGTTATTTCTTTATCCCACTTTTCTTTTTTTTTTTTTTGAGTTGACTGCAGGCTGTAGGCCAGCTCGGAAAGGTGGGAGCTGGAGTCTAGGGGATGGAGTTCATTCGACAGCAGCTGCAGGAGCACAGGCGGGGTGCTGGGGATGAAGACGTGCACCCCCGTCGGGGCGTTTATCAGAGTCGGGAGGTCCTCCCCGGACAGGCACTGCAGAGGCTGGGCTGGGGGGCAGAGTGCCTCCAGCAGGCAGAGCCCGGGGACAGAGGGCAGAGGCAGGAGGGCGAGTAGGGGGCGGGACAGGGGGTCCCAGCTGCCGTAGGGTGGGGCCCTTGCCCCCAGCACAGGCAGGGGGTGAGGGTCCCATCGCTGCTCAGGGAACCAGGACTGCCCGCCGCCCCGCCGCCAAGAAGCAGGTGAGGCTGGAGCGTACCTCCGTGAGGGCCTCATTCTGGAGAAACTACCCTGGCTTCATTCAGCTAATGAGGCCGGTGATGTTACTGACCGGTGGAGGCGGCCCGGGAGCCCTGCAGACCCTGGGAGCCGACCGACTGACGTGCAGTGAGGGCCGCAAGGAACCGCTCACTGGGAGCCACGTCGGGGCCGGAGTGGAGAGATTTGTAGGAAAATGTGTGATTGCCTGCATGCTTCAAAGCATCGCTGTGTCTTCTTCAGTTCTAGGGGTCCTTTTCCTCTAGTCGCTTTGAAAAGAATATGGTCAGTGTTCTGGTTATATACCAGTAGTTTTTAAATTTCCCATTCTCTTAACACTGCCGTATTGAAACTTTTTTGTTAGAATTCACAAAAATCGTGAATCTTTTTGTTAGAATGTGGTAATTCTTCATTAACAATCAGTTACTAAAGGTGTATTTGAAGAAAGAGTTCAGTTAGGAAAGGCAGGTTCCGCAGAGTTGTTTTTCCAGGGGAAAACGTTACGACTGTGGCCTCTCGCCTTGATGGCATATTTAAAGTTTCCAAAGGAGCTTCGGATCTGTTGGCCCATTTCATCTTCACAGAACTCTAGACAGCGCGGGGTTATGTTCCCACTTCTCTTTGCCTTTCCCACCCACACCCTTTTTATTATTTGTTTATTCACACATGAAGAGAAAACGTTGACTCACAAAGCTATAGGAGGCCCAGTAAGTCCAGAGAAGCGGGAGTTCAGCGCGACTCAGAGTCCAGGAGATCCTTCTCTCTGCGCTGCTTCTCGGAGTCTGTTTTTGTAAGGATACCGGATTCCTTAATAGAAACCTAAACGAGTGCATCCAATTTTGGAAAATAGTATCCTCTACTGCTCTTTATCTCAAGCACTTTCAGGAAAATTAAAATGTGGTCTCAACATGCAGGTTATTTTGAGATATGTTTTGTGTTAACGGCAGAGGGACATCTCATGTTTGCCACAGGACGCTCTTGAGCTGGTGCACTTGACCTTGAAACACCTTCTCAGGGGTCGGTAACGCAGTGAATGTGAGAATTTGCTGAAACTCTCAGCAAATGAGGGTTCTGGAAGACAGCCCCTTTCAGCAGGGGGCAAGTGGGAGTGTATGACTGTAAGTGATTGCTGCTGGCTGGCACCTAACTAGCCGTCTATGTTTTTATTTACTCTTAAGATCAGGCTCCTGTCTTTAGGGAACCAACATAAATTTGGTGAATGAAGGGTTTTTGAACTGAAACAATGATGGTGCTTTGATCAGTAGAGTTTCCTGAGTTCCTAAGGGGCATGTGGATTATACTTCAGTTCAACTTTGTTTATTCAGCGAATAATTGTAAGAGTGCTGGATCTGAAACAGAAATCAAGACAGCCAGGGACTGTCTCTCATTCCTCTGTGAATCCAGCATTGCGGGGAGGGCAGGACAGCAAACAGGCAAGTGGTTGACAGCATAATATTGAGGCTGCTGCTGCTAAGTCACGTCGGTCGTGTCTGACTCTGTGTGACCCCATAAGACAGCGCCCAACAGGCTCCCCCATCCCTGGGATTCTCCAGGCAAGAACACTGGAGTGGGTTGCCATTTCCTTCTCCAATGCGTGAAGGTGAAAAGTGAAAGAAGTCGCTCAGTCGTGTCCGACTCTGCAACCCCATGGACTGCAGCCCACCAGGCTCCTCCGTCCATGGGATTCTCCAGGCAAGAGCACTGGAGTGGGGTGCCATCGCCTTCTCCAGTCCCTGGGCTACAGCAAAGCAAAAACAGGGGAATCAGGTACAGGAGTGCTGATGGGGGAATTTAATGTCTTGTATTCATTTCTGAGTTTTTCCAGTAGTATGATTTATTACCCAGAGGAGGACGAGTGGTTTTTCAGTTTTTAAAATTTTTTATTTTAAAAAATTTTATTTGAAGTATAGCCAGTTAGCAATGTTACGATAGTTTCAGGCGGACGGCAAAGGGACTCAGCCATATAAACATGTATTCATTCTCCCCCACACTCCCCTCGCTCCAGGCTGCACACAGCACGGAGCAGAGGTCGCTGTGCTGTGCGGCAGGGCCTTGTTGGTGACCCGGGTTGCATGCAGCAGTGTGCCCACGCCGAGGCCAGTGCCCCTAGTCGCCTCTTCCATCCATCCTTCCCTCCTGGCAGCCGTGATTTTCTGAGTTTTTCCAGTAGTATGATTTATTACCCAGAGGAGGACGAGTGGTTTTTCAGTTTTTAAAATTTTTTATTTTAAAAAATTTTATTTGAAGTATAGCCAGTTAGCAATGTTACGATAGTTTCAGGCGGACGGCAAAGGGACTCAGCCATATAAACATGTATTCATTCTCCCCCACACTCCCCTCGCTCCAGGCTGCACACAGCACGGAGCAGAGGTCGCTGTGCTGTGCGGCAGGGCCTTGTTGGTGACCCGGGTTGCATGCAGCAGTGTGCCCACGCCGAGGCCAGTGCCCCTAGTCGCCTCTTCCATCCATCCTTCCCTCCTGGCAGCCGTGAATCCATTCCCTACGCCTGTGAGTCTGTTTCTGTGTTGTAAATAAGTTCCTTTGTGTATTTCTTTTTATATGGTGCACATAGGGGAGGCGTATGCTGTTTCTCCCGCTCTGTCTGAATGACTTCACTCAGTATGACAGTCTCTAGGTCCATCCATGTTGTGGCAAATGACGTGTTTCACTATTTTTAATGGCTGAGTAATATTCCATTTATCTCCTTTATCCTGAATGCCTGTTTAAAAATGAACAGGTGAGAACATGGTGTTCTATCTTAAAGTGAATCTCTCTCTCTCTCTATATATATATCATATAATACAGCCTGCATGTGAGTTCAGAATGGGTGTCCATGATCAATACAGGATTGAAGGAGACCTGCTGTCTTTGAAATTTATTTTTATTTTTTGGCCATGTCACATGGCATGTGTGACCTCAGTTTCCCAGCCGGACTCAGACCCACAGCCCTTTCGTTGGAAAGCAGGTCCCTGACTGCTGGACCAGCAGGGAAAGCCCGGACCTGCTGCTTCTGGCTGAGCGTCTGGAGTGCCTTCCCCGTTACCCTGCTGACCCTGCCACACCCATTTCCACTCCCCCTACATCGGCCATTGGCTCAGTCACTAGGAGTCAGGAGGAAGGAAGGAAACTAATATTAACTGGACCTCCACATGTGCCAGACTCTGAGTTTAAACACGTTTATGGATAGAAGATTATTTAACCCCAGTAACCTCCCCTCTGAGGGTAGGAAGTAGAATTATGGATGAGGAAACAGAGGTTCTGCAAAATCAAGTCACTGCCTACTAAGAGGCAAAAGCAGATCCTTTTTTAGGCCATCCACGTGGTCACTGATAGCCTCTGAAACTCAAGAAACTTTTTAAAATCTAAAACCAGAAATCTATGAAAAATAACAATTTGATGCATGTGACTTTTCGGTTTCTTTGCATCTTTTTAGGAAGCCGGTTGGCCGTCTTGATTTTAGTGACTAGGAGGTGAGGTCTTTCACTCTATGGAGTTTTCAAGTTCTGTTATAGTTGAAAAGAGAGAGGCGCACAGAGGAGCAAAGTGTTCTTCAGCCTCTCTCCTCTTTGGCTCCAATAGTCTGTATAAATAGCCTTTGAAAAATACGTAGTAATCACTGTTTCATACCAGACCAGACACCTGATTCAGAAACCCTCCCCAGGGCCAGCGTGGGGTGGGGTGTGTGTGTGTGTGTGTGTGTGTGTGTGTGTGTTGGAATAACAAACCCACAGTGCCTTCCTGGTTCAAGAGAAATGACCTCACTGTCCAATTGTAACCTGCCTAATGCCTTCATCAAAACAGGGACAAGTCTGCGGTTTTACCCCTGGTTTGATCCTCGGCCCTTCACTGTTCTTATTTTAGGCATGACCTTCATGTTTTTTCCAAGAGTCCAGAGTTGGAATGACATGTTACTACCGTTTACAAGATGACGATATATCTGTTTTTATATTTAGCTGTAAATTTTATTCTACTCATAAACAAACCCACCTTCAGCAACCTTGGTACATCAAGAGAGAGCTCTTTCACTGTCCAATTGTAACCTGCCTAATGCCTTCATCAAAACAGGGACAAGTCTGCGGTTTTACCCCTGGTTTGATCCTCGGCCCTTCACTGTTCTTATTTTAGGCATGACCTTCATGTTTTTTCCAAGAGTCCAGAGTTGGAATGACATGTTACTACCGTTTACAAGATGACGATATATCTGTTTTTATATTTAGCTGTAAATTTTATTCTACTCATAAACAAACCCACCTTCAGCAACCTTGGTACATCAAGAGAGAGCTCTTTCCATCCTCCTCAGTGTGATTTGGATACATTTGGCCTAGAACAGCACAGTGTTTCCAGCGTAACATTCGGACAGGATGCTGTGTTGATCTCAGGGCCCAGGGAGTGTCCGCGCGGGCCAGGAAACTAGTTTCTTAAAAGAAACTAAAACACCAAATTCTGACAAGATAGGAAACTCTTACTAGGCTCCTTATGCAACTCTTCCCCCCCTCCCCCACGGCAATCTCATTAATTGTTATATCTCTTGATGTTATTAAACACATAGAGATGGAATATTTAATTTTAGGTTCATGTGCAGAGTGAAATAACTCAAACTCAAGAGGGAAAAAAAAAGAACTGTTTTAAGAGGTTTGCTTAATAAAGCATATATGAATTTAAAAATTTCAAACACTTCTCCCAGGCACAGCACATTATAACTTTTAGAGCAGACCTTCATGATATTTCATAAGGGAGCAAACAAGGAAGGTGAATTATTATTCAGGCAGAGGGACAATAGTAACCTTTCATTAAGCGAGAGAGTTCAACATCAAACCCTCCACCCCTGGGTTCTGAGTTTGCCAAACTGAACACACTACCAGATACACCCTCCCTCTCTTATGGACCAGACTGCTTGCAAAACATTGTTCCAGTATAACCTAAAGTGTTTCATTGATAAGCTATAGCCCAATAGTATGATATTTAAAGGTTGCCTGTGTTCTTTTACAAACCGTCAAACACCCGGTGACTCCAGATATTTGGGATCTTTGTTCTCTTCATGACCAAGTACGTGACCCCGGGGTTGTCTGGCTGGACCTCAGGACAAGAGGAAGGTTTGGCGTCTGTGTCCAAGACGGGCTTCCTGGCCTCCTCCGTGCCGGTTCTCCTGGGATTACCCAGGGTGTCCCCGTGGACCGGAGGAGCACCCCTTGTCACCAGTGTCTCGCTCGTGAGCAAAAGGCCTTGGGGACTGCAGACACCATTCACGCCTTCAGAGTCCTCTCTTTGGGTAATTCTGATGATCCTCAGGCCGACTAGGAATGAGGAAGTAATTTCAACTCCTGCCTTGCAGAGGGATGTCACAAAGTCCACGTGCTAACTTAAAGGTCACACTCTTCACTCATAAAAACATGCCATCTTTCTTAAGAGGTTTGCTCTAAATACATACATACATGTTACATATCTGTACATATGTGCGTGTATCTAGTGATGAACCACATGTAACTAAAATGCACCATGTTAGTCATTTCTGTGCACGGCTCAATGGCCTAATAAGCACGTTCACACCGTCATCCGGGGCTTCCCTGGTGGCTCAGATGGTGAAGAATCTGTCTGCAGCACAGGAGACCTGAGTTCGATTCCTGTGTGGGGAAGATCTGGAGAAAGGAATGGCAACCCACTCCAGTTTTCTTGCCTGGAGAATTCCATGGAGGGAGGAGCCTGGTGGGCTAGGGTGATACAAATAGTATCTACCTCCAGGGGCTGTGTGACAATTAACAAGCGAATGCTTGCAAAGCCCCCAGAGCTGCGCCCAATACAGTTAGCACTATATGAATCATAGCCATCGTCACAATAAGAACAATTCCAAGCCACACCGTCGTTCATGCCACCCTGAGCGCCCTCCTCACGCTCGGCGCAGGGAGCCACCGCCTTAGGTTCTGTCCCCATGAACCTGACCACCTAGGGCTCTCGGGCAGGTGGAATCGTCGACACTGTCCTCCTCTGTCTGTTTATTTTGCTTAATGTAATGTTTTCANCCATGACCAAGTACGTGACCCCGGGGTTGTCTGGCTGGACCTCAGGACAAGAGGAAGGTTTGGCGTCTGTGTCCAAGACGGGCTTCCTGGCCTCCTCCGTGCCGGTTCTCCTGGGATTACCCAGGGTGTCCCCGTGGACCGGAGGAGCACCCCTTGTCACCAGTGTCTCGCTCGTGAGCAAAAGGCCTTGGGGACTGCAGACACCATTCACGCCTTCAGAGTCCTCTCTTTGGGTAATTCTGATGATCCTCAGGCCGACTAGGAATGAGGAAGTAATTTCAACTCCTGCCTTGCAGAGGGATGTCACAAAGTCCACGTGCTAACTTAAAGGTCACACTCTTCACTCATAAAAACATGCCATCTTTCTTAAGAGGTTTGCTCTAAATACATACATACATGTTACATATCTGTACATATGTGCGTGTATCTAGTGATGAACCACATGTAACTAAAATGCACCATGTTAGTCATTTCTGTGCACGGCTCAATGGCCTAATAAGCACGTTCACACCGTCATCCGGGGCTTCCCTGGTGGCTCAGATGGTGAAGAATCTGTCTGCAGCACAGGAGACCTGAGTTCGATTCCTGTGTGGGGAAGATCTGGAGAAAGGAATGGCAACCCACTCCAGTTTTCTTGCCTGGAGAATTCCATGGAGGGAGGAGCCTGGTGGGCTAGGGTGATACAAATAGTATCTACCTCCAGGGGCTGTGTGACAATTAACAAGCGAATGCTTGCAAAGCCCCCAGAGCTGCGCCCAATACAGTTAGCACTATATGAATCATAGCCATCGTCACAATAAGAACAATTCCAAGCCACACCGTCGTTCATGCCACCCTGAGCGCCCTCCTCACGCTCGGCGCAGGGAGCCACCGCCTTAGGTTCTGTCCCCATGAACCTGACCACCTAGGGCTCTCGGGCAGGTGGAATCGTCGACACTGTCCTCCTCTGTCTGGTTTATTTTGCTTAATGTAATGTTTTCAAGGTTCATCCATGGTGCAGCATGGCTGGGAATTTCACTTGTTTTAAGGTTGAATAATTTCCCACCCAATTAAAAAAAATACATCTTCTCTCAAGGTTAGTTATCATTTTTCCCCAGCCAGTAGAAACTGTGAATATAGTTAATTAGCACTGAGTTGGCAGAGGGGGCCAGCAAATTATTGAAAAATTATTTCTAAGAGTCTTGATTGCAAGGAACAAGATAAAAATGCTATTAAGATTAGCCCAGGGAATAAAGAGTGCGGCTGTGTGAGGCTCCTCTGTGTGAGGCAGGCAGTAATGAAGATCTCGGCGCCCCTGAGGTTATCAGTGGGGTGTGAGCTGGGCGGTCTTCCTTACTCCTGAGGATGCTGCTGACTCATCAACTCAGGCTTCGTTTCCATAGGAAGAGTTGAAGAGTTCAGGGAAAGTGGGTAATAAGTTTCAGAAGTATCTCCATTCTGAATTGTTATTTATTTTTTTAAGTTTAGGCTTCAGTCATCTGAAAAATCGACTTAAGTGAAATGATTCATTCCAGAGAGTGAAACCGAGGAAGGAAAGCAGTAATAGTGTAAAAAATTTGAAAGACCAAAAGGCCTTCAGTGATTTCATTTACCTGCTGCGTTTTTCTTCTCCTGCCTTGCTGTTTTGAGTGGAGAATTAGTAGGAACTCGACGCAGGTGGCTGTGACTGCTGGGGCTTCCGAGGGCGTTTCTGCTGCCTCGCTGCCTCTCCGTTTCCCCTCCGTGCGCACATTACACCGCTGGCTTCTTTAGAAGAGCCGCGTGACACACAGTAGCTGTGGGAGGAGCTGCTTTATGGTCAGTGCCTGATTCTGAGCATCTGACTCCTGACGTCAGTCTGAAACACGTGCGTGTCTGAATCTTTGTGACCCCGTGGACTGCAGCCCGCCAGGCTCCTCTGTCCATGGGATTTTCCAGACAAGAATACTGAAGTGGGTTGCCGTTTCCTCCTCCCGTGGATCTTTCCTGCCCAGAGCTTGAACCTGTGTCTCCTGAGTCTCCTGCATTGGCAGGTGGATTCTTTACCACCAGCACCCCCTGGGAAGCCTCAGTCTGAAACCGTCCTGCAGTGAAACGTGGTCCTTTGTTCATTTCACATTCTCTGGGCCTGCTAGGGGTCTGGACGTGATCTCTGGCCTCTTGGAGGGCAGTCTCCAGGGAAGACAGACACACGATTGCACGTGACAGTCCAGTGGGTTTCTTCCTGGAAAGTTAAGGCGGCTTCTCAGAGGATGAGCCGTTTGGCCTGGGTCTTGAATAATGAGTAGGAGCTTGTCCCGTGCACGCGTTAATGGAGTCCAGGAAGGGTCTGACAAGCTTGACGGTACAGGGCTCAGTCTCAGGCATGTGGGGTCACGGGGTGAAGGAAGGAGATGAAGCTGAGGGCACAGTGAGCCTGACTCATCAAGGCCCTGACTGTCTCTGTAGCGAATTCAGATTTGATTTTTCATGCAGTGGAGATCTGGTGAAGGTTTCTAGCAGGATGGTGGTGTGTATGTGTGTGTTGGGGGGAGGGCAGCACGGAGCAGGACGGGGCGATGAAGCGGGGGTCCTTCTAGGGGCACAGCTGGGCACCAGCCCCTGCATGCCTGCCCCATCTTCCCACTGAGATGGGACAACCATCGTAG
>SJXQ01003853.1:139634-158055 GCA_006408695.1 Aepyceros melampus | reverse complement strand
ACGTGATGCTTCTGATACAGCGAAACTCCTTAGTCAGGTTCCAAACAAAACAAAGCCCGTCCTCCCCTGTCTCGTTCCTCACGGTGGGACGTTCGTGGACATTGCAGGGAAAGCACTTCGTGTTGACCTGTCGCAGGGCATTGGGAACATGCAGTGGGCGCCGGAAACTGCAGGGCGCGTGGACCGTCCTGGGCATTTGAGGTCCACCCTCAGAGCGAAGCTGATGACCTCAGTTGTCATGGGAGCCCTGGATCAGACGCCAGGGACCTCCCCGGTGCCCCAAGGGTGACACTGCTCCCGGGGACAGGGCAGGCGGGCCTGGTCGACTCTGGCAGGCTTCCTGGGTTTTGTTTTGTGTTTAATGTGCAGCGAGAAGACAGCTTTGAGTAGAGAAGTGATCTGTGTGTGTTTAATAGCAGTCTTCTTCACTGACTGATTTCTGGCTGTGCAGGCTCTTCACTGTGGCACGGGCTTTCCTCCAGTCGCGGTGAGTGGGGCTGCTCTCCAGGTGCGGCGTGCGGGCTCCTCCCGTTGCGGAGAGTGGGTTCCAGGAGGCGAGCGGGCTGCGGTAGTTGTGGCTCCCGGCTCTAGAGCTCAGGCTCAGTGGCTGTGATGCACGGGCTCAGTTGCTGTGGGGCGTGTGGGATCTTCCCGGACCAGGCGTCGAACCCGCGTCTCCTGAAGCGGCAGATGAGTTCTTTGACACTGAGCCACCAGGGAAGCCTCGTTATCTGTGCTGTGATTTCCTGCACACGATGGAGAGGAGACTGAGGGTCAGAGTCTCTCAGCAAGAACTCACCCCTCCCTCACCCCCAGGAGAGCTGCAGAGGTGCGAGCTGACCTCAGTCCTTCCGGCCCAGAGTCCATCTGTCTGTCCTAGAGCATCCAAATCGCCCGTCCCAGGGCCTCCCTGAAACATCTCAACAGAATTCTGCCATCCGCTGTACAGCGGCATCTCTGTGGGGTCCTCTGAACTCCAAACACTTTATAATAAGTACCGGTGTTGGCAGTCCCCTCAGTCGTACCTTCCCATCCGTGCCCCAAATCCATTTTCAGCCGCTTCCTACAGTGAAGATCAAATCCATGCAGACTAGTGGTAAGCAGTTCTGCAGCTGAATGTCACGCATGGGCTGTTGGGCCCCGCAGGCCCGCCTCCTGACCCCTCGGGCGCACACGCACCCGCGTGGCTGTGCTGCCTTCTGCTCCAGGGTTTGCTTGGGGTCTGCGAAAGCAGAAGCGTTTCCTGTAACTGGAATCCCTGTGCCAGGCCTGCCAGACAATAGATAGATAATTGGATAAGTCCTCAACTGGAAACTGCTAACAATAAGAAAGAACACTGCACGCGCTCTCGTTGGTGCGCTTCTCCAAGAGGGGCTGTTTGCACATGAAGCCGCTTGAAACTCATCTTTTGTTTCTCAACAACAGTGTAGCTCGTTTAGTCATGAAACTGAGGCACTCTCAAAACATGTTCTAGAAAAGTCAGGGCTCTGTGGTGTTCAGTACCAGAGGGGAAGGGCTTGTCTAAGTTCTCTTCCACCTCGTGGCCCCACGGGTATCGGCTTGAAGGGCAGTCCCGGTCACGTCCGGTGGAACGTGCCATGCTTGGTTGAGGGTTGGGGGCTCAAAGGACACTGTGGGTTATCACAGACTTTGCATGTGTTTTCCTGAAATCGAACATTACTGAATATGGCCTCAGTCCTTAACAAGACTTCCCTGGCGGCTCAGAGGGTAAAGCGTCTGCCTTCAATGTGGGAGATCTGGGTTCGATCCCTGGGTTGGGAAGATCCCCTGGAGAAGGCAATGGCAACCCACTCCAGTACTCTTGCCTGGAGAATCCCATGGACGGAGGAGCCTGGTGGGCTGCAGTCCACGGGGTCGCAAAGAGTCAGACACGACTGAGCAGCTTCACTTTCACTTTCAGTTCTCAATGGTCTTCAGATCACCCACACTTTGGCTATATCAAAAATTATTTATTGATTTTTTGATATAAAGGAGATTGGAGCAAATGAGCAAATGGGCACGCCATAGTAGTAGCACAGCAAGGATCAGTCTCCCTTGAGGACCACGCCCGGATGGCGTGTGGCCGACCCTATTTCTGCTGTTGAGCATAGTGGTGAGGGAACATTTTGCGTCCTAGAATGTAATGGCAGCAGGACTATGTCCTTTGTAGCTTGCGTGTAGGTGGACTTGGATGAGATGGTTGGATGGCATCACTGACTCCATGGATTTGAGTTTGAGCAAACTCCGGCAGACAGTGAAGGACAGGGAAGCCTGTCATGCTGCGAAGAGCTGGCCTGAGCTGGACACAGCTTAGTGACTGAACAACAGCAGCAACCAGTTAGGTCAGCAAATGCCCGGGTTCTCCCGAGCGAGCGCCTGGAGAGGGGAGTGCGTGGCAGAGTCCCGAGCGCCTGGAGAGGGGAGTGCGTGGCAGAGTCCCGAGCGCCTGGAGAGGGGAGTGCGTGGCAGAGTCCCGAGCGCCTGGAGAGGGGAGTGCGTGGCAGAGCCCCGAGCGCCTGGAGTCTCCTCTCTGGGGAGGGGAGTGCGCGGCAGAGCCCCAAGCGCCTGGAGTTTCCTCTCTGGGGAAGGGGAGTGCGCGGCAGAATTGCTCGCTCCACACCCAGCGCCTCTGCTCATAGGTGGCAGGTTGAAGAAAACTTGATTGCTTCTAAAATAAAGGTGGGAAGAATCCAAATACCAGCCTCTGTGGCTCTCCCGTGTGGAAAAGCGTTTTAAAAATGCTGCTTGTTGTTGTTGCTTAGTTGCTCAGTCACATCCAACTTTGTGACCCCCTCCCTCCATGGGATTCTCCGGGCAGAAATCCTGGAGTGGGTTGCTATTTCCTTCTCCAGGGGATCTTCCTAACCCAGGGATTGAACCCACGTTTCCTGCATTGGCAGACAGATTCTTTACCACTGAGCCACCACGGAAGCCCACGTATAAGCATACAGCCCATTAATTAAATAGGGAGAATTAGGGTCAAGTGGCATGGCAGATGGACCTCATTAACGTTTCCTGGGAAGTCTCAGAATTCAGTGTATGAAGAAATGATACAAATCTGGCTTACCAGAAGATAGAAAACTTCTCTCTCTGTCTCTCCTGGTCTTAACGGGGGATGGAAAATAAGAAAAATCAGAACCTCACAAATGGGGACCAAGAGAGCAGGGTATTGCCAGGGTCTTCCTATATCCTTTCTTGAAAAAGCAGTCCAGCACTTCCAGAAGTGGCCTTTCCCTTCTCCCAGCTGTGTCTCTCTTCCTTTTGGAGGCACGCCCTCTTAATCCTCTTGGTTCATCCTTCGCATCCTCTCCTTACTACTCATTTGCTATGAGATGTTTGTAAAAACAGGAAACAGCGTCTTCACCAGGAAGGTCTGGAGAAGGTCTTGTCTTCGTCCACTGCCATTGCTGCAGGGCCCAGAAACCAGTGGAGACGAGCCTCAGAGGCGATGAGACCGGAGGAGGGCTCGGGGGTGTCAGAGTGAGCGGGGAGCCCACGCCTGCGATCACCTCCCTGATCTGTTCCAGCTGCAAGGATCCTGGTCACCTTGCTCCGCACCCTCGCCTCTGAGACAAGAAAACTAAAGTGCACGCCAGGGGCTGAGCCTCTGAATCAGCGGCTGGGCGAGTATTCCAAGGGCAGGTGCTCGAATGAGGAACTTTGTGAAGAGAGGCTCACAGAGCTGAAAAGAAAGCGTGTGAGTCACTCAGTCGTGTCCGACTCTGCAACCCCGTGGACTGTAGCCCGCCAGGCTCCTCTGTCCATGGGACTCTCCAGGCAAGAACACTGGAGTGGGGTGCCATCCCGGGGATCTTCCCGACGCAGGATCGAAGCCCTGCACGGAGGGGCATTCCTCACCGCCCGAGCCACCAGGCAAGCTCACTGATGAGGAAAGGGCAACATGGGCTTCGCGGGTTCCTCACCACTCGAGCCACCAGGCAAGCTCACTGACGAGGAGAGGGTAAAATGGAAGCCCGCTGACGAGGAGAGGGCAACATGGGCTTCATGGGTTTTTGGTTTTTTTTTTTTTCGGTAGGCATAGGCTGTTTTCATTCTTTATCATTGTCAGTTTATTTTGGTTTGCCTTTACCTTCACCACCCCAGCTGGGCAGCGTAAATTGTGCTTGTTAATTTGCCTCCCTTGACAAGTCTGTGGAGGCCTCTCTTTTCAAGGAGTTTGTCAAGTTGAGAAGAGAGAGTGTTTGTTGTACGTTGCATACCCCTACTCCGTGATCCAGTCCAGAATGGCCTTGGAAGTTCTTAGGGGGCTGACACAAAACAAAACAGCCCTGGTTTGCAAAAGTCTGCCTGGATACATCTCCGTGAGCATTGATTGATTGGTTTTGCAGGAAAATCCAGCCAAGACAAGGCCTTCTGACACCGGCATTAGCCTCGCTCTTTATGTGTCCAATTTATACACTCTACGTTTTGTCTATAAAATGTGCTGCTTAAAAAGAATTATCCTTTCATAGAAAGTGAACTTGGTTTTTTAAAAATATATAGCATTATGGAAATATTGCTGCATTCCCAAACCCTCCTAAAAGGTTGAAAAGCTTATTTTTCTTTGATCCCTGTCTTTGCTGTGATTTGAGACTGGATTGTAAACAAGCCGTAATGCAAGGGACTGCCAAGAGACATGCAACAGAAGCAGGCTCAGAAATAGAAATTGAGTTTATAGGCAGTGAGATAGGATAATTAGTTTTTATATTTAAAAATATCCTCAAACCAGAGGAGCCTGTTGTCTCAGATGGAGAAAGAAATTGGGTTTGAATCCCAATACTTTAAATAATAGCTCAGTGGAAATGGCTTTGTATAAAATTTATACATAGACCTGCATATGTGTGTACATATGTATGTAATAAATATCTCTTCCTCTCAAACATAGGAATTAAAGTGTCAGTTTAAATCCAAAAATTCAGATTGCACAAATCACTTATACTTACAATTCCTGGCCGTAAATGTTCATATAGCTGGTTGCCCCACTAGCTGTGTTTTTTGTTTTTCCTTTGAGCAGTTATTTGAAGTCCCAAATTCAAACAAACAAAAACGTCTCCTGCTTTTTTGCCTGGAGAGCAGGAACTGTATCTGGTGTTTACTCAGAGTTTTATGTTTTTATCCAGCTGTTGTTCACTTCAGAACATGCATTGAGACCCTGGATGTAGGTATAACAAAGTAAGACAGAAGAGTATGAAGTGCTGCTGATGTTACGTATGTATAAGTTCAGCATACCTTCTGCAAAGGCCAGGGTCTTAGCCACTGTCTCTCTGGTTCTGAATTGTCAGATCCTGGTTTTGGATCTTGAACAGGTTTTTTCTTTTCCAGGCTTGCATCACGACTCTGGGAGGGCATCCTGTCTGAACTGTGCCATCTCTCCAGCCTGAGTCAGTGGGCACAGAGGGAAATAGCCTCTCTGAGCTGGGCTGAGGCCTCCCACTTGGGGAGCCAGGCCCTGGCTCTCTGCTGAGGGCTCCACTAATGAAACCACCACTGCTGAGGCATCTTGTGTTTCCACAGAGAAAAGTCTAAGAATGGGATGAACTTGTAAACAGGAGGAAGCTGAGCCGCCTTCCTTACTTGGTCTGCCTTTGAGCAAAGAGCGATCAGAAACATGTACCCCTTGGTACCTGCTCTGTGCTTCCTAAGAGCGTTTCATCAACCCTGCGATCTCTGTCTCTTTCTCTGCCTCCTGTCATAAATCTCTGTTTCAAAGGAAAGAAAAGAGAGGGTTGTTAAAGCATAAACCTCTGGGTCAGCTCTTATTACATCACACTCTAAGATGATGTCCCAAACCTTTTGTTGAACTGAAATGCTAGATTGGTTTGAAATAAACGGAGCCATCCGTCGCCTGGGGATAGGAAATCTTCCTGTTGTACGAGGGTGGCTGCGTGGTTGGTGTGTGGTGTGTTTGCCTGTGCGGAAAGTGGGCTGGGCGCCGGAATAGTGTCTGCCCCGTGGGGACTGGCCACAGAGAGCAGCCCCCCGCCCCCGCAAATGCCCCTGAAAGCCAGTGGGAGTTGAGGGGCGCTTCCGTGTTTGTGGGGCAGCGTTCACGCAGGTATAATCTCTTTCACTTGCTTGTGTCAGATCGCGTTTTCTGCCTCGCACCCACTACCTCACATGCTTGCTTGCCATTGCTCGTTTCCATTGCAAACTGCTCTTTACACAATGTTACTCGGTGTTAATTAGAACATGTGTCTCTTTGTCATTCATCTGGGGAAGGGGGTTAATGATGATTTATGTCCCTTTAATTGGTTTTCCTCCAAACTGTTATATGTCGTTTATTATTTTACAAGAGCTCCAAGAGACTAGAAAGAGGAAGATCACCTCATTTTGATTCTTCACGGCCTTAGTTTTGAAAAACCACTGCTCTATTTAAAAAGGATGACCGACAGGGACCTATGGCTTGGCTCAGGGAGCTCTGCTCCACGTTATTCAACAGCCGAAAAGGGAAAAGAATTTGAAAAAGAATAGGGACGTATGTATGTATATTTGAATCACTTTGCTGTATACCGGAAACTAACACAGCACTGTTAATGAACTATACTCCAATATACAATAAAAAGTTAAAAAAATAAAAAGTAGGAAAAAACCCCAATCTTGGCCTAAATGTTTTAGTGTTTAAAAAGTATGGTCCTTCATATTACAAAGTAGTAATAGCGTGTATCTTTACTGCTTACCTGTGAACGATTTATTATTAGTTATGTTTGTCAAATTATTTTTGAACAGGTGACATGTTCACATGATTCAAAATTTCAAAGAGACTAGCAGAGGCGCAGAATGGGTAAACAGCAGCCAGGTCCCGCAGCGCAGCGCATGGCACTACGGAAAAGAGTGTGGGAGGGAATATATGTGTGTAACTGGACAGCTTTGCAACGCGCTAGAAACTGACACAGCATTGTCCATCAACTACACTTCAGTAAAAAAACGAACAAAAGCTCCAAAAGGTCCCAGAAGGTCTGCGAGGGAGGGGACCCCCACCGCCCCGCCATGGCTCTGCCCGAGCGCCCGGTTGCCTTTCCCGGCGGCCTCTCTGTTACCAGGGTCATGTGGGTATGTGTGCATTAATTCCTGTGTATACACGTATATTCAGTGCGTGAGTACAGGCATATATGGGTGTACATTTACGTACACGCAGGCACATGTGTATATTACTTCCCCCTTTTCACACAGAGGCTGGCAAGCATAGATGCTCCTCTGCATGAGGGCTTTTCACGTAAATCCATTTTGGAATTCAGTGTACATGAGTAAGTTAAGAGCGTGCTCCCTCTTTCTTTGTTATTATGGCTTATTCACTAGTCCTTACTGATAGATATTTAGACTGTTTCCGATTTGCTCCGGGACAGATAATGATGCGGTGGATAGCTTGTATTAAATTATTTTGAGCGTCTGTAGAAAGAAATCCTAGAGGCAGGATGCCTGCAACCGCGAGCGAGTGTGCTTGGCACTTCGATCCTGTCCTGCCCTCCACAGGAGTCAGCAGTTGACAGCAGTACCTGTGGTCCAAATAGTTGGCGGCCTTTCTCACATTTGTGAAAACAGTAGGTGAAGTAACTGTCTGAGTTTACGGGTCAGTCCGTCCTGTCCTTTCTCTTGTTTTGAGTGGTGTTGGGCATGGTGAACAGTGTAAACAGCATGTATACATTTCAAAGATGGAAGCCTCTCTGTGCCTCCCCTCAAAACACCAGTCAATTATATCTGGCTTCTAGTAGCTTAGACTGCTCATTTCTATCCTGCTGTGTGATTAACAGTGCATACGCTGTATATGTTGGGAGATACCTAATATTCTCCCTAGATGATTACTGGAGCACGCTGCTGAAATCAGGTTTCAACTGAAATTATTTTTGAGGATGATGCATTTCAAACTAATCTAATCCAGGCTTTGGTTTATAAGGGTGCATTAGCTGATATCTTTGAAGATACAATATTTTAAGTCAATTAAACACTGACATGTTCCTTTTTACTGACAGTACACAGATTCTAAGAAAATCACATTTTGACCGACACGTTGGGGGGAAAAGAAGTCTTTTTAGATTAAACAATGGTCGCTTTTCTCCTGGATATTCTTCTTCATGTTGAGCTCTACACGCAGCCTCTAGTGGCTGTTTATGCTGAGTCTTGTCTTGCTGTAACAACTGAGTTCATCTGGACGCCGCCGTGACCCCAGAGGGAGCGAGGAGCAGGCAGCGTTATCAGGTTAGGCCTCCTTGTCCGTGTTTCTTTCTTGTCCTCTCAGGTCACATAACTCCTACAAGTGGGAAAATACGCTGTCCACTTCTTGGTAGACTGAACTTTCTATCTTATGCTTTGAAAAGGCGAGCCTGTGGTTTGCACAGGTAGAGACTCAGAGCCACCCACGCCTTGCCTGGCGTCTTCCCTCCCCTGTGTCCCTGCTACGGCTTCTTCAGGAGAAGAGGCGGCTCCTGTGGCAAGCAGGGCTTTTGGAAAGTGAGCGGCACTTGCTGTATTTCAGTAGTTGGGGTTTCCCTTTGGGATAACTGTGTGTGCCATTGCAACTGGAATCATTCTATTGTCCAGTCAGGAAATCAGCTAATTTCTAAAAACAAAATTGCCTTCAGTATTTAATCGGCACTTTTGAATTGCTGAAATAGTCCACAGTGTCATGAGACCAATTTCTCCCCTCCTTCTAGACTCGCACGGTTTTAGAGCCAGGAGATTTGGAGATGGTCTGGTAGTTGGCCCCCATTTCGTAGGGGAGGAGACCAGAGCTGAGAGAAGCTTTGCACCATGTGAGTGAGTGAGTGAGTGGGGGATAGCAGAGCTGGCAACCCTTGAATCCTGGTCCCAGGATCCTGGTTGTTCCAGAAATCTTGCTTAAACATAACTTTACTTTTAGTAGAAAAGTGTACGCGCCTTCAGAAGTCAGTTCTCAGGCCTCTTAGTAAAATCCTTCGGGAGACGGTCTTTAAGTGAGATTGGTTTCTCCAAAGCCCCTCAGCAGGAGAGAAGACCGTAGACTGCCCTTTCTAAGGAGCACCTAGATGGTGCAGCTGCTGACACAGACCGTGGAAAAATGAGGTCCTCTGGGTGCTCCCCGTCAAGTGGGTCACAACTTTCTAGTACTTCTGCTCTGTACAGAGACAGAAGCAAAAGTGGGGGCACGAATGTTGGAAAAAATAAAGCCTTCATCACCCATTAGCAGGGACTGTCAGAAGTAGGTTGCTTCACGTAAAACATTTAAGAAACCTCTTATGGAAACTTTTTCCTATTTTTGGAAAGGAAGGAGGGGGTGGGTAGAGAGAAAAAGAGAGGAAAGGAGAGAGGGAAGGACAGGAGAGAGGGATGCTGGGAGGAGCCTGGGTCTTACCTGCCTCACAGGCAATGTGTCTGCTCAAAACTCTCTCACTTGGACCAGAGAGACCTAATGGTCTTCGCCACAGTCCAGAACCCTTGAGGACTGCGGACCTGTCTGTATTGCTCAGGCTAAGCCCGAATCCATCATCTGAGTTCAGACGCCTGTAGCCAACCTTGGGTTGCCTAGGAGACCATTTGAACCTCGACAAGCCTGGGACCTCACCCACTCTCTCACCTCCACCCCCATCAGCTCTTTCTTCTGAACTCCTTATCTCAACGAGCTGCATCTTTGAGCGTCTAGAAACCCAAGCAGACCTTTGGGAATCGTTCCTGGTTGCATCTTCTCCACCCTGCCCGGCTGGGGCCACCAGCCCAGTAGACCCCACCTCTTTTGTGTCTCCCAGACGCTGCTTCTCCTGCTTCTCTGCTGCTGCTAGCCTCCTCATTCCTTCTTGAGCTGCTGCAACAGTCTCTAAGTGGCCCCTCTGCTGCCCCAGTGTGTGCCTCTTAAACTTGTCTTCCAGCCCACTGCCAGAGAACTCTTTCTAGGAAAGCCTGTCTGATCATGGAATTCCCCTGCCTGAACCGCTCCGTTTGCTGCCTGTCCCCTACAGAAAAACGGTCCAGGCTCACTCCTTGAGCCCCGTCTCCATCTCCCCTCCCACACAGGACGCCCCCACTTGGCCCTGAGCTCTCCTGTCCCCTGCCCCGCAGGACGCCCCCGCGTGGCCCTGAGCTCTCCTGTCCCCTGCCCGTTGCTGTACCTCCTGAGTGGCTCATTCTGCTTCTGCCTGCTTCCCTCTTTCTGGTCCGACTCCTGCAGATCTTTCTGAGCTCAGCTTGAATGGCACTTATTTTAAAAGACACTTGTGTACATTTGCTGTGTGCCAGGCACTGGTCTAAGGGTTTATGTAGAGTCATTTATTTACTCCTCAAAACCACAAGAGGAAGGATTATCATTCCTATTTTATGGATGAGGAAACTAAGAACACTGGAGAAAGAGCTTTTCTCACTAGCCCACTGGCTGCGAGGCTGGACCAGAAGCCAGCTTTTGCCACTGCTGGCAATTGACTTTGATTTGTGTGCAGTGTATATCCATACACATATGTATGTGTGTGAAAGGGCTTCCCAGGTGGCCAGATGGTGAAGACTCTGCCTGCAGTGCAGCAGACCTGACTCCCAGCCCCGGGCTGGGGAGACGCCCTGGAGAAGGGGTGCAGCAGGCCTGACTCCCAGCCCCGGGCTGGGGAGACGCCCTGGAGAAGGGGGTGCACTGGGTGCTGGTCAGTCGCCCAGTCTTGTCTGACTCTGTGGCCCCGTGGACTCCAGCTCTCCAGGCTCCTCTGTCCATGGGATTTTCCAGTCAAGAACACTGGAGTGGGTTGCATTTCCTTCTCCAGGGGACCTTCCCGACCCAGAGGTGGAACCTGGGGTCTCCTGCATTGCAGGTGGATTCTTTACCACTGCGTGGCCAGTGCATATGTGCTTCCCTGAGAGCTCAGTTGGTAAAGAATCTGCCTACAGTCAGTTCAGGAGGCCCCGGTTCGATTCCTGGGTTGGGAAGATCCGCTGGAGAGGGGATGGGCTCCCCATTCCAGTTTTCTTGGGATTCGCTTGTGGCTCAGCAGGTGAAGAAGCCACCTGCAACGCAGGAGCCCTGAGTTCAGTCCCTGGGTTGGGAAGATCCCCTGGAGAGGGCATAGGCTCCCCGCTCCAGTACTCTTGGGATTCGCTTGTGGCTCAGCAGGTGAAGAAGCCACATGCAACGCAGGAGCCCTGAGTTCAGTGCCTGGGCTGGGAAGATCCCCTGGAGAGGGCACAGGCTCCCCGCTCCAGTACTCTGGCCTGGAGAATCCCGTGGACTGTAGTCCATGGGGTCACAAAGAGCTGGAAACTACTGCGTGCCTTTCACCTCCTTTTCACAGCATGTCTTCCTGGTGGCTCAGGGGGAGGGTGGAGAAGACGCAGCTGGGGTGACTCCCAGACTTCTGGCTGGGGCTGTTGGAAGCCCGCGATTCAGCTCATTGAGAAGGAATTCAGAAGAAAGAGCTGGTAGGGGCTGAGGTGAGACGGTAGGTCACGTCCCAGGCTTGTTGAAGTGCAAATGGTCTGTGCATATTATAACATATATATATATATGCGCACACGCTTGTTTTCTGAATAGGCATGAGTGCATATTATTAAGTTGAAAAGATAGGAAGTATACAATGGCAAGGGAGGCTCCCGCCTATCTCCGTAGACACCTAGCGTTGTCAGCCCCTCGCGGGTCTGCCCGCGAGGCGCACACAGACACACACGTATGCGCTGCGTGAGTGTAGTGCTTTGACAGTTCCGGTCACGTATCCTGCCTTTGCCGTCTTCACTGCGCTCTGTTTGCTTAGCAGTGTTCCTTGGGGCTTCTTCCGTATCAACACATTAAGCGCTTCCTCTCCTCTTTTATGGCTAAATAATAGGCCATTCTGGGGAGATGCCATAATGTATCTAATCAGTCTCCTTGGGGTGGATATTAGGTGGTTCTCAGACTTTGGCTGGTACAAGCATTGCTGTGAGGATTGGTTTTCTGTGGGCGTCATTTTGCACGTGTGTGAGTTTATCTGCTGGATAAAATCCTGGAACTGGAATTTTGGGTCAGAGGGTAAAGACAAGTTATAATTTTGATAGATAGTGCCAGACTGTCTTGCTAACAGACGCATGCGTTTAGGCTCTCGTTCGTAATTTATGAGCGCGCCTCTTTTCTTATACTCTCACTAACGCGTGTGAAATAAAACGTTTCAGTGCCCACCAACCCTGACACCTTGTTTGCTCCGCATTTCTCTATGGTGAGTAGTTTGGTTCCTTTAAGGTGTTTTCAATGGTTTTGAATTTCCTTTATATCAGCCGCCTATCCATTTGGTCTGTTGGGTGTCTTCTTATTGGTTTTTGTAGGCACTCCTTATATGTTAATGACTTTAGCTTTGTCTGTGATTTATGTTCCCAATAGTTCTCTGGTTTATCTTTTGTCTTTGTTTAGGGTTTATTTTTCCCAGGCAGAAAATGTTTATTTTTCTGTAATCAGATTTATCAGTGTTGTGTTTTGTTTTGTTTGTTTTATAGCCTCTGGAGTTTGAGTCATAGCAAGGCGGGCCTGCCCCGTGCCTAGATTATAAAATTCTCCTCCACGTGCAAGTCAGCAGAGTGTGAGAGCTTGGAAAGCAGATTCTGGAGTCAACTGACCCGACTTTTAGCCCTGGTTTCGTCTCTGCCTTGTTCTGCGGTCTCGGGTCATGGGCTGTTAGCACCTGCATGGAGGGTTGCTGGCGGCCAAGCGCAGCCGCACAGGGAGCTGCTTGCCCTTCCCGTGTTATTGTCTCCTCCAAGTTCCATGAGAGTGGACACGGGGCCAGCAGTCCCCTCTCTCTTTCCCAGCGCCGCGCCCAGCCCGAGCCGGGGATCTGCCGAAGCGCGAGAGGGTCGGTTCCGAGTGCTTCGCTGTTTGCCTTGGCTGAGCGGCGAGGCCTGGGGTTCTGGCTGGGCCGCCTGGTGCGGGTCGGGGGCCTCTCCGCGGCACGCGACGTGGGGCCGGCCGTGCTCTCGGCCCGGCGCCCCGCCAGCCCTGCAACCGCGGTCCTCTCCGTGGGTCACCCGCGAGGGTCCGCGTTCTTCCTGGGAAGCCCCCGCAGCCCCACCCTGCAGGCCCCTCACCTCTCTGCCCCTCCCCTGCCCCGTGGACAGTGTCCCGGGTCGTGTGGGCAGCGCCCTCTGCCTTTTTGCCCCTGCGGACTGCTGGCGCCCATCCTGTTCTCATTCACAGGCGGAGAGGCCCCCACACAGGGCACTGTTCGTGCTCCGTGCCCAGAAAAGGCTGTGCCCGAGCGGCTTGGGAGAGTGGAGGCTTTACCTGTAAGAGGAGTCCCTGGGATTCTCCAGGCAAGAACACTGGAGTGGGTTGCCATTTCCTTCTCCAATGCATGAAAGCGAAAGGTGAAAGTGAAGTCGCTCAGTCAGGTCCGACTTAGCGACCCCATGGACTGCAGCCCACCAGGCTCCCCCGTCCCTGGGATTCTCCAGGCAAGAACACTGGAGTGGGTTGCCATTTCCTTCTCCAATGCATGAAAGCGAAAGGTGAAAGTGAAGTCGCTCAGTCAGGTCCGACTTAGCGACCCCATGGACTGCAGCCCACCAGGCTCCCCTGTCCCTGGGATTCTCCAGGCAAGAACACTGGAGTGGGTTGCCATTTCCTTCTCCAATGCATGAAAGCGAAAGGTGAAAGTGAAGTCGCTCAGTCAGGTCCGACTTAGCGACCCCATGGACTGCAGCCCACCAGGCTCCCCTGTCCCTGGGATTCTCCAGGCAAGAACACTGGAGTGGGTTGCCATTTCCTTCTCCAATGCATGAAAGCGAAAGGTGAAAGTGAAGTCGCTCAGTCAGGTCCGACTTAGCGACCCCATGGACTGCAGCCCACCAGGCTCCTCTGTCCATGGGATTTTCCAGGCAAGAGGACTGGAGTGGGTTGTCATTGCCTTGACCATCCTTAAAATTTCCATCATGTCAACTTCTGTTAATATTTACTAAAATCTTACTGAATTGTCATAGATGCTAACTCTTTGGGGAAAAAAAAAAAAAGACTTGAGATTGTGGAAGCTGTTCAGAGGCGCTGAGAGCAGGACTCAGTCTCCTGCCTTGCATCTCTTAATTCCTCCTTTGCCTCGTTTAGTATTTCCTTTGTGGACTTAATTTTAACATCATCCCCTTGATATTCCAGTGGTAGGAGGTGCGGCAAAGCAGTGAGATCATCTCATATTTGATTTTGCCACTATCCTTGTCATTAACAAAATACCGCTTGGAGCACAAGTGTCGAGTTTTCGGTGGACTGTACCAAATTTTAATCATGACTCATAGGAAACATGCTAGTACGTTGCCAGAGAGATGGTTCAAGGGCAAATAGAACCCTCTGTTTGTGGGGACAGATCACCATGGTGAGTGAGTCACTGCCCCTGAACTCAAAGGCCTACTGTGTGTAGGCACTTCACTTAGAATTTTACATTTGAGATCTGCCTATCCTAAAAGATGGGCACCTTCATTCTGATTGGAAGTTGAGTTGAAGAGAAGCTGACATTGACCCCATCATGGTCGCAGAGCCAGGATTAAGATGAACTGGTTCCCCAGGTTTCCAGGGTCTTTGCCCGTGCATTGGTTTCCTTCCAGGAACATAGGGTCTGGTAAAGGGAGCAGAGAAATAAAGAAGGACGCGACTGTTTTCAGTGAAAAGGAAAAACAATGACACGGAGAGAAGAGAAAGTGATGGGTGCCCTGCGCTCTCTTTCTGGTTGGTCACTTTGGCCTGGAATTCCATCCTGCAGCTCGGGTGGTGATCACTCTTCCACCGTCCTGCTCCCCAGCCCCCAGCTTGATAAAGGCCCTCACCAGCTGCCTCCACTGCAGGTAACAAAACAGGTTTTAAAAACGTGTAGTAAAGAAGCACGGCCTGTTCCCTTCCTGGCTGCAGTCCCAGGGGAAGTACAATTACATCGGCACCTCCTGGAACCCAGGCTCAAGGAGTTAAATTTAAAAAACGTTTGAGGTTCCTGAGTTCCGGTGCTATGTTGCTAGCACATTCTGCAGCCTCAAGGACGCTCAGCCCTCACGTCCCCGCACGTCCTAGGGGGACGGGTCGGCTCACCATCCACGCCGGCCGCCCTCAGGGCCGACATATGCTTTGCTTCTCCTTGGAAGGCTTTCAGCTCCTCTGGAAAGATTTCTGTTATCTCCTCTCCCGCTTCCAGAAGTAGCGTCTTTGCCCCAGCTGGAAAGCTTGCTGTGGTCCTGAGTGTTTTGGAAACAGAATGTGCAGGGGGAGAATCCCTGCTTTGTGAATACTGGATCACTTTGTTCCCTGGCACAACAATCCCTCCTTTGTGTTAAACATCTGAGAACAGAAGTTCTAAATAACATTTTCACATTCCCTGCTGATGTGCGTTCTTTATTTGGGGACAACAGCTCTGTGCTCGTTCCTGTCAAGCTCTGATGTCCTTTCCCGTCTCGAGTGGCAGGGCCGCACTTGCGTTGTGGGGGCGGGCGGCACCTCCTGCGGGGCCTCTTCTGTGTTTGGTGAGCGGCTGGGCCGTGCTGGGACGGCCGGCTGCCCAGAGACGAGGCTCTCGACTGGGAGCCGGGAGGCTGCGCCGCCTGATACAGCGGGGCCAGGTGGGCAGGCAACCAGAGTAGCCGCTTGTCCACCTCCTTCCCGAAACGCAGAGGAGCTACCCCGCCGGCCAGCGGAGGCCTGATCCGGGAAAGCACTCAGTGTGAACGGGAGTGAGTGGCCGCCCGGGCATGAGCTCCGGCCCCCCGGGGTTCTGCAGTCCCGGCTCTGCTCACCTCCTCAGCTCCGTCGGCCAGGTCAACACGAGTGCTTGGTGAACACCCTCACCGAGAAAGCAGGGCCCATCATTTCCCTTTATTTTGTACTTGGGTAGAGTGCTTGTCCTTTTACTCCAAAGGAAAGGAAGTGTACCCCTGGCGGTCCAGTGGTTAAAACTCCACGCTTCTGACGCAGGGGGTACAGGTTCAGTTCCGGGTTGGGGGACAAAGATCTCACATGCTACCTAGCACGGCCAAAGGGGAAAAAATGAAGTATATGCACTCCCTTCTTTAGACAAGTCTAGGCTTATAGGATGGAGACGGCAGTGGCACCTCACTCTTGCCTGGAAAATCCCATGGACGGAGGAGCCTGGTGGGCTGCAGTCCATGGGGTCACTAAGCGTCGGACACGACTGAGCGACTTCACTTTCACTTTTCACTTTCATGCATTGGAGAAGGAAATGGCAACCCACTCCAGCGTTCTTGCCTGGAGAATCCCAGGGACGACAGAGCCTGTGGGCTGCCGTCTATGGGGTCACACAGAGTCAGACACAACTGAAGTGACTTAGCAGCAGGTTATAGAAATTCAGTTCTGTAAGACAAAGGAGGGCACTTTGTGTCTTAGATGACTTATCACTGCATTCCAAGCAGTACAGATGGAATGGTAAAATATGATCCACTCCCCAAGAATGCTTGCATTTACGTGAAAGTTTCAGGATCATCCCCTTTTCCTACTGCTTTGACAGGTGTATGTTGAGTTATCCTGTGTGAGGCAGGATGGCTGCCCTGCAGCTCATCCAGGGAGCTCATGGGCTCTGGCGTTTCATCACTTTGGGTCAGAGGTATCCTTCCCGCCTCTCCTTTCTTCTGTGAATGGGTTCTCGCGCCTCCCTGGGGCCCAGCACTGCGCTAGTGCTCTCCGCTGTCTGCTTGGTTCCTGTTGGGGTGGTTGGAGCAGTGATGCTCTTCACCCTGGAGGAAGGGGCGGTGCTTCCCCCCCACATCCCAGCAGCTGGTCCTTGATACAGCGAGGGGGGCTCCTGGGAAGCTGAGACACCCTCAGAGGCCTCCTGAGTCTGAAGCACTGGAATCGATTGTATCATTTTATAAGTGAAAGAACATTCTACTCCTCCTATTTAACCTTCCCTTGCAAACTCAAGATGGGAAAATCACTCCCCAGACAGACTGGCTCAGGGGATAATAAAAAATACCCTTCAGGAGGCTGGCTGACAGTACCTGCATTAGTGTTTGGATAAGAACAAGCCCCTCGAGGGGAAATGGAGCCCTTCTTCGGAACTTAATTGATTTTTGTGCTCGTTCTGCCCCTTTTAATTCTTGGTGGAAAAGTGATTTGCAGTGCAAAGTGGCTTTCCATGTTACAGGCACTGGATTATGTAATAGCGTTCTTATCAGAAGATCATTTCTGCTTGTTTTGCCTTTTTCTTTGCCCCCGATCCAGCTCATGTTTATTTTTCCTTTTCGTTTTATTTCCTCTTGCTTATGGAATTACTGTTGCTCTCGTGGCTCCCACTCCATCAATCTGTGTCACCTGCCAGGGGTGGGGAGAGAGAGGGTGCACTTGGTCCTTCTTTTTTAAGTCAATTGGCTGGAACTCTTTAAGGAACAGTCACCTGTCCCCCAGTGAGTCTGTTACATAATGTGGAGCCTCGTTAGTTATAAGGTTTCCCAACAGGAAATTTTCCCAACAAGAATACTGCAGTGGGTTACCATTTTCTCCTCCAAGGGATTTTCCCAACCCAGGGATTGAACTCACGTCTCAGGCGTCTCCTACACTGGCAGGCAGATTCTTCACTGCTGAGCCATCAGGGAGGCCTACTCTGTAGAACAGTAGCTTCTAAAATCTCTTTTTGTAAAATGAGCTTGTGAAGCTCTCCATCAGGGCCTCGCAAACAGTGTGCCTAATAAATCCAGAACTCGAGATCTCGAGGGAGTTGGCGTATTTTCAGTCATGCTGCGAGGGAACTCCGCCGTGCCCTTGTTGCTGTGTGCACAAGCCTGTGTGTATGTGAGGACTGAGAAAAAAGCATAGTCGATCGTTCGCTGTTTAGGGAAAGACTTGTTAGGCTTACATCATAACTAAAAAGACAGCGTTTGTTTATGGCAGTACTGATGTGATCAAGAACAAAGAAGGTGAGGAGGAGCCAGTCGTGATCAAAGCACATCGAATATCTCAGGTTTCTGAAACATCTGAGTCCGGAGGTTTGGTCTTCATTATGATATGTTGAGAGGTGGTGTTTTAAAAGCAAGAAGGGGGAAAGGCCAGCTGTGGAGAAGGGCGGCTGAGACAGTGAGAAAGCAGATGTGTGCGTCTGACTGGACCCCCTTCTACGTGGAGCTGCACTCACTTCTGTCTCTGGGGGGCTGCAGGGGGAGGCCCCTGAGAGGCCACTTAGTAAAGGTCAGGCGTCCTGCTCCTTGTGTCTAGTAGGGATTCCGGTAGCTTTGCCAGTTGTGACTTGATTTCTCGTGGGCCCAGTGCACACCCGCCTTGGAAAGTCCACTCAGGGAATGGACAGCCCTTGCTGTGTCTGGACGTCTAGAGCCTGGTGGGCAGGGCAGGTGAGGCCCTGGGAGGCTGGGAGGGGTCACCCGGTAACCGGATGCTGAGATGCGAATCCAAGCAGGCGGGTGCCCCGGGGGTAGGGCATTGAGAGCAGGCAGATCCTCGTCCTGATGAAACGCAGCCCCTTTGTTCTGCTCCCGGTGCATTCATCCCATGTGATGGCCTTCCCGTGTTTCTTTTCGCGTT
>SJXQ01003853.1:91453-138233 GCA_006408695.1 Aepyceros melampus | reverse complement strand
TCTAAATATATGTTTACTATTATTATTTGTATATTATTTTATTAATGTTATTTAGAGAGCTCTTCTCTTTTTTAATTTATATATTTTAATTGGAGGATAATTACTTTATAGTATTGTAGTGGGTTTTGCCATACATTGAGATGAACTTGCCATGTACGTTTACTGTTTGGACTAAGGTCGTAGGGCTGCTAGAGCAAAGTACCTCAGAGAAGGTAGCTTCAAGCAGCAGGAGGTTATCCTCCCACGGTTGCAGAGCCTGGAAACCCAGAGTCGAGGTGCTGTAGAGCGGTGCTCCCCCGAAGGCCCCCTCGGCTCGGGGGCCGTCCTCAGCCCCCATTGGCGCTGTGTCTCCTCCAGTCGCCTCTGTGGCCCCGTGGCCCTCCCTGAGTCTGTGGCCCCGTGGCCCTCCCTGAGTCTGTGGCCCCGTGCACCCTCCCTGAGTCTGTGGCCCCGTGCACCCTCCCTGAGTCTGTGGCCCTGTGGCCCTCCCTGAGTCTGTGGCCCCGTGGCCCTCCCTGAGTCTGTGGCCCCGTGCACCCTCCCTGAGTCTGTGGCCCCGTGCACCCTCCCTGAGTTTGTGGCCCCGTGGCCCTCCCTGAGTCTGTGGCCCCGTGCACCCTCCCTGAGTCTGTGGCCCCGTGGTGTTTCCCACTTGTGCGGACACCAGTCATTGGGTCAGAGGATGGTCTTAATCTGCAAAGGCCCCGTTTCCAAAACAGGTCACACTGGCAAGCACCAGAGTTAGGGCTGGAATGTATCAAACACGGACACTATTTGAGACTCTAAGTCAGACAGAGAAGGGGAAATGTTGGATGACGTCCCTTATTGTAGAATCTGAAAAGATGTGATGCAAGTGAGCTCATTTATGAAACAGAAGCAGACTCGCAGACTTCCAGAACGAATGTATGGTTGCCGGCGGGGAGGACAGGGGAAGGGATAGTTAAGGAGTTTAGGATGGACATGTACACACTGCTATATTTAAAATGGATAACCAAGAAGGACCCACTGCAGAGCAGAGAGAATCTGCTCAATGCCATGTGGCAGCCGGGACGGGAGGCAAGTCTGGGGGAGAAGGGGTACATGTTTACATACGACTGAGACCTTTGCTGTTCTCCTGAAACTATCACAACGTTGTTGATCAGCTCTACCCAAATACAAAATGAAAGTTTTTTTTAAAGAATGAAGAAAAGGGGGCACGATTCAGCCCCTAATGCAAGCTCTCAGTTTGTGAGCATTTGCTTTTGTTGACCTCACACCTTACTGAGCCCCATTTCTCCCCCGAGTTTGTCCCCTCCATGGTAATGTCACCCTTCCCAGCCCCTCACCCCCAAGGGTGTTGCTTACATTTCAAACGCATTCTTAAAACTTCATTTCTTATTCCACTCATCGTAGAGATTATCATTTAATTATCCACTAAAAAGTGGGAGCATTATCTCTCCTGACTCCCCTTTTCCCTCCCACCTCCCAAGCTCTGTCAGCTAGTGCCAAGACTGGCTCCTGGGTTCTCTGTCGCTGGCTGAATGGTTAAATCCTTTGCCATCTGTCCACAGATGCAGAATTGATGGTTCTCTAAAGCTTCTGTACGGTGGACCTGCAAGTGGAAAACAGTAAAGAAGGCTTCATTCTCTGTTACCGTGTGCATGTTTGCTGGACTGTATTGTCTTCGAATGCTCTCTTCATATGTTCTGTCTCATGCTTCATGGACATATGTTTGGTTTCAAAGGACATTTGAACATAACTGTTAATTTCTCCACTTATTCTTGGCTGATTATGTTGGTTCATTAGAACCAACCTAACCAGAAAAGCAGTTAGCATCAGAAAGCAATAATTAAAAATGCTTTCTACCTTTGGAAGAATGGGAATATAAGAGTAAGTTTACGATGCTTTAGAATTTGTATTTCATTTGATTTTAGACGGCAGCATACTTTTCCAGCTTAGTTGTAAACTCCATTTATTAGTACAGCTTAAAATTCTCTTGCATTACAGGTTGAAATGAAGCTTTGTGTCTTATTAGGAAATATTTGATCACATAAAATAATACCCATCTTTATGGGTCTCTACGCTTTAGGAGTTTCTAATAGCAGGTAACCCATTGTCATGCAGAGCCAGCCAAACTTGTGGATTTCAGAAGTCTTTTTATTTTACCTTTTTTATTTAAGGACCGATATAGAGCTTCTGACTTCTTATTTTGCCAAGTTGAGATATTAAAAAATCAGCTACTGTTTATTCTCAGTGATAAAATAAAGTCTGTTTAACACCAAAAATAGGAAGGACATAATCTTAGGGTGAATTGCACTGTTTTGTTTTTATAGTATTTATCTGGCTGTGCTGGGTCTTGGTTGCAGCACGTGAAACCTAGTTCTGTGATGAGGAGTCGAACCTGGGTGGGCCCCCTGCACTGGGAGAAATGGAGTCTCAGCCACTAGACCACCAGGGAAGCCCCAAATGGCACGATTTTACATGAAATGAATCTGACTTTGGAAGCCACCCCGTTCCCTCTCCTCCCCACTGTGTGTGGACCAGCAACCCTGGACGGGACGGAGGGGGTCCTGGGCCAGCCTTGCTTCACGGACCTGTGTTTGGCTCTCATGGCCGTTTGAACGTGACTGTTAACATCTCCACTCACTCCTGGCTGGTTAGGTTGGTTCTTTAGCACCTGCTATGAAAGACACTCAGGACTGGGGACAGGCTCCGTGTGGAGTGAGCAGGTTAGGCTCCCTGTTTTGTGACCCCAACCTAGAAATAGACCCTCTAATCCCTAACTGTGTCTGCTAGTCCAGGCCCCCTGAGCAGTCCATAAGTATACATGTTGAGCATGTGAGCAAACAGGTGAAGGGGTTTAAGTCCACACATGCAAATCTAGCCCTTGTCTGTAGCCCTGGAGTGAGTCACCTTCTAACTCTGTCTTAGCTTCTTTTTCCATTAAGTGGTCACAAGACAGTGTCTGCCCATCTGTGTTCTCCCAGGGTCATTTTGGACTTGAGGTTCTAGAACTGGCAAACTTAAGTACTTGATGGTTAGCCAATGACAACATTTTGATAGAGTTTTTAAACACAATCTAAACAGATGAGATTATTGACTGTTTATCCCAATAAATAAATTTGATTAATTAACCATCTGCTTGAGTTCTTTCTCTCCTTGAAGCACTTGTGTATGTTAGAGTGAGTGAAAGTTGCTCAGTCGTGTCTGACTCTTTGCGACCCCATGGACTGTCATGGAATTCTCCAGGCCAGAATACTGGAGTGGGTAGCCTTTCCCTTCTCCAGGGGATCTTCCCAACCCCGGGGTCAAACCCAGGGCTCCCTCATTGCAGGCAGATTCTTTACCAGCTGAGCTACAAGGGAAGCCCAAGAATAATGGAGTGGGTAGCCTATCCCTTCTCCAGGGGATCTTCATGACCCAGGAATGAAACCGGGGTCTCCTGCGTTGCAGGCGGGTTCTTCACCAGCTGAGCCACGAGGGAAGCACTTATGTATGGGGACACCATCATTTCCAGCTTTTAGTATGCTCCTTTGCCACGTGCAATTGAATTTAGTTTCTAGAGTGTTTACGTTTTAAATGTGACATTGTGTGAAGTCTCCCCAAATGAGATTGGAATTAATTCCTTGCTGTGAGGTGTGTGTGTGTGTGTGTGTGTGTGTGTGTGTTTTGTAAGAAATGGTGAGTATGTGTGTGTGTGTGTGTAACCAACCATGACAATCACAAGTGAAGGAAAAGTGTATATAGCACGCTGCACTGCCCTGGGACCCTGTTGTTTAGAACACTGAATAGGGGATCTTCACATCATCCCTGAGAAGCAGTTAGCCAGCATCTTCCCACGTTTCTCACACAGGGGAAATCCAAGGTAGGCCAAGGTTAAGGCATGTGTAGCCCAAGTTTACTCAGCAATCCCGGGGCAGAGTAAAGGAAGTCACTCGGTCTCTTGAAACTGCGTCACCTCTCTCAGCTAGCAAGTGGCCATTTCCCGGAGTCTGTACTCTTGCCTTGCAGGATTCACACTAGACCAGTTTGGTTTCTGAAGAACTGAACGACAGTCGAATAAATGAACCGAGCATGGTATTTCCAGTGTGAAGCACAGAGTTGCGTCCTGGACGTTTCCCTGGAGGAATGGAGGAAGAGCCAGCTGCCGTGCTCCTGAGGGGAGCAGTCCCCATCAGGGGAGGAGCTCTAAACCCTCGGCACCTTAACTCTGTTTATTAGGAGTGGAGCTCCGGGTTGAGCAGGCCTCTTCACCGCCCCGTTTCATGGCCGAGCAGTACGGACCCTGCAGAAGCGTGCTGGCTGTAATTTTTTGAGCTGGAGAAGGTGACGGGGCTGGCCTTGCCCTTCCCTAGCCCTGTGGCACTTGGCCCTTTAAGCCCTTAGCGGTGCGCTCAAACGGGAAAATGACGTGAAGGATGAGAACGGAGAAGCCGAGGATGCGCCGGGCCCTTCCCGCCTGCGCTCTGATCGCTGCACACGCTCCGGAGAGGAGAGGCGTCCCGCCCGGCCGCAGGCGCCCCGGCCCCGAGGGCGCGCCTGGCCGCGTCACGGCCTGCCCCCGTCTCGTCTCGGCCCGAGCCCCACGCGGACCCCCGGAAGGCCCCGTCCCTTGCTGCCGTCCCTTTGCTCCCGTCCCGTGGTTTTCGCTGGGATCCAGGGAATGAGTTTCAGGGGCCCGGTCAGGCTGGTGCCTTGCGGGGGTCTGCCTAAAGATGCCAGCTCCCCTGGAGGCGAGGTCCGATCTCTCGCGTGGAGGAGGAAGAAAGCGCACCTCCGAGGTCGGTGGTGGTTCAGCGCCCAGTCCTGCCCGGCTCTTTGTGACCGCATGGGCTGCAGCACGCCAGGCCTCCCTGTCCTTCGCTGTCTCCCGGAACTTGCTGAAACTCATGGCCGTCGAGTCGGTGATGCCATCCAGCCATCTCAGCCTCCGTCGCCCCTTCTCCTCCTGCCCGCAATCTTTCCCAGCACCACGGTGTTTTTCCGGTGAGTCGGCTCTTCGCATCAGGTGGCCAAAGTATTGAACCGCCTCATGTTGCATCTTTCCTGGAGCCCATATTTGGAATGTATGTGTTAACTCACAATACAGACACTGAGACGTTTTACGTAATATTGGACTATTTTTAAAAAGCTTGCATCGGTGGCCCTGGCCCCAGTAATGAAATGTGCTCATCCAGGAGCATGGGATTCAACGCAGGGACATTAGCTTTTGTCCAGGTGTGTTGCACATGGGAATCATGATAAAGCAGAAAAACCGCCAAGTATCACTTTATCTCCCAAGCAAACATTCTAAATAGTAGAGAGTTCGTCGCACATAAAAGGAAGCTTTCTCTCACACAGAGGCTGGCCAGATTGTGACTCCTGAAAATAAAAGCCCAAAGTCAGAATAACTTAGATAAGCTTTCATTGGGTAGAAGATAAACATTAACTTTATATGTATTTCAGAAATGTAAAAGACACAGATGGGAAATGAATCCTCCTTGAAAAGAAAGAAATGCCTCATAGGGTGGGGGAAAAAAAAAAAAACATTCAGTAGTTTTTGGAACTGTGCAAGTCCAGACAGTTTCTTTCTTTTTTTTTTCTGGTTAGCTACTCATAGCCACAAATATGTATATTATTTCCTTCTTGCCCACAATTATACTAAGAATCATCTTTCTAATATACTGGGGAATCCCAGATAGAAATCTCATTTTCCTAAAAAAATAGACAAGTCTTTAACTCTGGCAACTAAATTCTTTAATTCTTCACATCTGGGATGTCAAAGAAATCATTAACTTGGTATAATCATAGAAGTCTCTGATGTGCACCTCAGGTCATTTCCACCCCACATTCCTACCATAAGCGGCTGGTGTTCTTAGGGACGTGTTTGCCCCGGTCACTGATATTTGGAAATGGCACTTAGAAGCCTCCATCTTGCCAGTGATTGGGCTGACCCAGTTCCGCGATGTGGCAGTCGGATGACAGAATGCTTTAACCCTTTCATGTGTGTGTATTTCTGTGTGGGAGTGATAGCTGCTCTGAAGGTGCTTCTCACGCAGGCAGGTCAGAGTAGGAAAGCCAGCTTGAGCTCCACAGTTGGCGTCAGGACTTAGCAGCATGGACCCGAGACAGCCTGCCTGGATTCAGGCCTCAGCTCTGCCCTTCTCCACCCTTTCCTCATCTGAGAAGCACCAATTACAATAATAACACCTTGCTTGTTACGTGTTGAGAGTTAATAGGAGTCACGCGCTTAGACCGTTGCCTGGCCTGCCCTAACACTATCAGTGGTGGCTGTTGTTACTGTCATGATGAGGTGGACAAGGAACTGTGTTCTTCTCAGGGATGATTCTACTTGCCATTAAAATATGTTTTTGTTTATAGAATTTGGGCTTCCCTGGTGGCTCAGTGGTAAAGAACCCGCCTGCCATACAGGAGACACGGGTTCCATCCCTGGGTTGGGAAGATCCCCTGGAGAAGGGAATGGCAACTCGCTCCAGTGTACTTGCCTGGAGAATCCTGTGGATGGAGGAGCCTGGCGGGCTGCAGTCCGTGGCGTCACAGATTCGGCCACGACTGAGCAACTAACAGGACAAACTGCTGTCTATGCAGTCACATAAGGAGACAGGTCTGAAATGGCAGTTGCTAGGAAGCTATTTATTTTGCCTATTCTGCTTCCTTCTTTTTTTAAGGAGGAAACAATTTTTTAAGTTTTTTTGAAAAAAAATTTTTTTATTTGGCGATACTGGGTCTCATTTGTAAGCACATGGGGACCTAGTTCCCTGCGTGAGGATCAAACCTGGGCTCCTTGCATTAGAAGTGCAGAGCCTTAATCTACTGCCCCTCCAGGGAAGTCCCTGCTTTCTGCTTAATTTCTGCCTTCTATACCTCTTTTCTTCTAGATCTAGTAAATTTCTTAGGCATATCTTCTCCATGCCAGACCTACACAGTGACCAGGGCGGGTGTGGTCACTCACCTAGAGCCAGACATCCTGGAGTGTGAAGTCAAGTGGCCTTAGGAAGCATTACTATGAACAAAGCTAGTGGAGGTGATAGAATTCCAGTTGAGCTATTTCAAATCCTGAAAGATGATGCTGTTAAAGTGCTGCACTCAACGTGCCAGCAAATCTGGAAAACTCAGCAGTGGCCACAGGACTGGAAAAGGTCAGTTTTCATTCCAATCCCAAAGAAGGGCAATGCAAAGAATGCTCAACTACCACACAATTGCACTTATTTCACGTGCTAGCGAGGTAATGCTCAAAATCCTTCAAGCTAGGCTTCAGCAGTACATGAACTGAGAACTTCCAGATGTATTAATACAAGCTGGGTTTAGAAAAGGCAGAGGAACCAGAGATCAAATTGCCAACATCCACTGGCTCATAGAGAAAGCAAGAGAATTCCAGAAAGTCATCTACTTCAGCTTCACTGACTACACTAAAGCCTTTGTGTGGATCACAACAAACTGTGGAAAATTGTTAAAGAGATGGGAATACCAGACCACCTTACTTGTCTCCTGAGAAACCTGTATGCTGGTCAAGAAGCAGCAGTTAGAACCAGACATGGAACAATGGACTGATTCAAAATTGAGAAAGGAGTTCATCAAGGCTTTATGTCGTCACCCTGCTTATTTAACTTATATTCAGAGTAGGTAATTCAAAATGATGGGCTGGATGAATCCCAGGTTGGAATCAAGATTTCAGGGAGGAATATCAATGACCTCAGATATGCAGATGACACCACCCTAATGGCAGAAAGCAAAGAGGAACTGAAGAGCCTCTGGGTGAAGGTGAAAGAGGAGAGTGAAAAAACTGGCTTAAGACTCAACATTAAAAAAGCTAAAGTCATGGCATCCAGTCCCAACACTTCATGGCAAATAGACGGGAAAAGTGCAAACAGTGACAGACTTTATTTTCTTCGGCTCCAAAATCACTGCAGATGGTGATTGCAGCCGTGAAATTAAAACATGCTTGCTCCTTGGAGGAAAAGTTATGACCAACCTAGACAGCATATTCAAAAGCAGAGACATTACTTTGCCAACAAAGGTTCGTCTAGTCAAGGCTATGGTTTTTCCAGTGGTCATGTATGGATGTGAGAGTAGGACTATAAAGAAGGCTGAGCGCAGAAGAATTGATGCTTTTGAACTGTGGTGTTGGAGAAGACTTTTGAGAGTCCTTTGGACTGCAAGGAGATCCAACCAGTGCATTCTAAAGGAGATCAATCCTAATATTCATTGGAAGGACTGATGCTGAAGCTGAAACTCCAATACTTTGGCCACCTGATACAAAGTGACACCTCATTAGAAAAGACTCTGATGCTGGGAAAGATTGAAGTCAGGAGGAGAAGGGGATGACAGAGGATGAAATGGTTGGATGGCATCACCAACCCAATGGACATAATTTAGAGCAAACTCCAGGAGACAGTGCAGGACAGGGAGGCCTGGCATGCTGTGGTCCGTGGGGTCGCAAAGAGTCGGACATGACAGCGCAGAATAACAACAGTACTAATAATCTGATAATAATCTAGTGGATGAAGAGCTCATGGGCAACTTTTTTGAGCTGTAAGAAAAATTAGCATTTTTTATATTTGAAGGATAAAATATTAGTGGAGCTATAAATTTACCCTTGCAACTCATTTTTGTCTTTTTAAAAAATTTCCAAATGGCAAACTTAATGAGTGCACTATTTGACGCTGACTAAAAGATTCATCTTGACATTCAAGCATAAAATACCCTCTCTAGTCATTCTTTTTCCTAATATTACACAGTCATGGTTGACTTTTGTGTACTGAAATTAAAAATTTCCCCTTCTACCAGTATTGAAACTCCATGTTATACATAAGCTGAGTTGCACAGTAATTATTATAAAGAGCACTATAAATCCTCCCAGGCCGGTATTTTGTTTAATTTGATTATTCATAGACTTGTGACCATTATTATTTGTTGTTGGGTTATTGTTATCAGTCTTAATACTTAGACCACATGTTGCTTCAGAAACTCTCCTAAAGACAGTGCTTCCACTAGTAAATGGAAAAATTACTTAGTGTTCAAAATAACTCAAAAATGCAAATAAAGGAGTCTTTGAATTTTTAAGTTTAGATTACTGAGAGATGAATGTGAAAAGGTGTACTCATAATTTATCAGTTGTTTGCATCTGAAATAGTTCTTCCTTCATTAGAACCGTAGGAGTTTTGAAAAGTACGTGTCTTTGATATAAAGTGGAAATATGCCGCCAGCACCGTCGTCATGCATCTGTGCTCGTGCCCCTCGCTGATTCCACGACCAAAGTGGTCAACACGTAACGGCAGAAGCCGGCAGCACCTCACACCAACGGGCAGAGCTTTCCAGATGTGTGTGATATTCAGCAACAGCAGAACTGGTTCTCATTGCTTGACTCACTTGGCTTCCAAGGTGACACAGTGGTAACGATTCCATCTGCCAGTGCAGGAAACCCAAGAGATGCCAGCTTGATCCCTGGGTCGGGTAGACCCCCTGGAGGAGGGCATGGCCACCCTCTCCAGTACTCTTGCCTGGAGAATCCCAAGGACAGAGGAGCCTGGCGGGCTACAGTCCATAAGGTCACAAAGAGTCGGACGTAACTGAACACGCAGGCACTACATTTGATTCACATGGTTCCATTTTGATTAATTAAAACAAATTTCATTTCATTAGCAGGGAATTCAGAGACCCGCTCTCTCCTTCATGTTCACAAGTGAGAGAGTATTTTGATGGAACAAAGGCTCTCTCTGTTCTTCCCTCCTTGCAGCACTGGCCATCGCCTCTGCCACTAATTTCAGATGTGCAGATTCCTGGTTTCATATGTGATTCCACATGCTTTCTTGAGGACCTCTGTGGGGGGAGTGTGGTACGCGAGCAGGGGGTGTGCTTTGAACTCAGCCTGTTCTCGGCTCAGACGCCGCTCGCTGTGTGGCCCTGAGCTGCCGTGACTTTTCAGTTGCCTGACCCACGAGTGGAGGAAACTCCGAGACGGGAGACGCTGGAGTCAGGTGGGAGGGTGGGGGTGCACGTGCCTGGTGTTAGGGGGCTCTCTGGGATTTCCCAGCTTCCCTCATCGCTCTCTTCCAGGAGGGCCCTCCCCTGCGTAAGCCCTGCCTTCATTATACCTAGGCAGCAGAGCAGAGGTGCCTGAAACCACCCTTCCCTTTAGGGACCCAAACTGTATTGTATCCTGTCATCCAATACTTTGGCCGCCTGATTCGAAGAGCCAACTCGAAGAGCTCAAACCAGTCCATCCTAAAGGAAATCAGTCCGAGTATTCATTGGAAGGACTGATGCTGCAGTTGGAACTCCAATATTTTGGCCACCTGATACGAAGAACTGACTCATTGGAAAAGACCCTGATGCTGGGAAAGGTTGAAGTCAGGAGGAGAAGGGGACAACAGAGGCTGAGATGGTTGGATGGCATCACCGACTCAATGGACATGAGTTTGAGCAAGCTCTGGGAGTTGGTGATGGACAGGGAGGCCTGGCATGCTGCAGTCCACAGGGCCTCAAAGAGTCCGACACGACTGAGCGACTGAACAACGACAATCCCAGGCCAGTCTCTTCACCACAGGGTCCTTGGCAACAACCCTGGTAAATTCAGGGCTTGACCTTTACTCTGTGTTTCTTTCTAAGAGCACTTCCGGGTCTGACCTTCTGTGAGTTGAGTGTGTTACAAAGCAATAGGTTAAAGAAGAGGAAACTCACAGACTGTGTTACATGGGCAGAATCGAACACATAATGTATCTTGGAGGACTTAAGGACAGACTGGATGTGATTAGACATGAATCAGAAATTGCTCTAAAAAAAAGAAAAAGAAACTGCTCTAAAGTCAAGTTCCTCAGTATGTCCTCCACAAAACACTTAGTTCCTCGAGATGGTAACAGATATGAGTTGAAAAAAGCTTTCTGAGAATCACACGGGAGATTCTGACTTAAGCAGGTTTCTGTCCTGTGCGTGTGCTAGGTCGATAGGTCACTTCAGTCGTGTCCAGCTCTTTGCAACCCTGTGGGCTGCAGCCCTCCCGGCTCCTCTGTCCATGGGGTTCTCCAGGCAAGAATGCTGGAGTGGGTTGCCATTTCCTTCTTCAGGGGATCTTCCCGACCCAGGGACTGAACCCACAGCTCCTGTATCTCCTATGTCTCCGCATTGGCTGGTGGGTTCTTTACCACTAATGTCACCTGGGAAGCCCTTCTTTCCTGTGCGACTTCTCAGCGTCTTTCAGATCCTCAAATACTATCTGATTGCAAAATGAGGGAGTGGACTCATTGTCTGAAGCTTTTCCAAAACGATTTCATCATGGAATCAGAGTTATTTTGCACTCAGGTAACATCTTACCAGGCTAGTATTTCATGGGACGTATTTTGCAAAACACTGCTCTCTGGTTTTAAACCAGGAATGTGGTAGAACAGGGGTGCCATCAATTCAGCCCTGAATACACCAAGCGTTGACCACTTGTAAGACCCTGCAGGGGCTAGACATGTAAGATCCAGTCACTGCAACGAGCCTGGTGAGCAGACTCCAGGTGTGAGGTTGGTGACCAGGCTCAGGGCAGGAACGGGCTGGCAGACAAGGTCCCGGAAGGTTACCGATGTTACCGATGCAGAGTCAGTGAGGTCATGTCTTGAGGGTGAACAGGCCTGGTTTATGCTTTGTGTTTATTTCTCCCTCTCTAAAGTTCTTATAATGGGTATTTTAAAATTCTCTTCATATTACTGAGATTCCAAGGAGAGAATGAGCATTCGGTGCCCACCATAAATGGAGTCAGTCCAGTTGGAAGTTTCATTCAGGAGATTTTACAATCCTGAGCTTTAGTGCTCAGCTCAGTTCTGAGATCACCCCCGCCTCGCTCTGGAACCCAACTCTGAGGATGCCCAAGTCCCTTGTATAAAATGGCCTAGTATTTGTATATAACCCACGCCATCTTCCTGAATGGCTCAGCAGGTAAAGAAGCCGCCTGCAATGCGGGAGACATGGGAGATACGGAGATGTGGGTTCTATCCCTGGGCCGGGAAGATCCGCCAGAAGAGGAGAGGACAGCCCACTGCAGTGTTCTTCCCTGGAGAATCCCAAGGACAGGGGAGCCTGGCGGGCGACGGTCCACAGGGTCGCAAAAAGCCAGCACCGAGCCCAAGCCCGGACTCCAGAATACGCAAAATCCTGCTCAGTTACTCACCCTGCCTAGGGCAATGTGCCGCCTGTGTAAACAGCTGTAAATACAATGTAAATGCTGTGTAAATAGTTGCCAGCCTGCGGCACATTCATGTATTGTTTTTTGGAACTTTTAGAATGTTTTTTTCTGACTCTTTTCCATTGCAGTTGGTGGAACCACAGACACGGACCTCATGGACACAGAGGCCACTGGTGCTGGGTGTTTTCACCATCGCACTGACACTGGCTCTCGTGTCAAAATATACTCTAAGCAGAGGAGAGACAGCACACGCAGGCAGCCGGCTGCTTACACGAGCCTGGTCTTTAAACGCTGCTCGAACCCGATGGCGTCCTCTCGGTGCTTTTGTTTTTTCTTATGGATGAAACGTGAGCGAGGGCCCCGTGGCAGGATTTACTGGGACGAAGCTCAGCCCTCACAGTAGATCTGTGGACTGTTTCACCACGGATTGTTCTGCCGGTCAGGCCTTAGGAAACATTTTGGCAGGTTGCGCCGTTATTTTGCTCATGTTGTGAGTAGCATTTCTCTTGACCTTTTGTTATTTACTGAAACAGTCCAGCCTGTTTTCTTTTAAGAGAAGCGTGAAATGAAGGGGAGTCGGCACAGGCTCTTGGCTTCAAGGAGACTTCTCAAGCGAAGGGGTCAGTGGCCTACTTATTCCCACAATTTTAAGGGGTCTTTTGGGGGAAGTTTTTTTTTTTCTCACTAAAGCAGATACAGGTAAGGTTTCTCTCTTATTTATAATAAAACCTTTCACCGCATCTAAAAACATAGCTCTTAAGAGTTTCACCCTGGCATCTTGAGCATGATGGGTGGTACCCAAAGCGCCTCCCGCTTCGAGCAGGGATGCGGCGCATTTCGGGAGGACAGCTCTGGCCTGGCCACCTGGCCGGCTGGGCGCCTTCCCCCGCAACCTCTCCCTACTCTGGTGTCTCGCGTGTTTCTCAGCATCTCACAGGGGTTCTTTTTCCCTTCCTCCTGCTCGCCCCACAACCTGTCTCACTGGTGCTTTTCTGCTCTTTGCCCAGAGCTCCCTATTTACCACAGGTAAAGGAAGTACCTAGATCTCATTGCATCTTTGAAGATGAGAAAACGTGTGTGTGTGTGTGTGCGTGTGTGTATGTGTGTGTGTTTCAATACACGTTTGTTCCTATCTCCCCATCTATTACCAACTATTGGTCTCGTTCAGCCTCAGAAAATTCAACAGGAGGTACTATCTTTTCTTTGGGGTCCCCATGGCTCTTGAACTCAGCTGCTCACATGGAAAACATCACTCAAATTTTTGATGTGTTCATTCTCTTAGCCAAGCAGAATGATCTTGACATCCATAAATCAGCCCGAATGATTTCTGTGTCATTTTATAACGACCTGTGGATTTGAGAATTGCAGCAGAATTCTCTAAGAATGGGCCATTGCTTTGGGGGTGTTTCATCCACTCTCTAGACAGGCAGCTCGGTGTTGGGATTCACTGGTGAACAGAAGCCACTGGCTTCTCATGGAGCTCCTGTATGAAGACAGAGATACAGATGATGCCTTAGTAAAAACAAGTTAGGATTTGGTAGACACCAAAAACATAATGCCTGGTAAGTGGGGAGGGGCAGACTAGATGATGAAAAAAAGAAGCAGCCTAGAACTTCAAATACAATTAGGCAAAGTTGGGCAAGCTGCTGCTAGACAAAAACAGGAACTGTTTCTCATGGCGCTTTTTAGAAAATTTTTAATTGGAGGATAATTGCTTCACAGTATTGTACTGGCTTCTGCCACACACCACTTGAATCCCCTCCCTCCTAAGCCTCCTCCCCACCTCCCACCAAAATCTACAGACTATAAATGCTGGAGAGGGTGTGGTGCGAAGGGAACCACACTGTTGGTGGGAATGAAAATTGATACAGCCTCCATGGAGAGCAGCATGGAGGTTCTTTAAAAAACTAGGAATAAAACCACCAAACGACCCAGCAGTCTCCCTCCTGGGCAAATACCCTGAGGAAACCATAATTGGAAAAGACACGCGCAGCTCACGGCACTTTTTAAACTCTATATCTCGCAGTAAGTGTAGATGCAAAGAGTTGCAAAGCAGCACAGAGAGGCCCCGGCGCCCTCACCCTGCTCCCGATGGCAGCGGTGCACACAGTGTAATGTAGCGCGTGGTCTGATGTTTACAGCACATACGGTAGCAACACCGGGAAATGACATTAGTGGACTCTCCAGACTTTATTCAGATTTCACCAGTTCTGAGACATACTTGTTTGTGTGTGTGTGTGCACTTTATCCCATGTCCAGGGTCCTAGAGCTACCCCCGGGATCAATATACAGAGCTGTTCGATCACCTTCAGGAAACTCCCTTATCTCGTGGCGCGTCTGGGTGTGAGAAACAGCAGCAGATGTTACCGCTTCTTGTCTGGATCATATTCTGGATGAGTCTGCAGTGAGCGAGGTTGGATGCATCTCTGAAACCTATCACTTGGTTTGGCTGCCCTGGGATCTGCATAACTGACTTACAGATGGAGATCCTTGGTCTGCCTTGTAGGAAGAACACTTATCAGCCCCAAGAAAAGAGACTTGAATAAATAGCCCTGACCTCATCCAGGGAGCCTGTCAGTCAGATGGAGATCCTCGGTCTGCCTTGTAGGAAGAGCACTGATCAGCCCAAAGAAAAGCGATTTGAATAGCCCTGACCTCACCCAGGGAGCCTGTCAGTTGGTATCAGTTGATTTAAGAGGCTGACACCGGCTCATGTGACTGCCAAAGGTTAAGGTCACTTCTAACAAGAAAACCCTCACTGATTAAGTGCTGGTTTAACTTTGGGGACTTAATCTTGTGGGTGTATATTAGGCGCTCAGTCACGTCCGACTCTTTGTGACCCCATGGACTGTAGCCCACCGGCTCCTCTGTCCATAGGATTCCGCAGGCAAGAATACTGGAATGAGCTGCCATTCCCTTCTCCAGGGGGTCCTCCTGACCCAGGGATCTAACACAGGTCTCCAGCGTTGCAGGCAGATTCTTCACCATCTGAGCCACCAGGGAAGACTGAATCCTAAGGGACTTCTGCTGTAGTAGTTCTTGAAGCACACACACTGGTAACCAGTGAATAGGTTACCTCCAGAGTGGACGCATCCTTACAGAAGAGAGAAGCAGTGTAGAAAGATGCCCCTTGGTGTGTGGACATGCAGTTAGCAAGAGCTGGAGGTGCAGGCCCAGAGGGAAACAGCGGAAACAGACTGAGGGAGAGACAGTGGATTTAAGGGAAAACATCTGCCTGCATCTGATGTCCCAAGGCTGCGTCTGTGGCCTAGGACCCATCTTGCGATGTTTAAAAGAGGAATGCGAGGGCCCAAAGTGGGCTCTGAAAGGCGCTTTCTCTCCTCGAGATTTCCTGTCTGCTTTACCCAGAGAGCTGCCAGGGTTCTGATGAAACAACTCATGTGGGCCTGCTTCTCGAGCCTGGAGTAGCATTCCTTGGAAGCTAGCTTTGGAATGACCGACTTAAAAAGACATGTTACCTGGATTGTTCTAGACATACTAATCAGAGGAGCCCATTTACTTTGCTAAACAAAACCTCTGGAATCTCCAGATCGACTCCACATAAGGGTTCGTATTTCAGGTAGAAGTTTTCAGTGTTAAAGAAGCTGGAGACCAGGAGAGACCAGCAGATAAGTTCTCAGGAAGCCTCAGAAGAGATTAAGAGCATCTCTTGATGCTAGATTGAACTGCAAATAAGTTTCTGAGCTAAGTATTATTTTTCTCTCTCACGTTACTTGTTTGTGTCTCATAAAGAAGCTGATTTAAAGGAAATAGAGAGACTCCGCTGGCAGTCCAGAGGCTGAGACTTTGCCTTCCAAACCAGGGGGTGCTGGTTTGATCCCTGGTCGAGGAGCTGAGATCCCACATGCCTCGTAGCCAAAAAATCAAAACAAAATAGAAACAATATTGGTACAAATTCAGTAAATCTTTTAAAGGAAAAAAACAGGAAACGGAGCTCTTCCCCGTGGCCCTGCTTGGCCTCCATCTCCCTGGGTGGAACCCAAAGATGCTCGGGAGTTGCGGGCTCCCTGCTGGCCCGGCACCTTCCCCCACCCCACTGGCACAGCAGCTGCCAGCGCGTGAACACTTCATGCTCTGAGATTCTTCGCTTGAAGAACATCAACCACCCGATCCAAACTCGGAAGGTCATCACAACCGAAATGGAAGAGGTGGTCCTCAATTATCGTCAACAGTGCTTTTGGGAATTTCAAGTACACCCTCACTGTACCCTGGCCTGTGACTGTCTAGCTCCCATTTCCCTCTGTTTAGCTCGTCTCTCTGTCGGGGGGTCCTCTCCCCTCGTGTGTGGTTTCTTGTTTTTAGGATGTTCTATGTGGCCCATCTTTAAGGTCTCCATGGACATTTTCACAGGATTTCTGTTTTATGCTTTAGTTTTTCTGGCCGCAAGGCTCCCCAGCCAGGGATCGACTGCACCCCTGTGCTGAGAGGCCAAGTCTTAACCACTGAACCACCAAGGAAGTCCTGTTAACTTGCCTTTATTTCTATGCATCTAAGTCCCAACCACCATTGCACTGAGACTCCTGTGTGCCTCGGCCACAAAGGCGGTTTTAAGCGGTTTGGGAGTTTTATCAAATGGGAGTGGTGTTTGTATGAAGGGTACCCCTTCACACACGGGCTGCTGCTCACTCGAGCTCTGTTCCGAATGACGGTGGCGGTGGGCTTTGTGTTTGGCAGCTGGTGGGCATGGGGTGTTGCGGTGGGAATGACGGATAACGGGGATGGGGGCTCTACAGTGTTGCTGAAGAGCTGTGAGCAGTGACCGCCTGCTCCTGGAGCTTAGCACCTGTGGCCTATTTATTTTCCACTCTCTAACGCAAGCACATAGTAGACTCTCAAGATCTGCTGCAGTGAACTGGGCCAGATATAGTATGGTCTCTGCTTCCCGGATTTCTCCTCCATCATGTGGATATCCTAGGCCTGTGTTAAAGTTGGGACAGGCTTCAATAACCTGAGATAATTTGCTTCAAGTCACACAGGTTGAATACATGGGACCTGAATTCAATATTTTCTGCCTCCCAATGGTACCTTCCATCCGCAACGCACGGTTTCTCATTTTCTTAAGGCACAGTGAAGTCGCTCACTCGTGTCTGACTCTTTGTGACCCGGTGGACTGTAGCCCACCAGGCTCCTCCTTCTATGGACTTCTCCAGGCAAGAACACTGGAGTGGGCTGCCATTTCCTTATCCAGGGCATCTTCCCGACCCAGGGATCAACCCGGGTCTCCCGCACCGTGAGCAGATGCCTTACTGTCTGAGCCAGCAGGGAAGCCCCTTCTTAAGGCATGGAATCCTTCTTATTGTTTGGTCTGGATGTTGAGACGCTTGGTGTAAGGAAAGGCCCAAATTTCATTTTTTTCTTTCTTCCAAGAAATCTCTAGAGCTGTACGTGACACCCTGGCGATGATGGGTCCAGTTTGAAGATCCTCACCTTAGAACAGCCCGTCTCACAGATGGTCAGCCGGGTGCTCACGCGGACGTGGTCTGCTGCATTTCCGCACACCTCGAGAAGCACAGGCTGACGTTTTCCAAGCCAAGCAGTTGACCTTAGGACTTGGCACCCTATGAGTTTCCACCATAATTTAAATCCAAATCTTTTTTTTTTTTTTTAACTAAGTACACACAGAAGGTGGCTGATAGTGAGGTAGAGAGTAAGGATGAGCAGGGAGGGCGCTCTTGAGTCAGGCCAGGGCGGCAGGCTGGGGCGTCTTGCTTTCATCACCTTTTTGCGGCTGCCTCTTACTTTTCCGTGTGTTCCCTGAGCTTTTCAGATTCTGTTGTGCTCTTTGCAGCTGGATGTTTTCCAGAGGGTCATCAAGAGAAAGGAGTATCCTCTACATTAATAACCTCGGGAAGAATTTTAGCTGTAAAATCAGAGACCAGACCATCTGGTGGAGAACAAGAAAGGCGGGTTGGGTGGGGGGGGGATGTGCATTTATTCCCTCTTCCAGGAAAGTGTCAAGCTCACCACGCTCCAACATCACACCCTTCACCCAGTAACTCGGAGATCTCACATCCAGTCTACTCAGTAATCATGCTGCAAATGGCGAAACTACTCTCATTTGGGGAATAAGAATTGTTCCTTTTAAAGGCATACGATATATAAAATAAGTGACTTTAAGTTCTTGCTTCCTGTTTCTTTTTTTTAATTAATTCATTAATGTGGAGTTCCCAAACAACTCTTGCATGCTCGCGTTCACTACAGTTATCGAGAAATGCAGGTGCCCCATGGAGATGGAAGAGTGCCCTACGGTGTGTGGCAGAGACAGGGCCTCTCCGTGGCTCATCGTGGATGGCGAAGCGTCTGCCTGCGGCGCGGGAGACCCAGGCTTGGTCCCTGGGCGGAGAAGATCCCCTGGGGGAGGAAATGGCAGCCCATTCCAGTCTTCTTGCTCGGAGGATCCCACGGACAGAGGAGCTTGGCGGGCTACAGTCCATGGCATCACCGAGTCAGACACGACTGAGTGACTAATACCTCTACTTTCTTTACTCTGCCAAAGATAAGCACCGTACATGGGGAGTCAGAAAACTGTGGCCGGTGAGGCACACCTGGCCACTTGTTTTTTGAATAAAGTTTTATTGGGACACAGCCATGCTCTTTTGCTTCTAGACTGTCTGTGGATGCTTCCCCATTATAAAAGCACAGCTGAGTGGCTATAAAGAGACCGAATGCCTTAAGATATTTGCTTTCTACACCTTTACTGAAAGTGCCCCAACTCATCAAAGACATCTCTGTGATATTTATTTACTCACTCATTCACTTGCTCAGTAAACACCAACTCTGTTAAAGACACCGTGAGAAATATGGAGACAAAGAAAGCAGGGGGAGGGTCAGGGAGGGGACGAGCCAATGCAGAGTGGAGTAACCGGGCTAGACCCCCCACAGCCCTGCTGTGCGGCACAGAGAGCAGCATTCGCTGCCTGGATGAGCCACACTGGAGAGGATATGGAAAAGAACGCACATCCCCGTGAGACTGATGCATTGTTGTATATCAGAAATTAACACGAGCCTGTAAATAAACTGTACTTGAAATGAATTTTTAAAGAACTGTTGAACGGCAGTGAGGGAGAACAGGCATTTCTCGTCTCTTTCCCAGTCTCATAGGAAATGGAAGTGAGCAATGCTCTTCATCAGATTCAACGCTCTCCTACTCTTGGTTAGCTAAGAGATTTTATAACAAAGGGTGTTAGATTTTACAATTTTTTTTGCATCTCTTGAAATAACTATATAATTTTTCTTTCATTCTAGTAAATGGCAATTAGAATGGTTGATATTTTTAAATCAGTCACTTAAGTTAATCTTGTATATTTTTGGAATAAATAAACTCAGTTTTGAGAATTTTTATTTTTTAAAAGAAAAGAAAACAGTCCTTAATGTCCAGGAACTTCCCACGTAACAGAGACAAGTCATGAACTCAAATTGCCACCTCCTGCAACACACACACTAGATAAGAAAGAACTAAATTGCTGTATGGCTGAGAGACGGCGAGCCCTTGGGTGAAGGGAGGGATGGGGAGAAGGAGAAGGATAGCTTTTTACGACCGTGGGGCCCTCTGATTTCCCCACAGGAACTTCATGAGAAGGAAGAGTCATTTCCTTCATGGAATTTTATAAATCATTGTATGCAAAGGGTGGAAATGATTTAGGATAGTGCTTCGTGTCCAGATTTCTTTACCTGGAAGTGTATTTCTTCTGGAACTATGAGGATAATCGTATTTGTAGAAAAATATTAAAGACTGGAAGGAAGGCTTCCTTCTTCAGAGTGGGAAGACAGAGGGCATTTTCCTTTATCCCTGTTCCCTGAAGAAAGTTTTATTAAATGGCCTGGGTCTTTAAGACCCCTCAAATACGAGATGGGTTAGAAACAAGTAACAGTTGTAGACCCCCGGCCATGACCAAGCATGACTCATGACTTAGAATGCCAGAGCCAACAGGCGTGAAGGGAGCTTTGGCTGAAGGTTCCAGGCGGATGCCACCTCACCCTGGAAGGTTCCATGTGGGAAGCCTTCCCGAATCTTCCAGTTGGGATTTCTTTTTAATTTTTATTTATTTGTGTTTGGTTGTGCTGGGTGTCCGTTGCTGGACGCAGGCTTTCTCGTTTCGGTGAGTGGGGGCTGCTCTCTACTTGCCGCGCGGCCTCCCTCATTGGGGAGCACGGGCTCCAGGCACCCGGGCTCAGCTGCCTCTCAGCACGTGGACTCTTCTGGGAGCAGAGATGGGAACTGTCCCCTTCATTGGCAGGTGCCTTCCTCTCCACTGCACCACCAGGGAGGGCCTCCTGTGGGATCAGTGTCTGCCTCTTCACTTGTGACTTACTTGAGGGCAAGTTTCCCTTTTTGATGTCTGCATCACCAAGAGCACCCACTATTTCTATTTCCCAAATATCTATTGAATTAGTGTGTGTTGAAAGCTCCCGGACGCTGTGTATTCAAAATCTAGGTGGCTGATTTTGGTTAAAGAACCCCAGAATTTCAGCTTTATCTAAAAATGAAACAAGTGAGAATCTTTCCATTCCGCTGCCATCAGAGGATGAAAATGTTGGTTAAATTCTGGTCACCCATTCTCTATATTCATAACAACGAAGCCACTGGGGCAAGTGCAGCCGACTTAGGTTAGAACACAACCCTGGGACACTCCACCCCTGAAATCCTGATGTTTTGACTGATGAAGTGAGCATGTTCAGTGAGAAAGGTCCTGAAAGAAAGTGATACTGGATCCCATCAGGTCATTTTAATCTTTGGAAGCACCAAGCCAAAGTATTTCGCATTTGCTCCCTCTGAATCAGAGGACTCCTGAAGTGAACACCCCCTCACCTGCCTCCTGGGCTCCGCCTTCCCGTTACCAAGGAGCCCAGGTCCAGTTTCCTCAGTAATTGGGGTGCCTGTCGACAGGGGTGCCCCCAGGTAAGACAAGACCGACACATGTTCTGGAAGCTCAGCTTGCTGGCCCGCCCCTACCCCCCGCCCCAAGCCCTCAGAGGAGAACCCAGCCCTTGTGTAAGAACACACTGGAGGGCATTTTATCGGCAGACAGATAAAGTCACCGCGAGACATGCCCTGCTGTCTTGTATCAAAACCGTCTGAAACAACACGGACTCTCCTGCCTCCTGTAAGGCCCACCGTGTCTTTATGAATGGGCCTGCTTCCTCATTCGCTCTCCCTGTCGGAATCGGGGGTCAGGGGCATTGCCTCCAAAACGGGGAGAGCACGCCGGCATCCACCCGAGAGCTGGCAGCACGCAGACCCGCTCCTCACGGCCCCTGGGGATTCTGCCTGAGCGTTCTGATCTGTAACAATCCCTCTGAGGCCTACCAACGCTTAGGTGAGATGAAGTGACTGATTGCCCTGAAGCGCTGTCTGCACTGGAGTCTTTCTGAGCGGCTGCGATTGCGGCCGGTGAAAGCGTTCGGTGGCTCGAATCCACGGCTTCTGCCCACATCATCGCATTCCTGGGATGCCTTTCTCTGGGCCTTCGCAAGATCATCTGACAGCCGCCTGTGAGGTCAATGAACTTTATACATAATTAAACCTTGGCAGTTAGGAGAATTAAATTTTTTTTCTCCCCGAAAAGCAGAGAAACAGGACGTGTTATGCGGCCTCGTTACTGAGTAAAAGTTCTCCCGAGTCACCAGGCTCGTCGCACATGATTTAATGCTGAACCGAATACGAGAGCGGCTGCACCCTCTTCTGGGCCCCACGGAACACTCACCACCCACACTGTTTATTCAGACTCGGATCTGGGCCATTTGGGGTTTAAGCCAGAAGAAAGGGGGAAAAATCCAACCCTGGAATGAAGGCTTTTGAAACTGTATTCTTGGTGAAATGCAGCCAAGGAGTCTTTAAAAAATTCTATTTACAATCAATTACTGGGATCATATTTTCATTACAATGGATTGTTAGCAACAACTAATTTTCGTGTTTCCATCCGGCTCTGGGCTCTCGGCTGGGACGGGAGTGGTGGCTCTGTTTTCCTGGGTATCTGATGCCACCACCCAGCTATGCGTGGGTATTGGGCAACTCTGAGCAGCAACTTTCCATAAAACAACAAGGAAAGGTGTGAGCAGGCAAGGAATCGAACGAAAACAAGCCTAGAGGCGTGCAGCAAGTGTGCTCCCGGGGGAGGGGCGCGGGAAATACTGCCGGAGAGAAAGAGAAAGCAGGGGCAGGACCGGCTGCGCCTGGGGACACGGACCCCCGCGCGCCCTCAGGACTGCGAAGGTGCCGTCTCGATGGGCCAGGCCTCCAGAGAGGGTTCTGGAAGCCCCCCGGGTGACCCGCCCTGCTCTGGCAGCTCGCACGGTCGGGAGATGCTTGCTTCCCTGCAGCTGCTGGTGCGCGAGTGCTGCCTGCGGGGCTGCGGGGCGCGCTCACTCCGAGGGCGGGCGGGGCCTGCGAGTGGCTGCTTCTGGAAGCTACGGTCGATCGCCGTGTCCACGCCGGTCCCCCCGAGGGCGCGGCTGCACCGCGGGCAGCCTTACCGGGACCGCAGAGAGCGGGGCGTCGCCGCCCCGGGCGTCGCGTGTGTCCCCAGGAGCGGGCGTCGCGGCCGCGTGTCCAGAACGAGCCTCACAGCCACGTGCCAGCGTTAAGGACCACTCTTGTATCTCAGGAGGTCCTGTTTTTAAGGAAAAACTTGAAAGCCGGAAAGGACTCTAGCATCTCCCTGGCCTCAAGATGGTGGCTCAGCCCCGCAGCTGCTTGCCGAGCAGGCGCTGGAGGCCCGGGCCGGGCCGCCCTCCGAGAGGCCCGAGGTCGCCGTTCGCACTTCCCCGGCCGCTTCCGCTTCCTCGGCAGATGCGCCGGGACGGCCGCAGCCCCGCAGGGCTGCCAGGCTCACTGAGAAGTCGCCGGATGGCCGGGGCAGCGTGGCCCCTTCCCTTGTTCACTCGGGTTGTGTCATCGCCTGCGGGGCTGCGGTCTGCCCCGGGGGAGAGGTGGTCTTCCCCTCCGTCCGCCGCCCGCGTTTCCCCCGGTTGCAGCTCCCTGTGCGGGTCAGTCCCTGCGTGAGTGGGGGAGCGCTCCGTCTCCCGGGAGGGATGTGAGCCCACAGACTCCGAAGCCCTGTGCGCGCCGCGCCCGCCCGCCTCATCCCCTGTCCAGTGACCACTTGCCTGAGGGGCCGTCTAGGCAAGCATTTCCCTCTTCAGGGCATGTTCCCACCCAGGGACGGAGCCCAGCCTCCTGCGCTGGCGCAGATGCAGACAGGGGTTTGGGGGTCTTCGGGACAAACACTGACCCCTAGACGTTGCTCACTGGTTCCCAGGTTACACTTCCAGAACCAGTGTGACAGCTCTTGCTGACACTATCTTCTCCAAATCTGGGCACTATCAGCCTTTTACACTTTGCTATACGAGAGAGTCGAGGATATCTTGCTGTGGTGTTGAATTATACTCCTCTGGTTTCTGTTGATTTATGCTTTTCTTCCTCACGAGTTGCGGTCGTTTGGGTCTCTTCTGCTGTGTGTTGCCAGTTCATAGATTTTGCTCATCTTGATGCAGTGGGTTGTTTTTTTCCCTAACGGATCACCAAGCACGCATCACACGTCCTGTATCACGTCCTGCATATTTTTTAAAAAGGCTCCCCTTTCTCTATCTTGCCTCTAACCTTGTTTCTGATGTCTTCTGTCACATAAGTTTTAAAGTCAAATTGCTCAACATTTTCTTCTTTATTGTTTTATGGTTTGTGTCATTCCCTAGTCTGGGATTATAAAAAGTGTCTATATTTTTCTTAAATATTTTAGAGTTAACTGATTCTCTTGGAATTCATGTTTGGATATAGCATGAGTTAGAGCTCTGTGTTTTCCCTGTGAATTACAGATTCTCTCAGGACCATTTGGTAAACAGTTCGGGCATTTCCCACAGTTTTTATAATGCCGCTGCTGTCACACCCCCCGTTCCTGTTCACAGAGGGGCTCTCTCTGTTGCATTGGTCTAGCGAGCTGCACCGATTGGGTCTTAATTGTAAGGCTTTAGTAAATGTCTTGATATCTGGGAGGACAAGGGTCCATCTTACAGTTTTTCAATATTGTCTTGGCTGCTTTTGACCCTAATTCTTCTACATGAGTTTTAAAACTAGGTAAAAATGTTCATGAAGAACCTTTTGAGATTTTACTATGAATTATGTTCAATTTATGTATTAACTTAGGAGGAACTGGTGTCAGTGTTGAATCTTTTCATCTCTGAGCATGAGATACAGCTCTCTTTACTTGGGTCTTAGGACGTTCAGTGAAGTTAAATTTATTTTTAATTGGCAGATAATTGCTTTGTAATATTGCACTGGCTCCTGCCATGCATCAGTGTGAATCAGCCATAGGCATACAGTATCCCCTTCTTTAAGCCCCCCCCACCTCCCACCCCATCCCACCCCTCTAGTTGTCACAGACCACCTCCGTGAAGTTTCATAACTTGTTTTCATTTAACTCTTGCACCCTTTTCTTTTGACTCACTCCTAGGTTTGTCGTGGTTTATTGCTATTGCTAATGGGATCTTGTAAAAGTTACACTTTCTGATTGGTTGTTGCTGATGAGGATGCCATGGGTGTTTGTACGATATGTTGATCTTGTCTCTGGGGTTCTCGCAAAACCTCCTATGACTTGTAACTGTTGGTAGCCTCTCACGGGTTCTCTATGTAGACATCTTATGTGCAAATGATTCTTTTTCTGTTTCTCTATTTCAAATCCTTATTTCTCTCACTCCGTTTCCTTGTTGTATTGTATTAACCAGATACCTCACATAACGATGAGTAGAGTGGTGGCAGAAAATGTATATTTATCTAGTTCCTGACTTCAAAGGAAATATGTTCCTAAAATTTATTGTAGGTTCTTAGTAGAAACTGCTTCGTACAAACTTCCTTCTATTCTTGATTGGCTAGGTATTTTATTGTATTTTTAAATTGTGAGTGGGTACTAAATTTGATAAAATGTTTTTCTGCATCTATTGTGATAATTCGTTTTTCCTTCTTAATGTGTCAATGTGGTGAATTACAGTAGGATTTTCTAATGTTGAGCTTCTGGGATAAACTTTACTCATCATCACAAACATGCATGCACACACACGTGTACACTGTATATTTACCATGTGATAAATATGATATATGTGATCACGATATATATCATATCAAAAACATATATTTAAAAATAAATATACATCTGTATACACACTACACTGCTGGGTATACTTCCTAATATTTAGATTTTTGCATTGATATTTTTGGCTTAGATTGATCTGTTGCTTTCTTGTTTTGTACTATCTGCTCCTAAAATATATAGCTTTAGATTGAACTTATAAAATACATTCAGGAGCTTTTGTTCTTGTTCTATTTTTTTGTGTCAGTTTTGGTAACATATTTTCTTAGGAGATTTTCCATTTCATCTGCTTTTAGTTTTATTGCTTGAAAGTAGAAAATTGAATTCTCATACTTTAAAAAAAACTTGACTGTATTTATAGTTATGACTCCTTTTCATGCCTAATAGTGTTTATTTATGCCTTCTTTGTCTCTCTCTCATTCTTGTTGAATACCTATTTTACTAGTCTTTTGAAGAATTCACGTTGGTTCCTATGTGTGTTTCTTTGTTTTTATTTTATTGATTTGTTATTATTTTTGTTATTGCTTTCGTACTACTTTATCCATTCGTGGAAAAAGAATTTCCTCCTGTTGTCTTTGAGTTTACATTATTGCTTAACCAACCTTTTTATTTTCTTAATCTAAATTTTTTGTTTTCTGATCATTGCATTTAATGCTAAGCATTCCTTCTACTGATATCTAGGGTTTTAACTATAGTTCAGTTCCAAATAGTTTGTTACTTTCAATTTTATTTAATAGTTTAGCAGCATGTTTTTGAGATTTTAAGATGTCCTGGGGTTTGGGGCTGTGGTTTTGTTATTGATTTCAACTTTATTGTATTTTGGTTGATGAGTGTGGTCTGAATGTTAGCAGTTCTTTGAAGTTTGTTGAGACTTGCTTTGTGGCCTAGAACTGGTTAACTGTTGTAAACATTTCATGTGTGTTCTTTATTTATTTTGTAGAGGTTTCTTGTCATATCCATTAAATGATGTTTGTAATATGGATTACTTAAATTTGTCATTTTTTTTAAGCTTGGTCTGTTGATTTCATAGAGATATGTGCTAAAATCTCTCACTATAATTTTGAATTTGTTACCTTCATATAATTAAATCAGTTTTGCTGTACACATTTGACACTGTGTGATTAGGTATATTGGAGAAGGAAATGGCAACCCTCTCCAATAAAGATTCTGGTAAATGTATCTTTTTACTATTAAAGAATGGTCTTCTTTATCCTCCCCAAATGTTTTGGCTATAATGTCTATTTTATCATATTAATTGAGTCATTCAATTAAAATATGTATTAAGCATTTGTTATTTGTAAAAACACTTCTTAGTTGGATACATTTTTTATGTTTATCCTTCCTGTGACACGTTTTAGGCTCCTCTCTTGTCAACAGCTCGAATTTTATAAAATTCACTCTGAGAATTTCTGCCTTTTAATGAATTAGTTTAAGCCATTTACGTTTATGATGATGTCATATGTTTGGAACTCATGAAGAATCCAAATGTTTCCATCTAACGCGCTGCTGCTTTACTTATTTTCTACTCTTGTCCTGTCTTCTGTTGGATCACTGGTGTTTTCCTGTTGCTTTCTCTTCCTCTTCCGTGCACCCACTCCTTGCTACTTGTGTGGCAACAGGCCCCCGGCCGGGGCTTCCCCGGTGGCTCAGTGGTAAAGAAGCCGCCTGCCAGTGCAGGAGATGTGGGTTCAACCTCTGAGTCCGGAAGTCTCCCTGGAGAACGAAATGACAACCCACTCCAGGATTCTTGCCTGGGAAATCCCATGGGCAGAGGAGCCTGTCTTAGGAACTTAGCAACTGAACCACCACCACCAGGCCCCCAGCCACAGCTGTGCTCAGGGTCCAAGCCCAGGCAGATATGTTTCCTGAAGACCAGAACAAAGGCAGAACCGGTGTGGGAGCTATGTCCCCAAGATTTCTGAGTTGGATGCGTCTTTGAAGGAACCAGCTCTCAAGGACTTAACCTGAGCTGTCTGGATGCCTCTTCCGCCAGAAGCAAGAGGAAGAACGGAGGAAACAGCACAAGAAGGGGAGCCGAGAGGAAAAAACCAAAGGGGAGAGGAAGGCAGTTGTCCCCCAGTGGCCGAGCGAATGGCGCGGAGAGGACTGCGGTCCGCCGGGGGCCGGGGGCCGGGGGCCACAGTGCCACAGCGGTCATCAGGGCCACCGCCGAGAGGAAACCAAGGGGAGAGGAAGGCAGTTGTCCCCCAGTGGCCGAGCGAATGGCGCGGAGAGGACTGCGGTCCGCCGGGAGCCGGGGGCCGGGACCCACAGTGCCACAGCGGTCACCAGGGCCACCGCCCGGCTGCAGGCGCGGAGGCTTCAGACTGAAGATGCGAAGTTTCGGAGAAGGTGTTTGAGCTGTTGAACACCCTTCACACCAAGCTGGAAGGCTTCCACAGGGACCCTGACAGCGACACAGATTCACACGGCTTGTGCTGTTACGACGACACCCGGAAGAACTTCAAGGAGCTCGAGAATCCCAGGGGAGAGTGAAGAGACATGAGCTTCTCGTTCAGCGATGGGCCTGGCAGAGGCCTCGCTGCCCCTTACCAAGGCTCCGGGCTCGCCCCTACCTTCCTCCTCAGCTTGCCTCCCAAGCACAGGAATAGTCACGCTGTTAAAACGACGATTACTCTTTTCCTCTTGATTTCTCACGTTCTATCTCAGCTGTTACCCTCAAACCTTAAAAATCATGTTTGTTCCAAAGTCTCAGATTCAAGTGTTATTTGTATCTCTATTTGCTCCCCAATGCACTGTCGATTTCCCAGAGTGCTGACCTCCACCCCAGGTTCTCTCTCTTGCACTCTAATAGGACACTCTCAGCTGTTTTTATCCTGTATCATCTTGCTTCTGTTCTAGCTGCATGCAGGTTTTTTTTACAAATCTACTTTTTAAAATTTATCAAAATGGATGCCATTTTATTTACATTGTGGGTAAGACTATGACATCCAGAACCAGACTCCCTAACTTGAGTCCCAGTTTAATCGTGAGTCACGGGGAATGGGCCTGGGGTGCCCCACAGAGCGGGCCCTCGTAAGTGTTCCTGACGTTGCTTCCAGGCTGCTGCTGTTGCCCTGGGTCGGTTCAGATTCCTTCTTATTGAAATCCATCTCTGAGCAGTTATTTCATCAAGGATTTGGGAATATGAAACTATCTCTGTCATTCTGTATCTGGAAATACTTTTAATTCACCCTTAATCTTGAATAATAATTTTCTAGGTATAGAATTCTACATAAATATTTTCTCTCAGCATTTGAAAAATATTATTTTGTTGTTTTTGGACACCTATTACTGACGGGGTGCAGTCCGCATCAGTCTGTCTTTTGTTTAGAAGTTTTTTTTCCCCCTCAAATTGTCTTAAAGATCTTTGTTTTCTTTTTTGTTCCTGTCTTTGATGATTGGCAGTTTCACTATAGTTCTGTGTGGGATTCAATATGTCTCCTGAATCTAAGGATTCCTGATATTCATTGATTTTAAAAAATTGTGTCAAAGTCCCTGAGTATTGTTCCTCCCAGCTCTCCTTATTATCTTTTTAAAAAAAATCCTCTGTTGTTTGTTGTTAGACTGTCATCTCTTTTTGTCTTTTGAGCAGAGAAAGGTTTATTGCAGGGCCGTGCAAGGAGAAGGGTGTATGCCCCATAAAACCCAAGATCCTCCATCTTGCTCTTCCCCATATTGTTTCTCTTATTGCCCGTATCTCCATTTTCCTGTGGCCTGTTTTGTTTTCAGTCTCCCCCTACTGTTTCCATTCCTGTTCTCCTAAGGTAAATAAGGTCAACAGCTGGTATGCATCCTTCCACGTGTGTCTCCAAACTCATGTATAAACACATATATAGTCCGATAAATTAAACAGCAATGCTTTGTTGTTGTTCGCAAAAAGTCCAATCACGCCTTGTACATTACAACTTGACTTTCTCTGTTAATAGTACATTAAGGATATATTACAAGTAAGTAGATACAAATTCAACCAAGTAAAAAACTAATAAGTAAATTCCACGGTATGGCTGTAGTAGTTTATTCAGCTGTCCTACTACTCACGAACACTGAGGTGATTTTGTTTTATGTCTACACAAACATTGTAGATGAAAACATCCTCCTCATACATATTTACTTATGTGCTGGTTCCTTAATTTCTATGGGAACAAATTAACTCTACCCCACCCTACTTCCCCCCACCCCGCTTCTCAAGGAAGTCCACTTTCTATATATTAGCGTTGTCTTCTGGCGTTTCAGGGACTTCCCTGCTGGCTCAGACGGTAAAGAATCTGCCTGCAATGCAAGACACCTGGGTTTGATCCCTGGGTCAGGAAGATCCCCTGAAGAAGGGCATGGCTATCCACCCTGGTGTTCTTGCCTGGAAAATTCCCTGGGCAGAGGAGCCTGGTGGGCTACAGTCCGTGGGGTCACAAAGAGTCGGACACGACGGAGCGACTCACTTTCACACTCCTGGCATTTCTAAATAATCTGTATGCCGTGATCTTTTATCAGAGTTACTCATGATGCCTTAACTTCCTATTATACTAAATATAGATTTAGCTCTCTTATATAACCCTATCTACTGCTTTGCCAACCCTGTTCTCTCAATATGACTATATTGCAATACGGGGTCAAATCTGCTGTTAGTGCTTTCACTATCTGGCCTATGGAAAGAGCATTAGCAGTTGCAGTTTTTAAGTTTATGAAGTTAATATCCGCCTTCTTAAGAAAAACTGTATTGGAGTGCCATTGAATTGGCTTCCCTGGGGCTGAGACGGTAAAGCGTCGGCCTGCAAAGCAGGAGACCCGGGTTCGATCCCTGGGTCGTGGAGAAGGAAGTGGCGCCCCACTCCAGCACTCTTGCCTGGAAAACCCCACGGACGGAGGAGCCTCGCAGGCTCCAGTCCTGGGCTCAGAGTCGGACACGGCTGGGCGGCTTCACTCCCCCGCGTGGCTGCGCTGCGTGTTTCGGGGTTTCGGGCGCGCAGCCAGGTGAGTCGGCCAGGCGTGCGCCCATTCTGGCCCGCACGATCGCCCGTATGGCCCACTGCAGAGGGCTCGCTGCTCGGCCGCGAGGCGTGCCTGGCTCTTCGGGGCCGGGCCCGCAGCACGCCGGCCTCCCCGCCCTCTCCGGAGCTTCGCCCAAGTTCACGTCCGTCCGCGTCACGGCGCGCAGTGCGCATGCGCCAGGCGGCCTCCCGCTGCCCCTCCCCCCGTATCCCCTGGCAACCGAGTTTGTTTTCTGCATCTTGACTCTACTCCTGTTCTGTAACTAAGTTCATCTTCACCCCTTTTCAGGATTCCGTGTGTCAGCGGTATCGCGTGTCACCGTGTCTTGGTTTTCTGTCTGTTTGCGTCTCCTTGCTGGTCTCCGTCCTCGCAGGGGAAGCTGTTGCTCCCGTCCCTCCCAGGCTCACGGCGCTTTTCCACCAGGCCGGCCACACCGGGAATCCGTGAGCCCTCTTTCTTGGCAGCGTTCCTCCTGGAGACCTGCATTTCCCTTCCGTCTGGGTGCTTCTTCAGGCCTGTTGCTCAGCGGCATGCTGGGGTGTCTCTTCCTTGGTATTCTAGAACTTTCCTGGACGTTTGAGTGGGATCCCCTTTCTCGATCCGCTCCATGGTTTGAGTGAGCGCGTCCCCCGCGGGGTCAGGACAGCCCAGCGCCCGGCTAGTGGCGGCCTCACCGCGTGATTTCCCCGACCCGCTGGCCCGGTCAGCTCCCCTCTCCGCGTCACCCGTCTGCTTTATCCCTGCGTCAAATCACATAAATTTCCTCTTTTTCTGCTCACACATTTTTGTGGCTCCCAATCTATAAGTTGCCTTTCCAAAATGGATCCGAGAGAGAGAGTCACACTTTGAATGTCTGAAAGGACTTTATATGTTTAAAAAATATTTTTATTATGTATTAGGCTGCCCCTGGAGAAGGCAGCCTCACCCCGCTCCAGGACTCGTGCCTGGAAAATGCCATAGACGAGGAGCCTGGCGGGCTGCAGTCCACGGGGTCACTAAGAGTCGCGCATGACTGAGCGACTTCACTTTCACTTTTCACACTCATGCACTGGAGAAGGAAATGGCAACCCACTCCAGTGTTCTTGCCGGGAGAATCCCAGGGACGGGGGAGCCTGGTGGGCTGCTGTCTATGGGGTGGCAAAGTTGGACACGACTGAAGCGACTCAGCAGCCGCAGCAGCAGCCCCTGGTCTTAACTGTAGTGTGTGGGGTCTTTGATCTTCCTTGTGGCCTGTGGACGCTCAGGTGCAGCCTGTGGGATCCAGTTCCCTGACACGGGGTCACTAAGAGTCGCGCATGACTGAGCGACTTCACTTTCACTTTTCACACTCATGCACTGGAGAAGGAAATGGCAACCCACTCCAGTGTTCTTGCCGGGAGAATCCCAGGGACGGGGGAGCCTGGTGGGCTGCTGTCTATGGGGTGGCAAAGTTGGACACGACTGAAGCGACTCAGCAGCCGCAGCAGCAGCCCCTGGTCTTAACTGTAGTGTGTGGGGTCTTTGATCTTCCTTGTGGCCTGTGGACGCTCAGGTGCAGCCTGTGGGATCCAGTTCCCTGACCAGGGGTGGGATCCAGGCCCCCTGCACTGGGAGCGCAGGTCTTGGCCACTGGACCTCCAGGGAAGTCCCCTGAGAGGGCTTTATCTTCTCACCGGAAGGCGTGTCTGTCTTGTACAAAGAATTCTAGGTCAAAACTAAATCATCTTCAGACGTGTGAAGGTATCACTCTGATACATGCTGCCTCCCAGTGTTGCTGCTGGAAGGGGGAAACTGTTCTGGTTCTTAATGCTTTGTACCTGACCTTTTTTTCCTTTCCCCTGGGACCTTGTAGAATCTTTTCCTTTCCCCAGTATTCTAAATTTCAGAATAACTTTCCTATGTGGGAGTCTGTTTTCATCTATTGTACTGAGCAATCAGTGTGTTCTTTCAAGCTGTCGAATTCGCTTTTGGTGGCAAGTCTTTCTTTCCAAAACTCCTATTATGTGGGTGTTGTACTTTCTAGACCAGCCCTCTGATTTCCTCCTGTTTTCTATCTCTTTATCTTTTGCTCTTTTGGGGGATGATTTCTTCAATTTCCAACCTGTCTGTTGGGTTTTCATTTCTGTTACTGTTTTAAATTTCTTCTTTTCATCTATAAATAGTTGAGTGTTTTTTTAAGCATTCTGTTCTGTTTTCATGTGTAACATTCTCTCAGTCTTCTGAAAAAAATATTACTCTTTGGAAATTGTCTTCTCCCTTCACGGCCTCCGTTTCCTCCATGTTGCCTCCGTCGTGTGCTTGCTTTGCGTTTGGTCTTCCTGTAGAGGCTTCCTTGCGTGCCGCGTAGTCCTTGAGTGGCTGGTCATCTTGAAGAGTGAAGAGCTAATCATTTCTTTGGAAGCTCTGAGGATGTGTGGGGCTTATCGACTTTGAGCATTACCATAGAATAATATGTTAATGCCATTTGTTGGGGAATTCTGCATGTCAGCCCCTAAAGTCTCCTACCGAAGAACCAAGACGATCAGACTCTCCAGGGAGCACCCTTCCAAACTCTGCTCTGGGAGGTGCAGCTCTGCCTATTCCAGGGCTGAGTGCTGAGCCGAGTGAGACAAGGGCCAACGTTCAGCGAGCGTGTTTTCTGTTCTGTGTGACGTATGATACTCCCCAGTCCAGGAACCCTGTCTCTGGAGCCCACACCTCCAGTTTCACCAGCTGGGAGAAAGACTGCTGCCCAGCAGGGTGGGGCTGGGAAAGGGACCTGAGGCCTGGGAGTAGAAGAGTGAAAACATTACTTGCTTAGTCACGTCCAACTCTTGGCTCCTTCGTCCACAGGATTCTCCGGGAAGAATAACTGCAGGGGGCAGCCATCTCCTTCTCCAGGGGATCTTCCCGACCCAGGGACTGAACCCACGTCTCCTGTACTGCAGGCGGATTCCTTACCATCTAAGCCCCCAGGGAAGCCGGACTGGTTCTTAAGCAACGTTCGTCCCACCCCCTCGCTCAGCTAGGCCTGCCCTCCCCTCCCTTCCCAGTTCCAAAGGTAGCTAGTGCTGTCTGTCCCGGACCTTCTGAGCCTGTGACTTCGCTCCTAACTTTCCTTATTCCGAGTTTAGGATTCTGCCTTCTTGGTTCTGCTCGTTCTGTCACCATTTGTCCACCTGCTTTCCATCTTATTGCTGTTCCCATTCGCTGGTTCTCCTGTCCTTTGAAACGGTCACTTTTCCTAGTTGTACTGAGGTTTCAGATATGGTGTGTTAGTTATTGAGGTGTTCGATACGGTGTGTTCAGTTCTACATTTTTCCTTGGAAATCCTGTGTTACGTTTTGGTTGATTTCCTTATCCTCTTTTTCCAGCTCACTAATTCTATGTTGTGTCACTCTGCTGTCTAACTTTTCCACTAAGTTATTTTTAGGAGTTCCATTTTGTTCTTTTTCAAGTCTGCTATTTTCTTTCTCTTTTTTAATTTACTCCTATTTTTCCATTATGTTTTTTAGTCCTTTATCATTTTAATACTTTTAAGAAATCTTATTTCATAGCCCATTTCAGATTGTAGTATTTTTCCAGTTCTTAGAGTTTAGTTATCTTTATGACTGGTCCTTATGGTGGTGAATTCTCAGGGGGTGTGTGTGTTGGCATGTTCGTCTTCACCGAGATTTTTTTTCAGTAGGAATCTTGTGAGTCCCGAGCTGTGAAATTGTCCCAGTGTAATGGTCACATATTTGCTTCTTTCAGTGATCAAAGGTGCTCTGATGGTCCTGGAATTGTGTTTATGTTCGTTTCCTGTCCTATACCCAGATACACAGATAATGTAAATTCTGATATTACAACTGAATGTGATTTGTGTTTGGGGTTTTGATTTCTCAGAGGCAGCCTGGTCTCTAGATTTAAGGCAGTTGTCTGCCCTTCATCTTGAGGCAGCGGGCATGGACTTTGTCCCTTTTTCATGGATGAGGTGACTGTAAGATTTATGAAAAGGGCTCAGTTCCACGTCCCTCCCTCCACCTCAGTCAGGACGAAGCCCACATCTCTTCATGGGCGTTAGAATCTAATCGTTCCCAGATCCCCAAGGGCATTGGTGTGGGTCTGAAACTCGCTTAGACACCGAGGAGTCGACTTATTTCTAAAGATCAGGCTTCAGTTTTTCTTCATTTCCGGAGCCCATGCTTTCCTCCCTTGCTTCTTTCCTTCCAGATGCAGCATGATTTTTCTTGAGCATTTCATATCTTGTAGTAAAAAAGAATCCATAGGATCAGCCCAGTGTTTACCATTTTGCCAGAAATGAACACTTACATCCACTATTGAGCTAAATCTAGAATTAATCAAACTAAGCTAAAACTAAATACAACCTAGAACTGACTGTAAGGACCAGAAGTTGAAAGGTTCTTAGAGATCACTTCATCCAACCGTAGTGCTTTACTGAAGGGACTTGAGGCTCAAAACTGATGAAACCACTTTCCCACAGACACACGGCCGGTTAGTGGAAAAGCTGAGGATAGAAGTCAGAGTGGCCACTGTTTTCTCACCACATCACAGGGAGGAGCGCCGTCATCTAGCAGCCAGAGCTGTCTGCCTGCCAGACGCCCCGCGCTGCCGGCTGCTGCGCCTTCAGGCCCAGGGAGCCCGGGGAGGGCGCGTGGACAGCCGCCGGTCTCCTCTTGTCCCTGCGTCTGCTGCAGCGTCAGAGAGCTCAGAGCACCACCCAGGCGCTCTATTCCCCTGCCATGGGTTTTAAGGGAAAATGTCATTTTTCTTTTCTCCTTTCCTCCTCTGTTTCCCCTTTGAAGATCCAGTCCAGGTTCCATCATCTCCCAGAAGCCTTCCCTGAAGTCCGCAGCCCATCGAGGCATTTTCTTCCTCTAACCCCTTTTGAAATTGTTGTTTGAACCACATAAGTGGCACCAGATTGTGAAGCTGTCTGGCCCTATTTGACTATTGAATGTGGATGTGCTTACTCTCCTCAACTGATCAGTAAGTGCTGGTTTGCAGAAACCACGCTTGTGCGTCTTTACCATTTCCCAAAGTGTTTTTCGTGATTAATTGATGAGGAAACAACTTAGAGGAAACATGTTCCCTGAGATAGAGCCTGGCTTTGGTGTCAGGAAGCCTGGATTCTGCCCTATTCTTGGCATCACCCCCCTGGTGTTTCGGAGCAAACCGTCTTGCCTTGTATGGACGGGCCACTGTATTCTGACTATGCGCTCACAGACAGAGTGGTCGTCTAATTTATCATCTGGATGGGGGCAGTTACGAGAGAGAAGGGGGCAGTTCTGTTAATAATTCTGCAGGGATCACAGATGGCAACTGGGAGTCTTCCTTATAAGCAGGGACATGTGGTCACCTTATGGCATAGCTCACCTTGAGCACTTCAGAAAACTTTGCTCACTGCTACCAAAATACCAGTCTTCAAATAAAAAATAAAAGATTATCCCTTACAAGAGCTTTCATCCACCAGCACAACTTCGCAGGTGAGAGAATGTTTAGTTTCCCAGCTCCTTTCCTGGCCGCGAGTGCTCGTCATAGTTGAACTTAAAGAAAGTGATGAGTTTGAGGATTATTACCACTAAGAGACAAACGCCTTTATTTTCCATGTCAACCCACTCTCTATCCTGTAAGAAAGGAATAGCCCCAGTTTTCAGAGTTCTGAGCCTTGTCTTCTTGGGTGCTTTTGAAACCTGTGCTCTAACCTCTGACGGATCCAGCGATGGAGGGAGGGCTGTGAATGCCTGTTGACCTTCACCACGGGATGTGTCTTCGTGTAGCGGTGTGTTGCTATTGTTTAGCTGCTAAGTCGTGTCTGATTTTTTTGTGACCCCATGGACTAGGGCCTGCCAGGCTCCTCTGTCCATGGGATTTCCAAGACAAAAATGCTGGAATGGATTGCCATTTCCTTCTCCAGGAGATCATCCTGCTCCAGGGGTGGAACCCACGTCTCCTATATTAGCAGGTGAATTCTTTACCACGAGACCCCAGGAAGCCCAATATAATGGTATATTTGGTGGTTTGGCATAGGAGGGAAGGTGTGTGTATGCATGCTAACTTGCTTCAGTTGTGTCCAACTCTTTGCAGCCCTGTGAACTGTAGCCCAAAGAAAGGCAATGCGAAAGAATGCTCAAACTACTGCACAGCTGCACTCATCTCACATACTAGTAAAGTAATGCTCAAAATTCTCCAAGCCAGACTTCAGCAATAAGTGAACTGTGAACTCCCTGATGTTCAAGCTGGTTTTAGAAAAGGCAGAGGAACCAGAGATCAAATTGCCAACATCCGCTGGATCATGGAAAAAGCAAGAGAGTTCCAGAAAAACATCTATTTCTGCTTTATTGACTATGCCAAAGCCTTTGACTGTGTGGATCACAATAAACTGTGGAAAATTCTGAAAGAGATGGGAATACCAGACCACCTGACCTGCCTCTTGAGAAATCTGTATGCAGGTCAGGAAGCAACAGTTAGAACTGGACATGGAACAACAGACTGGTTCCAAATAGGAAAAGGAGTACGTCAAGGCTGTATATTGTCACCCTGCTTATTTAACTTATATGCAGAGTACATCATGAGAAACGCTGGACTGGAAGAAACACAAGCTGGAATCAAGATTGCTGGGAGAAATATCAATAACCTCAGATATGCAGATGACACCACCCTTATGGCAGAAAGTGAAGAGGAGCTAAAAAGCCTCTTGTTGAAAGTGAAAGAGGAGAGTGAAAAAGTTGGCTTAAAGCTCAACATTCAGAAAACGAAGATCATGGCATCTGGCCCCATCACTTCATGGGAAATAGATGGGGAAACAGTAGAAACAGTGTCAGACTTTGTTTTTTTGGGCTCCAAAATCACTGCAGATGGTGACTGCAGCCATGAAATTAAAAGGCGCTTACTCCTTGGAAGAAAAGTTATGACCAACCTAGATAGTATATTCAAAAGCAGAGACATTACTTTGCCGACTAAGGTCCGTCTAGTCAAGGCTATGGTTTTTCCTGTGGTCATGTGTGGATGTGAGAGTTGGACTGTGAAGAAGGCTGAGCGCAGAAGAATTGATGCTTTTGAACTGTGGTGTTGGAGAAGACTCTTGAGAGTCCCTTGGACTGCAAGGAGATCCAACCAGTCCATTCTGAAGGAGATCAACCCTGGGATTTCTTTGGAAGGAATGATGCTAAAACTGAAGCTGTAGTACTTTGGCCACCTTATGCAAAGAGTTGACTCATTGGAAAAGACCCTGATGCTGGGAGGGATTTTAGGCAGGAGGAGAAGGGGACGACCGAGGATGAGATGGCTGGATGGCATCACGGACTCAATGGATGGGAGTCTGAGTGAACTCCGGGAGTTGGTGATGGACAGGGAGGCCTGGCGTACTGTGATTCATGGGGTCGCAAAGAGTGGACACGACTGAGCGACTGAACTGAACTGAACTGTAGCCCGCCAGGCCCATCTGTCCATGGGAGTCTCCAGGCAAGAGTGCTGGAGTGGGTGGCTATGCCCTCCTCCAGTGGGTCTTGCCAACCCTGGGATCGAACCCACGTCTCCTGCATTGCAGCCCAAGTCTTTACTGCTGAGCCACCGGGGAAGCCCAGTAGGTGAGGTAGGTCTTTAAAAAGACACCTGATACACTGCGTGGCTCATTAGCTGGCTTGCTTCTACGTCTCCTGCCAGAGTACTCTGTAGGAACATACACAGCAGGTAAAGTCATACGGGAAAACCTGGGAACTTTCTGGCAACCTGGTGTGTCCCACGTGCTTGTTAGCGTGAAGTTGCCAGGAGCACTTGGGAGATGATGCTGGCCAGTACACTCACTTCCCAGTGCTGGGACCTCCACCCTGCTGGTGCCAAAGGAGTCCTCCCGTGGTTAGCCACAGTGCTGGAATGCAAAGACAGATACGATCTCTTCCCTCCAGGATTTTATGATCTAGAAGCAGCCTTGGAAAGTTCAGGAGGAAGAACAATCAGTTTGGATCTGGGGAAGTTGGCTGGCATGTTAGCTAGGTTTGAAAAGTAGGACTTTAGGACAAAGTTGGGTGAAGTCCATTTCACACAGTGGAAATGGCACAAACCAAAACCTATAGGAGTCCAGTTGCTTGGCATCTGAAATCAGAAGTCCTGTGTGCCTGGAAGATAAGCTGTAATAATTAGGATGTTCTTTAATGTCAAACGAGGGAACTCAGGTTGTGTCACGTGGACGGGAGTCACATAAAGTGTCGGAATCTTGCTGTTATCAGGCAAGTCGTGCTTCGGGATAATAACCCGGTTGCAGGGAGAACAGGAATGAAGAGGCTTTGGTGTTTAGCAGAGATACCAAGGCAGAGGAATTAAAGAGGAGGAGCCAGATAGGGGATAGAGAGCAGGTAGTCGGCTGCATGTCGGATTGAGCAGGAGAGAAGAACCAAACACAAGCGCAGACGAGAACTTGGAGAGGAGCAGAGCTGGGCTGGGAGCGAGTCCATGGTTTCTCACGGGCCCGAGAGGGGGTGATACGAATGGTACACGAAGAAATCTCGAATGGGGCTTTGCATGGAGTAGACGTCGGATAAACCCTGGATTGAAAGAGGGAGGGGATGACGGAGAGGAAGGAAGGGATTCCTTCTCACTCTGCCCTGTGGGATTTTCAGGGTTTTAGGAGACCCAGTGGGAATTGTGCCCCTGGGCTTGTCCCATAAAGAAGCTTGCCAGTACTTGAATTTTTGTGTGTTTTTGATATTTATGTGTGTATGCACTTGGCTGTGCCTGGTCTTACTTGCAGCATGCGGGATCTTTCCTTGTGGCATGGGAACTCTTTGTCGCAGCATGTGGGATCTAGTTCCTGACCAGGGATGGGCCCCGGGGCCCTGCTTTGGGAGCGTGGAGTCTTAGCCACTGGATCACCGAGAAGTCCCAATACTTTCATGTTAACGGAGCGTGCAGACCTGGAGAGTGTTCAGATCGGATGGAAGACCCACTGGTGTCAGACGGAGGAGAGGTCGGCTTTTAGCCAGATGTGGAGGAAGAGAAGGCTGTAGGTGATAAAGAGCCACCCTGAGACCAGGGCGCAGCTGCCTGGAAGGCAGGGAGGTGGAAGGGAATGCACCACCCCTGTGAAGAGTGGAAGGGACATGCTTCACCATCAGAGGTGGTTTTGCTTGTAGAGGAATGTCGTGGGTGAGTGGTGGGGCTCTTCTGAGGCTAGGATGTTGCTTGCCTTCTGGAGAGCTTACCCTGGAAGTCTGTCGGGAGAACCCAGTTCTCTGTGACAACCAGTTCGATTCCTGCCCGGTTTTTTTCTGACCATTTGGAACAATAGCGGGGCAGTCTTTCTGTGTGATTAGAAACCCAGTCACGGTGATTTTTCCTCATGAGCCATTTCAGGCTAACTCTCCATAAATCCTTTTATTGGATGTACTGGCCAGTGCTTTGTCTCACAAAATGCCTTTTGGTTCCTTTACCTCGGTCTTGATTATTGGGTAAACATTTTAGTTTCGTGATTACATGGTGTTCAGATGGCAATGCATGAATTCGCATCACTAAAATTGTTTGCTTTCAGTTATATTACATCTGCTTCAGGAATGCCAGAAAGCATAAACATGGCTTATTTAGTAAACCACCTCCTTTGGAACATCTGAGAGAGAGAAAGCATCAAGTCCGGCAGTTGGCATGACGTCTCCTCTCGCACCAGAGGATTTTGAAGCTGGAAGGTCTTTGGAAGCCGTGTGCCGTCACCTTCTCAAACACTTCGAATGAAAGGGGGTTCTTAGAACGTGCCAGCTTTTAGAAACAGGCGAACCACAACTGGATAGAAAACTTAAAATCAATTTCTCCTGACATTGATCAGAGACTTTAAGCTGGCTACAGCCTAAAATGAATGCAAGCCAGAAGTTCCCTGGGAATATTAACATTTTTATTTGAGCTACAAAATCCCAGTGTTTGTTGGACGCAATGCTTGTCAGTGGCTTGTCTATTTCAGGGGTGGGGGAGAGCGTTTCACATCCTCTTATCAACAGAATTGATCTTCTGTGGTTTCTAGCACTTCGGTCTTTCCCGTGGGTATTGTGTTTTTCCTTGATATGGCTTCCAAATATGGCTACATTTAGGGACGTGATATTATTAAATGGACTGGTCTCTACAACAGTTACGGTTCTCTCATTTTGGATTAAATCAACTGACTGACACCTGGCTGTGTTTTTGTGGGCATCCACATAAACTTTACCTAGGGCTGCTGAGAACTTAGCGGCTTCCCTGGTGACTGTGCAGTGAAGAATCCAGCTGCCAATGTGGGAGATGGCCAGTTCAATCCCTGAGTCAAGCAAATGCCCTGGAGAAGGAGGTGGCAGCCCCCTGCAGTATTCTCACGCAGAAAATCCCATAGAGGAGCCCGGGAGCCTACAATCCTTGGGGGCTGCTAAAGAGTCGGACAGGACTTAGCCACTAAATAACAACAGCTGAGACTAAGCAGTTTTTCTTCACTGTTTTGCTTATTATCTTTTTTAGTTAGAAAACCTTCAAGGCCCACTGTGTTCCTTTCCGTTTCCACCACTTCTTAACTGGGGGCCGTTATCAGCTCTCACAGACACGACTCCTTCATAAAGGACTTTCTAGAACCGCTGCCTTTGTCTCTGGCTGTGCTGGCCCTCACTGCCCTGTGAGGGCCTCCTCCAGCTGCGTGGGCCGGGAGCACAGGCTCAGGCGTGGGCCTCCGTGGCTGTGGTGCACAGGCCGAGTTGCTCCCGGGTGTGTGGAATCTTCTCGGACAGGGACCAAACCCTTGTCCCCCGCACTGGCAGGCAGATTCTTATCCAACGAGCCTCCAGGAAAGTCCCATAAATGACTTTCAATCTCTGTTTCGAGGGGCTGCTGCATAATATACTAAAATGTCACTTTGATTACTACCCCCACCCACTTAAAAAGGCTCATGGCATAATTTTTAAAATTATATCTATAGACATATATATGTATATTTGGTTCTGACTGCAAAAGCAAGATATGGTTTTTGCAGAAAATCTGGAAAATAGAGAAGAGCAACAGGAAAAAAAAAGTCAGTGACAATCTACTACCAAAACGACGGTCTGGCTACTATGTTTAGAGGTTGTTCTGTCTTTCCTGACACAGACCCTTCCCAGTCCGGCCCCAACCCTGACACTGCAACCTTCTCTCTCTAGTTGCTTTCTCTCTGGGAACCTGTACTGCTGTGCGTGGGACTTTTCATATTTACCTCTCAGTGCTTTTTTTCTGCTTCTGTAAACAATCCAAGAGGCTGTATGTTTTAATACATATATATATATAAAAGGAGCAAAGTAAAAGAATTATATTTAAAAACATCTCAACACCTTGAAATAAAACTGTCATTTTCTGTTTATAGATGTGTGCCTAAGCACACACGATTTCCTATAAATGAGTTCGTGGCATCCATGTGGTTTTTATGGTTGCCCTCTTCTTTCATTTTCACTTATTTCTTTCCCCCCACTGCCTCCCTTCCCTCCACCCGAATCCCTCTCCCCCATGTGCCAGTGCTATCAGCCTTGTGTGTGACACTTCTGTACCTCACTCTTCTTTAACACATGTAATTATATTAAACATCTGGACAAAACAGAAACATGTGATTTCTGTCATTGCTTCATAAAAGTCAGATTAAATCATGTGTTCCTCCCTGTTTCTTGGTTTTGAGTTTCTCACTTTATAGTGACACATTGTTGAAATTCTTCCAGTCTTTCTTTTTCACCACCGAGTACTATTCCTTGGCTGACCATAGTGTAACCTATTGAATGATTCTGCTCCAAACAGCACTGTAGCCACAGGGATATGCAATGGCTTCATCAGTGATGGTATTCTTGATTTTGGATAGATACTTCCAGATTGCTTTCTAAATGGTATAGCAATTTCTGTTTTCACCGGCAGAGTATGAGGTAACTTTTTGGTGTGTCCTTGCATGTGGCTGTGACAGTGTCAACCCCCAGAAGCAGTGTTGCTAAACTGCAGGGAAGGGTAAGGAGATGGGGTCGCTTTGAAGTCCCAAACTTCAAGACTAACAGGGAGCCATACAAGACCACCACAGTAACATATACAAGAGAATTCATTAAGAAGAGATTATGCTTTTCTCGAACTGGGTTCTGGTGAAGAAATATTGGTAAAAATGAATCTTACAGCTTAAGGTGTTATTTTATGCTGAGGATCTTTATTTTGGCTTTAAACAACATCACTCTATTACCTTACATTCTAGAGGTCAGATATACAATGCAGATCTCACTGGGTTCAAATGAAGTAAGGAGGGCTGAGGAGAATGCACTTCTTCGCTTTTTCCAGCCTCTTAAGAGTCCTTGCGCCTCTTCTCCATCTTCAACGTCATATGCTTAGGATTTTTTCTTTAAGTAGACAACATTTGGTTAGCATGGCAGCTAGAAATTTCCCTCTTGGCTTTAGTTTTTTTTCTTTACAAGTTTTGGCAGAACTCAAAAGGTGAAGTGTATCACACACAATTTCTGAACCTCTGCGTTCAAAATACACGCATGGGTGAATGGCAGCATGGGTCTGTGAGAGTTCCCGTGACAGTTTACATTTCCAGTGCTTTGAAAACAGCTGTCCCCGTGGTGTTAGAAGCCTGCAGGCGGGAGGGTGGGCTGGATCCCGCAGGCCGCCTCCCAAGCCGGGCCGTGGCTGTGCCTCAGCCTCCATCCCCTTCCCTCCTCACTGCCTGTCCCCGGAGCCCGGGCCGGGCTCTGCGCCCTGCCGCTGCCCGGGCTCCTCTCCTCCCCTCCCTCTGCCCCTCTCCCTTCCAGCTCGCCTGTGTCCTTGCCTCCCCCGGAGACACGCGGCATTCGCGGGCGCCCTGCCTCCCACGCCCCTTTGGGTGCAGCCTCACGGCCTTGACCTGTTTCAGCGGTTTTCATCCCTGATTTTTCTGCTGATGGCTCTCCGCCTGACAGAAAGCTTTCCCCCAGCACCCCCCACCTTTCAGTTTTCTAATCTGAACTCATTTTGGGTCCTTGAGTCCCCGAGGGCCTGAAGCCTCCTTGTACTCCGAGGTAGAAATAGATTCTGTCTGTGAGAGAACTCTGACCAGTCCTGTGTGAATGACTGTCAACCCTTCTTGTCCCACCAGGAGAACCACCATGGGTCATTAGAACTGCGTGGAGAACAAACGAGGTGGGCTAGAGGGCAGTTCCGCCATCTTTCGGTGTGGTTTCAATGTCCAGGAGAGTCATGGGCAAGATTCTGGTTCTAATGCCTTAATTCTGTATTTACTCACCTTTGTGGATTAGACAGAGCCTAAATTTTGAGAGAGAGAGAGAGTGTGTGTGTGTGGTTTTATACGTACAACTTGACTGAACACAGTAGCTCTGTGGTTTATCTTTTACTGAGAACTGCTTTTTTTTTTCCCCTTTTCTAAGAAAATGCTAGTTTCCTAAACTGAAGTCTTTCTTGCGAGTTTATTAGTAGTGAGGGCTGTTGTGTGAGGGCCTGCTGGTGATACTAAGATCAAACAATCACTGAGTTCAGGTGACTTTGACACAAATCATATTGACTGAAATAGTACTGAGCATGTGATGCTGCGTGTGACATTTGAATATTTGCCAAGAAAAGCACCCGAGTCACTCTAACCGGCTGCAAGAGTAACAGAGTTGCCTGCTTGACCGTTTTTACGTGCATTTTTATGTGGGAATCTGAAGCCAACCTTTAGAGTTTGGGAAAGTAACATACACAGCCAGCGTGAGTCTGTTTACCTGCTTTTCCCTTTGACTGTACAGGAATTTAGGTCACTTAGTCCTGATCAGGAGCAATGTATAAACTATGGGACATGGATGTTAACAAGTCTGAATTTTCCATATATTCTTTCTCTCCCACCCACCTCTCTTGCAGCTCCTTTCCACACTTTTCCATCCATCTTATAAAGACAGTGGTCTACATTTGCTAAGGCCTGGGACTCAGGCCTACAGTGCCTGGGCCCTGGTGGTGTCCTGCGACTTCTCGTCACTGTGAGACTGACTCTCTGGCCTTGGTTTTCTGATCTCTAAAATGGGACCCTGAATCCTGTGCCCGCTGAAAACATCATGCCTTCTTTCCCTTTCCTCCTTTCCTTTGAGGAAGCTCATAATCTTCAAAACTGTCACATTCAGTATTTTTAGGGCTCCTTAGAAGTTTCCTGTAACAATAGAGGGCAAGTAGGAATGCAGTGTTCTACTATCATAGTCATTAAAATCCGCCCCACCCCAGAGTAAACTGGTTGTGTTTCTGATAAAAACCTGTGTAGGGACAGGAGGACTGAGGACAGTCTGTTCCCTGGTTTTCACGATGTAAGCGCGGCCTTGAGCCGCATGGCTCTGTTCTGTCGGCAGGTGTCATTAGCCAGGGAGAGGCAGAGATTGCAGCCGAGTCAGAGTAGCACCGTGTGCCGCGATATTTTACACTCAGGAGGAGAAGACTCTACCTGCCAGCACCATCATTCTTGTCATTCACTGGTTTCACTGCACACGGTAAAGGATCACAGTCAGGCCATACTCCCTAAGATGTGGGCCATAAGGGATGGCCAAAGCTCCAGTGTTCAGCCCAAAAGAGTATTAGTGAAGAATTAGGTGACCACTTGAAATATACAGTCAGCTTAAAACTGGAAGTAAAGAATGCCAGGTGGCATGGTGGTAAAGAATCCGCCTGCCAGTACAGGAGACACAGGCTCCATCCCTCAGCCGGGAAGATCCCCTGGAGGAAGAAATGGAAACCCACTCCAGTCTTTTCACCTGGAGAATCCCATGGAGAGAGGAGCCTGGTGGGCGACAGTCCATAGGGTTGCAAAGAGTTGGACACAACTGAGTGGCTGAGCACGCTCGCACCCAGAGGATACCACCTGCAGAGACCGCCGTGGGTGCAGAAGACCAGAGATGAAGAACGGGGCAGAGCAAGCAGGACGGGGCTCGCTTGAGAGGTGGTTTCTGGACAGAGAAGCATCTGAGCCTGGGGCTTGACGTTTGGGGCCAAGTGGACAGAAGTAAAGAGAAGAACTGGCAGTTCGGAACTGGGTCGGAGAATAGTGAGACCTCGACTGAGGACAGAGCATGTGGGCTACAGGGAGTGACAGGCAGGGCCTGGCCTTCAGAGTCGGGCTCAGCAAGAAGCCACCGATTTATTCCGCAGAGCCCTGCAGAAATGAATGGCAAGAAATGAGAACCCGCCACCCGCTCTGAATGGCAGGGGAAAAAATGAACAGAGGGAAGCAGAAGGCTTAAGGGCGAGATAAGCTCGTTTTGAGACAAGTGACTGAACTGAAACCCAGATAAAATATCATCTGTGAATCCAGTATCTTGCATTAGTTAGAAATTCAGTTTCTTTGTGTCTCATTCACAAAAGAGCAGTATGCATTTAAGGGAACACTGCGGGTGCAGACTGCTGGCTGCAGGCTCCTTACTGATGAGAATGTTACCAGCTAAGCAAATTTTAACCAAACACACTGGGAAAGCATAACACGGGAATGAAATGTGAAGCCAACGATAAGATAACACAGATGCAATGCTAATTTTGCGTTCACTATTTTGGAAAGAATAAAAGACTGTTCTCTCTGGGACCTGCGTCCACACTGAGCCCCTTACTCACCACCAAGGTTATACCAGGGGGTCATAACCCCGAGGCCCTCATGAAGTACCTCCTGTAGACTTGAGTCTGTCCTCCAGTCAATAGTCTCAGCCCTTCCAGGGCTCCCCAGACTTCCAGAAGCTTCCAGAACCTTCCAGAATCTTCCCTACCTCCCCTTCACTGTCAGCAAGTGCACTCAGGATGTCCAAATCCTGGGGAAGATGGCCTTTAATTCTGCTGCTCCTTTAGGGCTACCGTCGGGTCTTCTCCGTGGTTTTTAAGCGGGTGATCTGCCTCTAGCCTACTGCCTCCTTCCCTGCTCCCCACCCCCACTACCCCTCCCACAGCTCCAGGGGGTCGTCTGTTTCCATCATTCTCGTGAAACAGCTGTCTTACTTACTCACCAGTTTCTGAGGACATCCAGAGCCACGCTGGCGTACTCTGCTGAAGCAGTTGGCACCTCAGGAAACATCTCTCCTGAAACACTAGACCTTGCGTCTGTTGCACAAGCGGTATGCTCCCTGCCCTCGCCCTGAGCGGCCCACAGACCAGCCCGTAGCTCCCCTCTGCACTCCCTCCGAGTAAATCCAGATCCCGGCTCGGGCCTTCTGCTGTCTGCCCCTCCGGTCACATCTGCGCCCCCTGAACGTTCCTGCCTGTGTGCGCGTGATTCCCGAACCCCTGGGCTCTGACCTCCAGCCCCTCCACCCCCGTCTCCATCCCACATTCACCGCTCTCTGCTGCTCACAGGCCCCGGGGGGCTCCCACCGTTTCCTACCGCGTCTCTCCCTCTGCCAGAGGCCCCCTCGCCCTGGCGCGCCGGCCTCTGGCCCCGCGGCCGGCCGGCTTTGGCCTCTTCCCACTGCCGTCCACCACCTTCCCGCCGTCCACGCCCGCCCTTGTGCCTTGTTTCCTCCGCTTCCGCCTCTGTCCTCTCCGTGTCCCTAGACGTGGCATCTGTGGGCAGGCTCCTGAAGGCTTACTGGATCTGTGTAAGCAGGTCGAGGTCAGAAGTCAGGTCTAGTGACCAGAAGTCAGACTTGAATCGTAAAGA